>VXAL01017160.1:0-266551 GCA_013399475.1 Chauna torquata | reverse complement strand
TGGTAGGAGGGGGTCCGTGTCTGAGTAATGTGGGAGCTCTTGGAGCGATTGTTTTATTTTTCGTGGTGGGTATCTTATGGCTGTTAGGGATCTATCTCTGGGTTTCCTGCTGTGGAGGGGCTTGCTCTGGAGGTGTGGGATTAACGGGGTATTTTTAGTTCTGAAATTGTTGACTTTGGCTTGGGCAGTAGAGCTTGGGGGGATGAGTCCTGCGGAGGAGGAGTTGGGTGTGGTGGATTTGAAACGTACAGTCCCACCTATGGGACTGCAGAACGCAGCTCTGAGGGAGGGTAGTTTTCTCATAAGAGTGGATACCTATCTGGCTGGGGTTGTGGCTGAGGGACAAACGATTCTTCTGGAGATCCTTACCACAAGTAATGTGTGCATGCAAAATTCTGCAACGGCGTTCCCCTTGCTTTCGAGGCAAGGGTGGCTTTCCTGCTCACCACCGAGTCACCGCTAGTCCGGACAAGTCACCCAGAAACCTGAGCTCTGTTCTCTCTGCATGGCCATGTGCTGAGTTCTCCAGCCTGCCTGCCATGGGCACACCTCTGTTCTCTGACTACATTGTGATGATTGCTATTGTTTCCGTAGACTTTCTCTGAAATGCGCTGAGGACTTCAACTCAGGCTGTTTGGGTCCTTTTTCTTGGGCAACTAAAAGCTTGAAACCCTATCGGTTGTGTGTGTATTGGTCTACACAGGGGCGCGACGCTGACATGCACGAGACTTTTGAACGAACTCTTTGAAATATACAAACCAGTTTATGGAGACCTGATCCAGCCTCAGGAGAAGTTTAGTGGGAAATGGAAGGTGTTTATGAAAGAATATCTGTGGTTGGGGGTGTGTAGGCTGAACAACCGCTGTGAAAAAGGATTTCAGGGTACAAGTCCCATTGGCCATGGGACACATAGTCAACCAGGACACATGGCTATGGAATCACAGAATGGNGTTGTGTGTGTATTGGTCTACACAGGGGCGCGACGCTGACATGCACGAGACTTTTGAACGAACTCTTTGAAATATACAAACCAGTTTATGGAGACCTGATCCAGCCTCAGGAGAAGTTTAGTGGGAAATGGAAGGTGTTTATGAAAGAATATCTGTGGTTGGGGGTGTGTAGGCTGAACAACCGCTGTGAAAAAGGATTTCAGGGTACAAGTCCCATTGGCCATGGGACACATAGTCAACCAGGACACATGGCTATGGAATCACAGAATGGTTGAGGTGGGAAGGGATCTCTGGGCCCATCTGCTCCAAACCCCCTGCTCTAGCAGGGCTACCTACAGCAGGTTGCCCAGGACCATGTCATGGGGGTTTCTGGTTATCTCCAAGGACTGAGTCTCCACTACCTCTCTGGGCAACCTATTTCCAGTGCTTCCCAGTACAGTAAAGTGCTTCCTGTTATTTAGACAGAACCTCTTGTGCTCCAGTTTGTGCCCATTGCCTCTTGTCGTGGCACTGGGCACCACTGCAAAGAGCCTGGCTCCATCCTCTTTGCACCCTCCCTTCAGGTATTTGTACACATTGATGAGATCCCCCCCGAGCCTTCTCTTGTCCAGGCTGAGCAGTCCCAGCTCTCTCAGCCTCTCCTCAGAGGAGAGGTGCTCCTGGCCCTTCACCACCTTGGTGGCCCTCCGCTGGACTCTTTCCAGTATGTCCAGGTCTCTTTTGTACTGGGGTGCCCGCCACTGGACATGGTACTCCAGGTGTGGCCTCACCAATGCTGAGTAGAGAGGAAGGATCACCTCTCTTGACCTGCTAGCAATGTTTCACCTGATGCAGCCCAGGATACCATCAGCCATCTTTGCCCAAGGGCACATTGCTGCCTCATGTTCAACTTGGTGTCCACCAGGACCCCCAGAACCTTTTCTGCAGAGCTGAGTGCTCCCCGCATGGCCTGGGGCCTGGGGTTGTTCCTCCCCAGGGGCAGGGCCCTGCACTTCTCCTTGTGGAGCTCCATGAGGTTCCTGTCAGCCCACCTCTCCAGCCCACCCAGGTCCCCCTGGTTGGCAGCACAACCATGTGGCTATCAGCCACTCCTCCCAGTTTTTTGTCATCTGCAGACTTGCTTACTTTCCCAAGCAAGCCTTTGTTGGCCAATGTATTATTCAGTGATCACTTCTACACTGAGGAAGCTAGAAGTTTTCTAAACTTCGCACAGAAGCTACTCTACGTCCAATCAAAATTGCTAATGAAGAACAGAGCAGCTGAGGTTACCAGAAGGGTTTGCTCAAGAAGAGCAATGCAACCGTGTCATGTTAATTTAGCAACAGTACACTCAGATAACCGGAGTGTCACAATCCATACCAGGAATATTTCATGTCTATTCCCTGTTCAGAAGGAAAGCAGAAGCCTCTGAAGTGTTTTTCAAAGAAATCCAACTGTGAAGAGACCTGGGGGTGGCAGCTGGTGGGCGGCTCCTGGCTGGGGAATGAGATGCTCAGCTTGGTAGGAGGCCCATTCACAAACGGCCGTAGAGCCGTGAAAGCAGCTAGAGAAGGTTCTCAGGGAGCCACAAAGGGCTGAGTCAAACTTTGTGGCATAGCCTAGAAGCAGCTAGAAGTGCCCTTCCAGTGTGTGTGGGGTCTCGGCACTGTGTTTCAGGCAGAACTGGGTTATCCCTGCTGTCACCCCATGCGGGAAGCCCTGCGCGGGCTCTGAGCCAGCCGGCTGTTCTAGGGCTGTGGCAATGAAATCTGGTGATCGTGTTAGCAAACCCCGCGGAGATAAGCCCGTGTTTTCATCTGCGCTGGCTCACACCCCACACGTTCAGCGTGTGGGTGGTGTGAGTCTACCTTGGCTTGCAAAATGCCCCGTGGAGTTGCCCTCCGAGAGCCGAGGCGGCTTGCTCGCCCTGCTCGTGGCTGCTGCTGCATCAGGCACGGAAACAGCTCAGCTCTTCAGGACCCAAGCGATAAGCTGCATCATCGCAACCCCATTTTTAGCTAAGACAGGAGCTAAGACTTTTCGGTCGGGACAAACAAAAGCTGAAAACTTTCCCACAGCAAAAACGGAAAGCCCTTATAGGGTTATTTATTTATTTATTGTTTTAAATGCACACTGCTAAATATTGCTGGGCTTTAGTTTCACTGCCACGTTAACTATGCAGACAGGGTGCCTGGAGCTTTTCATCTCTAATCAGCACAAGCAGAAGAAATAAAGAATTAATATGAGCGCTGTGGTCAGGTCTGTGTGTTTGTTCTCTGATGTATTTTGTAGAGTGAAAGGGAGAAAAGGAAGAAGGTAGAGTCAGTGGAAAGAAACAGACATTTCTGGAGGCAATTCAAAAGACCCGGTGTGTGCATCTGCCTTAGCACAGGATGAATCACCCGCGGGAGATCAGACAAACCATCTGTTTCAGTTGACTTTACCAGGAGCCTGGGAGACCAGCTTAGAAGAAAGATTGCTAACCCTGGCCTCATACGAGGGGCTTGATCAGCATTTCCACCAGGTTGTTTTAAGTACTGTTTACACACTGGTAGTACATAGCCTTGAGTGCCAGGCTAATTTTGTGAAGAAATGGTTTGGAAGGGTACATCAAAACCTGTTCTGCTTGTCAGCTAAGCTATAATGGTATCTCCAGTTTCTGGAGATGAGTGTTCTGGCACCTCCTTCCACGTGAAATTACCTGTTTAAGTAGGAGTGAAAACTCTGGCCCAGAATTTCAGACATCTAAAAATACAATATTTTTTTAAATGCTTAATAATTGCTGTTTTTCTCAGCTATGTTGTCCAACCCCTGCTAGTATCTGTAAGGAACTTGTGCATTTGACTCTGTCAGGACCAAGGCCGAGTTTCAGTTATGTTTGGACCATACAGATTTGAGCAAGGATGATCACACAGGTGACTTTCTTTCCACCACCATGACATACACACCGCGTGGAAAGTGGCTAAAAGAGGTGCAATGTCAATGTATATAAGGACATGCCCACTGCTGATTTCTCGTTGACTCAGCGCTAAGTTGCGTATGTCATTCGGATATTGTCCAAACACTTTTGCTGGAAGATGCCACCAGATAGACTGGCGAAGGCTGTGCCCAGAGACATTTTGATTTTTGAGGTTCAGGGGCTGTGCTGAAATCATGAGCAGAAGATCGTTAAGATGAGGCCTTCAGATTAGGATCGTTAATGTCTCGAGGCGGGTAGCATCAGTCAGCACAGCGCGTAAACGTGCTCAGCACGCACCGCTGAGAGAAGGCACCTGCTGACACCCTGTGCCTGGGCACGGCTTGAGCCTCCAAGAGCGTTGAGAGGAGGAGCAAGATCTCCGGTATGAGGGGAGGACACCAGGGCAGTGAAGAAGCTGACAGTAGGTCAGTTGTCACTAAAGCTGGTGGTAATTCTGTATTTCAGCATTGTGCCCGAGGTGCATTATGGGATGCACATGTGTTTTACTAAACATCTCAGGCCCACAGTCAACTTCAGGGCACAAATCTGTAGCAAATCTGACCTTCTTGCACGACTGAAGACCTTGTCCCCACGCTGTCCTGCCTTCTAAATATTGCCCTCTATAGGTGCGAGCCAGCTCTTGCTGGCTGAGAGCCTTCTGAATGTTGGACTAGGTGTGCACAGCCTCACGTCACCACCAAGAACCTAACCAAGGACCTGTCTGGACAGGGATGCTCAAGATGCGTTAGATACCACCACCTAGTGGGAGAAAGAGGTCGTACCACAGCGTGCAGAGCGGGCCTTTGAGCTGCCTCTCCCATCTTCACTGACGGAGTTTTGGGCTTGAGCCCCCTTTGCTGTGCAGAGGTGGCCAGAACAAAAAGTTCCCTCCTGACTTACTTTGGCAAAAAGCTGTGAAATTAGTCACAGAATCGGCAGGGTTGGAAGGGACCTCTGAAGATCATCTAGTCCAACCCTTGTGGGCCTCCTATTTTTACTGCTGGGCCTCTTTCCAAAACTCCTGATGGTTAGAAGAAGATTAACGAGCTGTGATTACCGCAGTAGCTGTTCCCCTTTCTTCTTCCTTTGTGCCCACAATCACGAACAGCCCTCCCTCTCCTGAACGGGAGCTGCAGCAACCGCAACTGCGCTGACACAAATACATGGAGTCCCATCAGCCGGATGGAAGCAAGCGGGAAAGATCTGGTGGATTTTAAACCCGGAGTGTCTCCACGAGCAAACGACACGCACGAATTCTGGCTCCTGCAGCAAGGTGGGTGGGATGAGGTGAAGCTGGGAGAGGAAGGCAGAGCTGACCTTGTGCTCCTTTGAACTACAGCCTGAGCTGGGCCAGGCCCTGTCCTGCAGGGGCACTGCTGTGGAGAACAGCCCAGGGGCTGCAGCGGGTGGCATCATCTGCCTTTTGGGGACTGAGGGTCATCAGGGGACATCAGGACTTGGAGCCAGAGGTGAGGCTGAGCCAGACAGACGAACCTTTTGCTGTGTCTGGGGGGTGCAAAAAACCCGAGTTCCGGAGTTTTGCTCATCAAAGTGTACCTAGGGGAAGAAAAAACTTTTGAAAGCAGGAGCTGTAACCCTGTAGGCTCCGAACACAGCAAGGGAACACACGCTCTGAGCTAACCCCTCCTCTCCTGAAAGGCGCAGACTCTCCTTGCTGCTGTGAGATCTCCGCTCAGAAGGTGCAGGAGGACGTCGAGCACCGCAACGCCCCATCTCCGGGGGTGCAGCAGGGGCACTCGGTGGGAGACCGAGGAGGGACAACCTGGAAGCACAAAACGAACACGGAGTCAGAGCAGCTCCAGGCCACGTGTCCTCCTCCTGGGCTCCAATCCTGCTTTTCCAGCTAGGATTGCCACGGACTCTGCCTGTAGTTAAGCAGGCAAGTGAGACACCCAGGACTTCAATCATTCCTGCTCTTCTGTGTGTGGGTGTAATTGATAGTGCTGTCAAGAACCTGCAATTAAGCTGGTTGTCTTTCCAGCTAATGCATACCATCAATTATCTGTCTTTCTGGGCTAAGGGCAAACTGTTCCAGTGCAGAACATTTGCAAATAATGAGGTACAAGAAAACCTTTGGCATCAGCCGCTCCTGGAGACAGAATACCAGCAAGGTTTCTGGTAACCTGTTTTGCTTTTCATCAGCCTTCTTGCGAAAGGTGGTGAAAAAGCCCTCCAATGGAACCAGGAAGGGAAAAAAATAACTAAAAAAAAAAAAAACAAACCTGCAAAAGCCAGGACAGAAATGAGCAGTTGAAATACTATCCCATTTTTTTATTTTTGGAATATTGAAATGTTCAAATGTCTAATCGCCAAAAAAGTGGACCAAGTTTTGAGCCTATTGAAGTTACAGATTAAGTGGCATAACAGCAGGGGAAAACCTTTTCTTTCAAACCCTCTGACACGAAACCCTTTGCTTTTCTGTTTTGAAAGAGGCTTTGGAAAGAAGCCACCAGGACAGAGATGTAATCTTGGCTCCACCTCTGAGGCATTGTGAGGCTCTCAGCAAATATATTAAACGTATCAGCCTTTTCTTCCCAGTCTGTCAAGCAACTCTAATAAATCATTTTTATTTGCCTTGAGGTATCCCGAGAGTTTTAATTACAAGCTCAAATATAAAGGATAGTAACAGAGAATAGCCATACAGCAGCCGTATTAATAAGGTGTCTGTTTTCGCATGGTATGGTTGCTGGTGCATTTGTAGTCTTCCCACCAAGGCAAAGCCTACCACTGTTCCCAATTTGGTTAACGAGCATCCAGTTAACAGCTCTGTGGCTAAGCCTCCTGCTTTCTAGGGTATTTATTGTCTTCAAGGAAGTCTCATTTTTTTGTATATATTCTATACAATCAGGGCCGAAAACTTAATGAGAAGATACAGCTACCCTAATTTATGCTTCTAAAAGTTGGGCATCTAAGTCTGAGCTCGTTATTCTAGACTTTTGTTGGAGTTGATGAAGAAGAGAAAGGCTCTCTGGAGAGCAACCTCAGCACACACCTAGCATCAAAAGTTAGAGGAGATGACTCCTGCCCAGTCAGTTACGGGCTTTAACAGGGGATGGTGTGTGGGGGGCTATTTGTAAAAGAAGCATTTCACACTCTTGTACCACAGCAAGGAAATCGGCGTGTCCAGTCCATGCTGTGTTTCCCCGCTTCCAAGTGCCGGGCTGCCTTTGGCTGTGCCTGGTGGACAAGTACCGTCTTTGCTCTTCTGTGAGAAGTCTCGGACACTCCCAAGGCAGTGGCTATGAAAAGAACAGATAATGCAAAAACCAGTCTTAATTTGCTGTTCAACACAACATTCCTCTACAGAGTTCTTTGACAGAGTGGGAGATGCTCCTGAGGGTATCTCCCTTTTGCTAAGCTGTAATTAATGGAACGAATGAGAACAAGCTGAAAAAAAGAATCCTTACAAAACCCAGCCCAAGTTGTCCTCCAAGCTGGGAATGCAAGCAAAGCAATTTGAAAACAGCAAAATTCCACAGGATTTCACAAATGTTCAGCATTATGCCTTGTTTTGCATATTTAAACCTATGAACTGCTGACAGGCAAGGCAAACCCCATGAAAACCCCAAATTATTTGTCTGCATCAACCAAGCCCCGCTTCTGAGATTCATATAAAGGAGGTGCTCAGGGCTGTCAGAGCAGGGGGGTCCCTTTTTGGGCTGCACGCTCCACTCTCCTCCAGCAGCCCCGTGTCCCTCATCCTCTCCTCCATCCCGTCCACCAGCATGAGCCAGCAGCTGTCAGTTGGAAGGTCCCTTCATGGGAGGAAGTTCTTTGCATCTTCTGCTGTGAGCGGCGTCAGCCGCTGCCGAGGCAGCACCTTCCCCCCTGCCGCACCTTTTGGAAGAGGATGTGGAGCCTGGAGCAGCAAAAGCCTCCAAAACGTGGATGGGTGGAAATGGACTTCTGCTGGCCGAAGCCTCGCACAGGGGGTGTGTGGAGGGTGGGGGTGCAGGGGCGTCCACGCCGACGGTGAAGATGGGAGTCAGGGGAGCCTGGTCAGCTTCCACGGCAGGAGCTGCAAAAGCGAAGGTATCCGTGCGGTGCACGTCAACAAGAGCCTGCTGCAGCCTCTTGATGTGAAGATCGACCCCGAAATCCAGCACATCCGAAGGCAGGAGAGAGAGCAGATGAAGAGCCTCAATAACCGGTTTGCCTGCTTGATTGACAAGGTAAGAGCTGAGACAAGATTAAAGGAATGATGAAATTTAAGCATAAAGGAAAACTTTTTGTGCTCAGGTCTTTGATTCCTCTCTTTTTCCTGTCCCATTACATGACCCTGATGCTGGTTTTAGCATGCATGGCTCCAGTACCAGGAGATGCAAGTGCAGATCTAGCTGATAATGTTATTTTTACCTGATTATTTATACGCTTTGAGAAGCTGCATCGGTATATATTGTTCATAGCAGAAGGGAGCTGTTCCTTCAAGGCATCTTACTGAGCTTCTGCACAGTTGCTGTCTCTCGGTGCAGGTAGACCTTGTCAAATTGCGTCGTCTCCTATCAACAGCTGATGGGTTCCACTATCAGCCGACTGATACGCAGATCCATTTAAACAGCCCCACAAAGGCTGTGGGGCTTCCTTGGAGAACGGGAGAGCAGTACGCCCAGTTTGCTGTAGGGTTCTCAGGTTGTGAAGGTTGCAATGCTTCACTTTTTTCATCTTGTTCCCTTCAAACCATAAAGAGCTTCTGGTGCATTCACTCAGAAGAGAAGCATCCTTGTCCCCCCCCCCACCATTCATCTGGTCCCTGTATGATGAATCTAAGCCCAGAGAGGGTGGCTTTGCTTTCTGAATGCAGGTACAGCTCCTGGAGCAGGAGAACAGACTGCTGGCCACCAAATGGGACCTCCTCCAAAAGCAGGTCCTGCCATCCCAGAAGAACTTCAAGCACGCCTTCGACAACTTCATTTGCAGCCTGCAGGGGTGGCTGAACTCACTGCTGCACGAGAGGGGACAGATGGAGCCTCGGCTGAATGACACGGAGAAGCTCGTTGAAGAGTTCAAATGCAAGTAAGTTCACAGGGCAGTGAGCTCAGACTGCTTTTCTAATTGGACTTTCATTTTTGTCTGTATCAATAGGCTTCTCTCTAATAAAAGGCTGAGATCCAAAAGCACCCTGACCCCTAAATACCCAGGCAAGGTCTCCAGTCTCAGGGTGACCCAGCAGCCAGTCTCGTCTCTTCCCCAACAGATATGAGCAGGAAGTGAACAGACGCACAGCTGCTGAGAATGAGTTCATGCTACTGAAGAAGGTAAGGAATTTGGATGAGTGGAAGGGTTGGAGTTAGAGATCCAAGGAGTTTCCTCTGCTCTGGTCCTTGCAAGACAAGGGTCAGGTTCTGAGAATGCTAGAAGTCATTGGACAAGTCTGGATTCAGAAAAATGTGTTGCAGAGTATTGCCAGAGAGCATAAGAACTCAGCGATATTGTATATGCCTCTGGCACCCCTCAGAGGTTCCCAATTACATCTCCTAAACAAAATTTCTTATGCTGAAAACATAATGAAGTTACCTTAAGTCCCCGCGTAGCCACCATTTTGACTTCTAAATGACTGGGAACTCTTTTAGGATGCGGACTGTGTCTATCTGACCAAGGCAGAGCTGGAAGCAAAGCTGGAAACCCTAAAGCAGGAGACAGAGTTCCTGAAGTGTGTGTCTGCTCAGGTACGGATTCTCCTCTCCCATTCTTGCTTGATGGCAGCTATTCTTACCGGCCTCTGCTTGTACATTAGTTTAGGCCTGATTAAACCAATCCATCAGGCTCGCTCTGAGAGGCCAATGGGAATAAGGAAGCTTTCGAGATCGCAAAAAAAAAAAAAAAAAGAAAGAAAGAAAACCCTGAAGCTGCACGCATGACCAGCTCTAGTCACAACTCCTGGGTTGTGGCTCTAGACAAACTCTCAGGGATGGTGTTACTTCCACTAGAGTGTGAGATAAGAAATCCAGGGAGGGAGGAGTGCTGACAGCCACTTCATGCGGCTTCTAGGAAATTGCTGAGCTGGAGAAGAGTCTCTGTGACACTTCTGTTGTCGTGAGAATGGACAACAGCCGAGGCCTGGACATGGAGGGCATCCTCGGGAGCATCGAGCGCTGGTATGAGGACGTAGCTCAGAAAAGCAAGACAGGGTTGGATGCATTGTGCAGAACTAGGGTAAGTTGTAGCAAACAGTAACGTCCTTAATTCTGTAACTGTCAAAAGCAGTAGTTCAGAGGCAACAGCTTCTCTCATTCTCTTTTGACTATGTAAGTTGTGGACCTAGTTTTCCATTCTGCTAAACTTGGTGGAGTCTCCAAGTCGGGAGAACATCCCCAAACAAATACAGTGCGACGGGACAGCACTCAATCATGCGGGGAATGTGGAGGTAGCAGGTGAAGTGAACACTGAAAGCCGCAGGAGGAAAGCTCCATCTCCTGTTGAAAGTCTCAGGAGCTGCTAAGCATGAGAACTTATCTAAAGTTGGTCTAATTCACTGTGGAAACAGAGGCAAGGCTCCTATGTCGCATACACTGCCACTATTGATTGCCAGCTCTCTCTTTTCTTACTATGAGTACCAAGAGCTGGAGGTGGCAAAGAGGAGACATTGCAAAGAACTCCAGCCCCACCAGCAAGAGATTGAAGAGCTGAGTTCTGTGATCCAGAGATGGCATTGTGACCTTGAAAATGTGAAGAAACAGGTATGATGGACCATATTTACTCACTGAATCTCCTAGATGTGAGATCCTATGTCTTGTTTTCTACATCTCTTGCATTTCTTCCATCCTTATCAAAGAGCATTGCCTCACACTGGTCCCACCACCCTAGAGAAGGTCTTACCAGTGTTGAGCAGGGAAAAAGGGTTATCTGCTGCCCTATTTTCTGCCGGATCATTTTGATTATTGCAAAAAAAAAATAATTGTGCCATATTAGATCATTGGATTTACTACAGCACTCAGACAATTGCTCCAGCAAGAATTCTGGCAGGAGCCAATGCTTCTAACACAGGTTCAATTAGGGCAGACATATGACTCACCACCCATTGTAACTGGTATAACTTTCAGACCATCTGATTCATTATATATTTTATAACGGGAAGTAATGGAAAACCTTAATTATTAGTTCCAATTAGAATAAAGCATTAGTATCCTCAAAACAAGGCTTAACACAGTCTCACATATTCTGTAGTGTTTCAGAACTGATATTTCATTTCGGAAATATTTGGCTTTCCTAAAAGCAACGTCAATACTTCCCAATTTGAGACTCTCAGAAGAAGACAAAATTTCTCTTTTAAAGGTGAATATGGAAAGAGTGCGGGCGGAGAAAGTAAGGACTTTTGTGCCTCCAATACAGGTGTTCTCTCTGCAAACATCAGTCAGTGATACTGAGCAGCGCGGGGACTGTGCCCTGAAAGATGCCCGGGAGAAGCACATTGAGCTGCAGAACGCCCTCCAGAAGGCCAAGGATGAGCTGGCTTGCATGCTGCGGGATTACCAGGAGCTGCTGAACGTCAAGCTGGCCCTGGATATTGAGATCGCAACCTATAAGACTTTACTGGAGGGTGAAGAGAGCAGGTGGGTACCTCTACAGGAGCGTGTGGGCAGTGCTCAGTGCTTGGGACTCTTCAGCAGAGACAAGAAGGCTGGAAAACGCTAGAAATGCTGGTTACATCATGCATAACCTTCTGACTTTCTTCCCCTTCAGGATACGCACTGGGAGCCCTGTGAGAGTGTGTAAGTAAGCTCAAGGTTCTCTGTTTTCCTTACAACGTTAAAAAAGCCAGTGCTGATTTGCAGGGGGAGGAGGAAGGCTGTGTTATCCCCATGGGAATTGTTCCGTGAGCGATTCAGCTTGTGTTTTCCCACGGCAGTGATCACCACGCATTGCAGCACCTTCTCTGGCTGCAAAGCCAGCCTGGGATGTGGAGCTGGTACGCAGTGCAGAAGACATGGGTCCTTCTGTGGTGCCGGTAAAGCATTCCAACCTGGAGATGCTGGCGCCTGCCACAGAGGATTCACCTCCAGAAGCGCCGCCAGCTCTGCAGGAAGGCGGTGTATCCCTGGTGTTCCCAGCTGTGGCTGCTTCCCTAGGAGTGAAAAGTGTGGCTGTGGAGGCGGGGGCCATTCGTGCCAGAGCTCAGCCCCCACGGGCACCGGTGGGCTCTGCAGCGGGTCTGCAGGGACGTGCAGAGAGAGCTGCGGAGCTGCGGAGAGCTGGGGAAGCTCGGCTCGCCCACGAGCGATGTGTCAGCCAGGGGTGAGGATTTCAGCTGGGCCTCTGTGCCCCAGGAACACCCGCGTCTGAACGTCAGCTCTGAGTCAGGATAAGCAGGATGCAAGAGCTAAAGCAGAAAAATGACAGCCCTGCTCCACTTTCAGTGGTAAAAAGTCCTCAACTCCACCTTACGCAAGAGGAAGAGGCATCCTGGGTACAAGAACGTCAGGAAACCACATCAGAGGAACTCCACCAGGATCGCATCAAAAAAGAGACGCTTAAAACGTACTCTTTTGGCTTTATGCTGCTTCCTTAAAGGGCTGGTGGTTGTGTTGGGGCACTTGTCTTGTTATTGCTCGATCCCCACTTCCCACCAGCCTTATCTTCTTTTTTTTGTTTTCCTGATTAAGCCTTTGCTTTCTATGAAACAAGTTGTGCCATTTAATTCAAAACCCTTTCCCTAGAGTGCCTCAGGAAGTGTTTCTGGAAATGAGCTTGTAGGACTCTCCATTGCATCAAAGTCCACCTGACGTAATTTTAGGCAAGTCAGCGGAGTTGTACTGGTGACAGATGGGGTCACGGAGAGGAGGGGCAGGACTCCAGTGGTGCTCTTCGTTCGCCATCATGGAGCAGTTTGGTTATCCATATGCAGGCAGGCAAGTCATAAAGGAAATCTCAATTTAAAAAAAAAAAAAAAAGACATTTCACCTTCTGTAGTCAGCAAAGAGTAATTACATTGCTTGTACTTCTATCAGTTTCCTTCCTTAGCATCCTGACAGACGATTTGCACTTTGACGTATGCATAAATTACAGCACCCTCACTGGTAGCTTGATGACTCAAGAGCTCTGCACTTTTTACTCTTTTTCCAATAAAGTGCATAGAGAATGAATGTGTTGCCACTTGGTTTTTAGTGTTTCCCAAGAACAGAGAAATGCCCTGTTCCAGAGCTGGAAGAGGCACATCTGCTGATTAGAAGCCTTAACAACTGAGCTGGGCTGCCCGGAGAGTGTCACGCAGATCCAAACTTTGCTTGGTGTAAATTATGGAAACCTTTTAAAGTCAACTTATTTACGGCAATTTGCACCAAATTTGGCTCCTACCCAATGCTGTTCAATGGGTGTTTAAAGATTCATAGAGAACTCATCTCATTTGCTTTGCATTTTTATAGTGTGTCTACTGCAGAGGTGTGGTGATAAAACACATTTTATAGCTGTTCAAAATCTTCTGCGACAGTGTCATTACAGGAAAAAACTCAGAAACATGCTTGGTTGTTTTTTTCAGCATCGTTTTGGAAATCCTACAACTACCAGTTTAGGATTTCAAAACAGATCAGAGGGAGACATTTTATTGTATGCTTGAGCAGATTAAAAAAGAAGCCAACAAATTAGTACCATAAACCAGCCACAAAGGACTAAACTGTTTTGCGATTAAACTGGTGAAAGCTGACTAGCAGAGCAAAGAAACAAACCACATAGACGCAAGCTGGACAGATATGTGTTGTGCAAAAGGGGGAATCCAGAGGGAAGTTCTCTCCTATCTGAAGCAATTATTGTGATTGAGAACGGGAAGATTTTTCTCTCCCTCCATAATTCTCCTGTGATAAGAAGCTCTTTCCCAATCAAATACAAGGAGAACAATGAGGAGCACAAAAGAAAACAGCCACAATCTTTAATGAAGAAAACCACAGGAAATATTTGACAAGAAAAGAACAATTGAACAGCCATAAATATTCATTAAGAGGGGTTTAAGTATCTCCAAAAGGTTATGGTGTTTCCATTGAAAACAGCTGGTTCTGTCACAAGAGAAGGATAAGTCAGGGAGATGACACAGAACTGGTGTTGCTTTCTCACCTCCGAACTCCCCCCGCCACCATTCCAAGATGCTGATCTGATACGTTAATTTAGCAAGCGCTTTACTTTAAAGCTGTGACCAGCTCTCTGAACATCAGTGCTTCATGAATCAGCCGGGTGTTTCATCAAAAATTCCGCAGTACATCACAAAGCTACACGAATCAGGTCAAATAAGGGCTTGGGCACTAGTGCCTTAGCATAACAACAGGAAGAGCGTATCTCCTGCCAGCTGAACATGCTTCCCAGGAGGACCTGACCCAGCTCCCTTGGGCAACTCCTTCCTTCTGTAGGGCTCACGGAATCTCTTCTGCCCAAGAAGACAGCTTCAACGGGAAGGGAGAAGAGTCCTCTAGATTTAGAGGGAGGATGCCGTAACCTAGTAATAGCCGCAATGTTTTTTTTTCCTTTTCTGATCTCATTGCTTTGACAGGCAGTGTGATGCCACCCATTCAAGGGCCTGGATTCCCATACATCCCACATTTATTTCCACTGTGCAGTGCTGTGGGAGGAAGACGTCAACATGAAAAAGATGAAAACAATCCTTTGCTTTGTTGCAAGCCTCAGATTTACAGGTGCTAATCACCTCACGGAGATACGACATACGCGTACATCAGGAACTGAGCGAATCTGGAGAGTGTGTGATGTTGTGTACTCTCATTAAGACTTCAAAGGTGCTGAAGAAATTTGGCGCCCAAAGGGTGGGACTAATTTCGCCTAACTTTAACCATCCAGAAGTTGGGCGCCTGGTGTAGAAGTCTGGTTGTCTAGACTGCCTCTGGTAGTCAGTAAAGAGAGAGGCAAGTGCCTCCAGAGGCTGATTCCTCCCACCTGTCTTAGCTGCCTATTTTAGGATGTGATGAATCACCGTCTGGAGATGCCTATCTCCTTACATTAGCCATAGAGGGAGTCTCAAAGATGAAATTAGAATACATGGCTAGTTTGATGGCTGAAGCTGGGAGGGAGGCGAATCCAGGCCCGGTGTTTGATGAATTTTATGAGGAACATCCTTTGAAAATCCCAGCCTCAACTTCTAACATAGAGCAGACGCAGGCTAATGAGAGGAAAAAATACATTACCACTCTGAAATCTCATGGACAACCTTGGCTTTAGGATACAAGAGGATGAGGATGCACTAATCAAATCAATCCTTCAGCACCTTGTGAATGTCACGGACAAGAGTCTATATAGTCCATGAGGCTGTGTGTGTGTAAAAATGCATATTATGACCCAATCTTACGACTATCAAATGCTGTTATTGCCATTGTCCTATCTGAATGCAATGAGTTTTCTATGGCTGTGTATAATTACAGAGATGGAGCATGGCTCTTTGAGACTATCGCATAAAATATATTTTTAAGAGCTACTTCAGATTCATCTCCAGAGGCAACAAACAAATTAGTGAACTTCACATGTTCTCATAATGAATTCCATTTTCAGCAGCACATACAGGGAGAAGAACGCTGACAAAGGGAGAGATTCCAAGTTGTTAAAATGATTCATTCAACCCCTCATCAAAATATTTTCCTTCTCTCCTTCCTCTGTCCTTCCCCCCGAAAAAGATGAAAGTATGATGGATCCCCCCTTTTTTTGAGTCAAAAAGATATTATTTTTGCTCCGAAGCACTCTCCCATTTCCCTTGGCCATACTCACAACAAAAAATTGTTGATTCCTGAGATCTTATGTGCCAACCAACGAAACACACAGTGTTCCTTGGAGAGACCTGAAAGACATTAAGTTAACCCTCTGCATAGCTGCCTTCTCTCTGAGATTCACGAGCAACAGCATGAGTTTGGCCGACCCAGAAATGTTACCCAATACCGGACAACTTACGGCCAAAATCTCTTACCCTTCATGAAGCCAGCAGCTCTGGTGAGACATTTTGGAAGTGGGGCTGGTGCAGTTGGTTCTTAGACATTTAATTGTAGTCTGTGATACATTCCAGGTGTCTCCCACACAGCCTACGTGTATAATGGGGCGCAGGAAGGGAGCGGTGGCACACCAGCTCGGAGCCTGACTTCTGATTCAGGATGCAGTCTTCCTATAGAACGTGTATTAGCTCCAGCTGAGTGAAAGAGCTGAAACAATTGCCTTTTGTGCTGTTCTTTGGATTCAAATATGCATTTCTCTTCTGATAAATCTTTCTTTAGAACTTGAAGGATCTGGGAAGTTACAAGCTTTAGCTTGAAGTTTCTCATATTTGCCAGCGGTGTGTTTTAACTGATATTGCCAATAGTGCTGGCAACCCAGAATGAACCGTGAGCCTAAAATATTATAAACAAAGGTGTAATCTGAAAGTCATGCTATAAATATGTTGAATTATTCCACTTGTATAGGGCAAGAGTATCAGTTAACGCAACTAATTTATGCCACCAGACCCTCAAACTCATGTAAGTTGCAATTACATGTTCAATTAATAGCCTCGTGATTCTCAACGTGGTAGTCACGTCCTATGGCTTGCTTAGTTTCGATGCGTGTGTCCTCTTCAGAGACCTTGAAGGTTTAGAAGGTTTAACATTTTAAGGAGGTTTAGCATTGTTTCTGTGATTTGCAATGAAAATGTCTTCAGAAGGGGTTAACAAGGATGAAGGAACACAGCTACTGGCTGCCTCCAGATACCGTCAGGTCGGATAGACAGCATGCAGACTTCTCTGAGCGTCGCTCCGCTTCGGTGAGGAAGGGCTGAGGGCGTTCAGTTGTGTGTGCTGTAATGTCTCTTTCTCTCCCAAACACTTCACTCTCAAAGAGCTCAGAAAGCCCTATTGTTTTGACTTTCCAATTGTCAGTTTGTAGAAGGCCCCGAGAGGGTTGGTTCAGTGTCTCACCTCCTTGGGCTGGTGATTAGGAGAGAGGGATTCTTCTTGCCAATGTGAGTCAAAGCCATCTCAGGTGTCCGGTCTAATCTACTCATTAAGACTTCCTCTGTTGATGGAGAAAGACCAATGCCTGTGGAGAGTGAATCACCCCAGGTCCCCTAGACACCGACCCAGGGGCTGTTGTCTCTCTCTAAGTGTATCTCCGTTGAGTCAAGGACGTGTCTGGCAAAGTCACCCAGCCTTCAGCAGTCGCTTCTTGAATGTGATGGATCTCACCAGTCCGAAATGCACAACTGTTCCTTTTTTCTTACTTGTAGAGACTACCAGAAGATGAAGCAAAAAGGTCTCTGATGTCCAGATGGGTAAAAGCTTCCATATAGTGAGGGACAAAGATTTAACCGTGTCAAATGGACTTCAGGTTAAGAATTTGCAGCATTGCTCAAGTGAAAATGTCACGGGAATGCCACAGAACACAAATCTAGTGAGCAAACTGAAAGATGCCTAGGTTCCTGGTCTGTTTTGGTGGCGTTTTGTGGTGATAAGAGAAGGTTGGTGTGAAATGCTGCAAGGGAAGGTTTTTGGGGGGACACTTTGAGTCCTAGTGTATGAAGCCAGACCAGCTCAGTAAATTTACCAGTGTTTAAGGCATCACAGTATGACTTCTACTGTTTTTCCATTGTAGATTTTTTTTTTTTTTTGGTTACTTTTCCACACCCAGAATGAGCCTGGTGAGAGGAAAAAGGAGAGATTGTGAAATTAACCCCACACAGTGCAAGTCTGCAAAATATGCCATCATACACAAAACCCCATGAGACACAAAACCCCAAACGACACACTGCAAACAAATCACAAAGGGTTTCTTCAAAAATGTTTGCTAAACTATAATTAGCGTAAGTTAGGGGAGCACTTCAAACCGTAATATATTCTAAGCCAACTTGCAAACAGAGCACTTTTAGATTCCTTTTTATTTCCTCAGTAGTTAGTATTTGCTAGGCTGTTTTGCATTTTGAGGAGCATTTATTGCTGCCAGGCAAACCAAACCCTTAAGCGCTTTAAATTAATGTCCTGATCCTATCAAGGCCAGCTTCCCAAATATATATAAGGGGCAGCACCGCGGTGTCACCTCAGCGGGATCTCTGTTCCTCTCCTGCAGAAGAGCTTCCCCTCCACGTTCACATTCCACCTTCACACAAGCCACGATGAGCAGACAGGCGCCTACAGTGAGATCCGTGCTGGGACGGAGAGGCTTCAGCTCGGCTTCGGAGATCTGTGGCCGAAGCTACGCTGCCTCTGCCTGCCAACCTGTCCGATGCGGGGCTGGTGCCTACAGCAGCAGGAGCGTCTGTAACCTGGGTGGAAACAGAAGAATTTCCTACGTGAACGGGGTCTGTGGTACTGGATGTTTCGGAGACTTCGGCTTCGGAGGTGTAGGCTACGGTAGTGTTGGAGGAAGGGTTGGCCTCTGTGGCCCGAGGGGATATAGCATCGTGAGAGGTTATCCCGATCGCAAGGCTGACGGCATCCAAGGCATCTGCATCGATGAACGGCTCCTGAAGCCCCTCTGTGTTGGGGTCGACCCGCTGGAACATGAAATACGCTGTCAGGAGAAGGAACAGATAAAGACCCTCAACACCCAGTTTGCCTGCTTCATCGACAAGGTGAGTGCAAAGCTGCTCCCTACTTGTGCTTCTTTGTGAAAAAAAGAAAAACAACTCAGCCCCTCCCCCAAACACCTGCTCAATGTCACCAATTGCTGAGCTGGATCTGTGCAAGGGTCCAGATCCCCAGCGAGCCACGTTTGCTCAGACTGGGATCTTCAGTGTCGGAGGAGGGCTCATCACAGTCACGTTCCTGTCCTAGTATTTGCTGGTGTCTGTACTCTGGCCGTGGCAGCACCGAACTTTCGTGCAGTTGTGTCCTCTCTGGATGGCCTCAGTTCAAGGCTAATTTCTTCTTGCAGCCGTGTTCTAGCTCAGACAGAAGTTAGAGCTTGGGTGGGCTCACCTTCCTGCCCTGTATTAGACTGTCTTTTCCCCTCTGCCTTTAGATGTAGTGACTGTTCCAAAACCACTCCTGAAGACAGGGAAAGTTAGTCTTGATTCAGGCATCTGGAAGCTAGGTGTCTAAGTCTGAGCCGTGACGTTAGAGAAAAGAGACAAACAGGTCCCTCCAGCTGGGGACTCAATCCCATCCTACAGCACATCAGAGGAGCTTCTGGAGGAGCTTCATTTGCAGTCATTTGTGAGCAATGGAGTCAGCACAGATTCACCGCGTGACTTTTAGCTTCCTAAATTTGGGCAGATAATTTCATGATCGTTATGGTGTATCACCTCTCACTTTCCTAAAATCCCGTTCTTACACCTGCAGGACCCTCTCTGCTTTCAAAGTGAGGGCAGATGGTTACATTGGGTGTCGAGTTATTGCGTTCACCTCTTCCTTTGAAGAATTGCTACTTTTCGCCTGCAGGTCCGATTCCTGGAGCAGCAGAACAAGGTGCTGGAGACCAAGTGGGGCCTCCTGCAGCAGTACGTCCTTCCAAAGAAAGGGAAAAACCTTGAACTGTACTTTGAGAACTACATCTGTGACCTGCGGAAGCGCCTGGACTGCTTGCTGTGTGAAAAGCAAAAGCTGGGCAGTGAAGAGTGTGCCACAAGCCAGCTGGTGGAGGAGTTCAAGTGCAAGTAAGGGCCTTCGGGTCTCCTGTTGCTGTTGGCGCTTCTCCTCTCTGGTTCGTCTCAGGCAGCCTCTCCCAGACATGTGGCGCGTCCCCTTTGGGGACGTCGCATTCTTCTGTCTCACTTGCAGACTGTTTGCATTGTTAATGTCGGTGTTCGCGCAGAGGCTTCTGATTTTTGGATGGTCTAATGTTTGGTTTCCAGACACTGCTCTCACAGTGCCTGATGGCAGCCTCTGAGCAAGGGAAGGCTGTTATTTCTCTTGATGGTTGCTCGCTGTGTGTTTGATAGCATTGCTTGGCTCAGCCCTTTTCTTTTCCTTTTCCAACAGATATGAAGAGGAAATCAACAGGCGTACAACTGTAGAGAATGAGTTCGTGGCACTCAAAAAGGTGAGAAGCTTAAAATAAATGGATCATTATACCTCTGATGGGTTTATTTGGTGTGAAGCTTGGCTGAAATAGCGCATTACTAGCAAATGCCTGGCAGAAGTGTTACAGTGAGCAGCGAGAGGGAGGCCTGTAAAGAAGCACAGTCAGAAAAAGAGGCTAATGGGGGTAGAAAGCAAAAATACCGTACCCTCAAAGCCCACATCATCAGCACTACAGCAAGAGCTTTGTTAGCCCAAACACATTCTTAAATCGTCACGGGAGGGTGTATTCATGGAAGGGGGACAGAGTGGGAGAGTCCGCAGTGGAATGCTTGGTGTCTAAGACGCTGGTTATTTCCTGACAGTCTCTTCACATCCTTTATACTTGGACATCAGAAAAGGAGAAATCATTTGAACAATATTAAAAAAAATATGTTTAAGTACTCATTAGTCAATTCAGAGTTTGTAGCTAAGTCCTAAGTAATAAATAAACTAATCCCTGTAAATCACGTTGGAATGGCTTTGTTTTCCTTGAGGAGGCATTGGGGCATCTTGACTCATCGTCAAACCCCTTTCTGCTCTTGAAATCTTGTTGAAACACGCTTCTGTTCTATCGCCGCCGCCTCTGTCTGCTCTGTGCTTCTCCAATGTTTTCAGCGAGATTGGTGGAGCGTGTCTCATCTCTTTCAGGACGCGGACTGTATCTTTTTGAACAAGGAAGAGTTGGAGGTGAAGGTGGATCTGTTAAGAAGGCAGCTGGAGTTGTTGAAATGTGTGTTTGAGGAGGTGAGTTCCTCTGGTCCGTCCCCGGAGCTGGGTGCTGTCTCATCCTTCAGGTGCTCCAGACTTCTACACCTTGCAGTCCCTCTCAGACCTCTCTCATGCCAAGCCCTGAACACTTGAAAGCATGGAACTACAATGTTGATATAATATTAGCATGATTATGTTGGAAGTAGGGTGGTTCCCCCTTTCTTAATGCAGCTCCGGGTATGAATTGGCTGTGTCCTAACTCTACCCCTGAGAAAAGAGATGCGTCCGTCTAGTTACTCCGGATTGCAGTTGGCTGATTAGAGCTCAAGAAGCTCCCAGCTTAATCCTGTCATTAACATCACTAAAGCAGCTGAAGATGACAGGATACCAAGGGTTAAGTTACTCACATTCCTTGCCCTTGATGTGGACAGAATTACTGCAGGTCAGCACGTAGGTCAGCAGCTGACATGCGGTAACTCATCCAGCAGGGAGAATTTTCTGCTGAGCCAACCTGAGGGATATTTCTCGACTTGTATCCATCAGCTGAGCAGCGTGGCTCTTTGTTCCAGCCCTCCCCTCACTACAAAGTCTGAGAATTGCTAACAGCTGACTAAGCCATTCCCCAACATGTAGGAACGAGCTCAGGTGGATCGCCAGTTATGCGACACTTCGGTCATCGTGAAAATGGACAACAACCGAGACCTGGACATGGAAAGCATCATTAAGAACGTTGAGTGCTGGTACCAAGAAATAGCTCAGAAGAGCAAAGAAGAAGTGGATGCTTTCTACCAAACCAGGGTGAGTACGAAGCAACCTGCGTGCCTGCCTGGCAACTGAACAGGTCAGAAATGACAACTGTCTTGTTTCTGGGTTCCAGTTCCAGGAGCTTCAGGATAAAAGGGGCAAGTATTGCGACGATCTGCAGAGCAACAAGTGTGAGATTTCAGAACTAACCCGGATGATACAGAAGTTGCAGTGTGAACTGGAGAATGTGAAGAAGCAGGTAGGTGAGGCCCAGAGGTGCCGTTTGCAGAAAGGGCAATGACATGGGGGAAGATGATGCATCGGCCTTTAGTGGATGTAAAACCTGCTCTAGGCTAAGTCCAAAATCCAGCCTTCAGTGGTAACCAGCACTGAATTCAAAATAGTGAGAAATTTGGGAGCAAAGTAATCTTTTTAAAAAAGGAGTTGTTTTAGTCATGTGTCGTACAACTTAATAGAAAAATGGACAGAGAGAAGAAAGCACTCCAGGGAAGCCAGTGTCTTCTCCCTTTTTGCAGTTGGAAGAGCTGATTAATCCAAATGCAGAATACCCAAGAATTAGGAAACAAGGCATTGAAGACACCTGCACTGTTATCCTCTCCTCTGACAGGTCTCCTGCCTGCAAACCTCCATCTGTGATGTTGAGCAGCGCGGGGACTGTGCCCTGAAAGATGCCCGGGAGAAGCACATTGAGCTGCAGAACGCCCTCCAGAAGGCCAAGGATGAGCTGGCTTGCATGCTGCGGGATTACCAGGAGCTGCTGAACGTCAAGCTGGCCCTGGATATTGAGATCGCAACCTATAAGACTTTACTGGAGGGTGAAGAGAGCAGGTGGGTGGCAGAGGGTTTGTCCCTTTCCTGCTGGGTATCAGAGCTGCAGGCCAGAATGATTCCAGCTCTTAAGTGAACTTGGCAGCTCCAGGATCCTCCCAGGCTCACAGAAACTGGGGCTGGAGAGATGGCTGGAGGCCATACAGGCCACCCTTGTGCCAGCAAAAACAGTTCCTGTCCTAGGGATAGTCAGACGTGTTGCAACAAGGGACTAAGAGATGAGCGGGCTGGCTGTGTGGCTGGAAGTTATGAGTAACGTCAAGTTTCTAGAAGAGCATGCAACTGGTTAATGGGGTAACGTGCATTTCTCTTCTTTCCCCTAACAGGATATGTGTGGGGAACCCGGTGAGCGTGTGTAAGTAACTTGACGATTTACAGCCCTGAGGGTTTCTCACTGTAGAAAGGCAGTTTATGGAACAGCAATGTCAGTCTGTCCTGGCTCCCTCTCCCTTTGGCTCCCTTTTCCATTTCAGCCCAGGCTGACAGTGAAAAGCTTTTGTCCCAGAAATCTCAAATGCCTCTGAATTTCCAGAAAATCATTATTTGGATGGAGGGGGGAAGGTCAAATTCATGCCCCTTTTCTACTCTTGGAGGCAACAGCAAGCTGTCCGGGCCAACCTACCAGGCAATGCCCTGACGTGCGTTGGGTCTGGGAGAGAACATGCCGCCAGCCTGCAAAGCAGCGTGGGAACCGGGAGGATCTGCGAGGGGATGTGCTGGGACGTGGGGGAGGAGGTGGAAGGAGCAGGGGCTCAGGTATGTTGGATCAATCTAGAGGCAATCAGGTTTGGTTGGTTCTGTCACTCATGAAACGACTTGCCTGCGAGAGTCTTCCAGCTGAAAATAATTCACCCCATGGGTTGTCTTGCAGCTGTGGTCAGCAGCGGCTACAACATCCCTGAAGACTGCGGGATGCTGGCTGCCAACGCAGCCGCATGTGGCTACGGCTCCCTGGGGAGGCGGTCCGGACGCCACAGCTCCCAGAACGGAGGATTCAGCTCCCGGAGCGCCGGGATCCATCCCAAGAGAGTCATTAGCTCGGTGGCGAAGCAGTGCGTCCCGGAGGTGTACTGCCAAGCCGGAGGGGTCAACTGCAAAAATGGGGGATTCAGCTCCCGCAGTGGGGGGTACCCAGCCCGCACCGTCATCAGCACGGGAAGCGGGGGCCTGAATGCCAGGATCGGGGCTTGCCAAGCTGGTGGTGTGGTCAGCTTTGGAAACCAAGGCTGCGTCATCAGGCAGCTGGGGGGCTCCCCGGTCGTTGTTGCAAACAGCCCCGAAGTTGTGGGGTGCAACAATGGCGTGGTGGGGAATTTTGGGGTTGTCAGAGACCCTTGCGTTGTTCCGTAGGGGCATCAGCCATGGAGGTGGCACGGCCAGGACCGTCAGAGCGCGGTTCCTATCACTGAGATGACTCAGAATAGTTTCTCTGCCCACAAACAGCAACATTTGTCACCAAGCCCATTCCCAATTTCATTAGCATCAGACATATACCCCATCAGGTTGTGTTTTCAGAGTCCCCAACCCCAAAGTCACATCTAGCAAGCTTCTCCAGCAGGTGCTCAACATAGTATTACTTCTCTGAGTTTATACAGTCTAGATTATTGCAGCTTTTAGGTTTTGTTTGTTCCACTGCCTTCCTTCCCTGGCTTTCCCTTAATGAGCAGATTCATTAGTGATGTTCTTCCTTACAAGACACCTCTTTTTCTTACAGCACCTCCCAAAGCATTTCAGAAAAGAGCGTGGTGATTTAACTTTCCCAGGAGGCACGGCAAAGAGCACATTCCTTTTCTTGTCAAAAAAGAAACCCTGAGCTGCAAATTTGAGCTTAAATTTTAAACAAGGCAATTTCAGCTTTCAAAGCACCTGCTATATACACTGCACCCATAGGCTTTTTGTGGAATTTGCTTACGGATGAATACGTAGTAGTTTCATTTGCTTCTGCATGTTAGGGGTGGCTAGTTCAAAGCGTGCTGATTTTTAGAAGAGCTCACCCCCCATCCCCACCCCTGGAACGCTGAGGAAGTTACAAGGCTTCTGAGTCTCACAGCTTGTACTCACAGAAACAGAGCTTCCTTCATTGACTGCTCAGACTTCCCAGCTTCCACTGTGCCTTCAATAAACTGCATTGAAAGTACACGTTTTGTCCCTGAATTTTTCCATAGATGGTGTTTAATGAAATTACAAAACGGGGGAAGAAGTGCTCTTTCGCTGTCTATATGTCCATGGGCAGAAAAGGGGCCGAACAGATCTTTTGATTCTCTGTAGACAATTTGGGGCACGGTGGGACTCAGATGCCAGAGTCCAATGGCGTTTATTCTATTTTCCTGTTTATATGGCATCACCTTTTAGGTGTTTTATAGCCCAAGGTGCCCTTTACTTCAGTAACAACTGACATCAAAGCTTGCTAGAAACCCCCAAAGTGCTTCTGAGCATTGCAAAACCTCCTGCACGACAAACGTGCCAGCCTGCAGCTTCACTCACCGCTGCAACCTCCGAATGACACGCTTGCTTGATCCTTCCATCTCACAGCAACCGAATGAGGACGGATGCCAGGGCTGACCTTGCCCTTCACAGGCTCAGTGGGCTTGTGATCAGGGCTGTGCTCTGCCAGACTCGTACGTATTCCAGATATAAGCACCTTTGCTTCAGTGGCATTAGGGCTGATGTTCCCTCACATGACTTAAAAGGCAAAGGGATGAGTTACAAGGTCTCTCGGCCGTAACGGGGTGGGATCGACTTTGTCTCAGTTTTGAAGCCTCCCATGCAGAGCCCAGCATGTGAACTGGTCGCTGGGGGTGCATTTCATGGGGAGAAACCAGCGTTTCCATTGGGTGATTCATCTGACCAAACACAGATGCCTAATTTAGCATGAAATGCATCAAGCGCTAGGCTCTACTGACGGCATCAATTAGATCTCTGCTGGCTCTGCAGGCAGCCCGGGGCAGGGGTATTAGCTCAAATGCAGACATCTCCATGCAAGACTCCTGCATATACTCAGACGAATACACCCTGCCTGTCATCCGCAGGATCTGCAGACACTATTATCACAGTGAATTTCTTCCTGTCTCCAGCACACGAAGAATTACAGGTTGCACGGCGCCACTAATCTCTGCACTCTCATGCGGCAAAATTCTAATAGCAACCTAAAAAAAAACAAAAACAAAAAAGCTAATATTAAAGACTGATGCAAAGAAAAAGATAAGCGCCTTCTGGAAGGGCATGAGATGTCTTTTCCGTGACATCTCATCTAAATTCGGCCAACTGAATGTCAGACTCAGGTTAGGTGAGATGGACCGTCCTCCTTCTGAGCCCCTCTCTCTAGTGAGGAAACCAGTTCAGCGGTTTATCCGGCTTCTAAGTAGCTAAAATTAGACGAGACAGAGCCCACCTAAGCAACTAATTTTGCATCTGAGCTCAATGCATTCACCGCTGCGTGCTCGAGGATGCGGCTTGGAAAGGAGGCCAGCCCAACGCCTAGCGTCCCCGCCGCGCCGTGAGGCAGCTCCTGCTAATCACCCGCACGTCACCGACCGCCTGTGCGGCCTCGACACGTCGCTCTGGGCCGCGGCCGGGCGGCGTGCGCGGGACGGCTGCCCCGGGGCCACCGCGGCCCCAAGCTCGGGTCCTCCTCAGGGCTGGGAGGAGGCACGGCCGTCCCCTTGCAATCCATAGCCACAGCGACCCAGCTTGGCTTTCGTTCAGAGGCTGAGCGGAGGCCGCTTGTGGTCGGGCTTTGCTGTTGCCGAAAAAGACGGTTGGTTGGGAAGGAGGAGGTGGAGAAAGCCACAGCTTTGGGACCTGGGGTCAGCCCTCACCAGCCACTGCCGGTGGGCTTGGCCAGTCGGCCTCACCCTCGTTCGCACTCCCTCCGCGGTCCAGCGAAACAGGAACTCGCTTTGCATGACGTTCCCAGCCTCGAAGGGGTGAGAGCCCAGACAGCCCCGGGTGTTCCAGAGCTTCCCCTGGTGACCATTACAGCCATGAGACCAAGGTCTGGTATCCCTCGATAACAAGGAAGAGGCACAAGCCTGGGATGCCGGGGAGCAAAGGGCAACTCGCCCCACGGCTGCACCTCTTTCTCTCGCTTCAGGGGTGAACTGCAGACAGGAGTCTAAAACAGCTTCCTAATGCCAGCAAGGGTGACTTCTCCCATCTCAGCCAAGGCAGCAGTAGGCGACTGCCTAATTGCAATGGGAGAATAATTACCTTTTAGTGGGCTGAATAATAGAGAGAAGAAAGGAAGATGATACCTCTTCCAAAACACGGGCAGCAACTTTCCTCCTTGTGTTTGAACCAACACCCAAATGTTCTCAGCTATAATTTTAGAAAACCAAAGAGGAAAATGAAGACTACATTTATTTTTTTTCTCTATGGCTATGGCTGAATGGGCAAGCTGTAAAGATTTTGTCACAGTAACAAAGGGGAAAGGTTCATCTCAAATGGTTTTCAAACTATTCATTAAACCTTGTATTACAAGCTTTGAGAGGCTGGGAACATTTCCAGATAAGTGATTACTATTTTTCCTTCCTACTTTTTTTTGTAGTTGTTTGTTTTATGTATCGAAACAATGTTCCCATTTTGAATCACGGCAAAATAGCAAAACCAATGTTATTATATTTGTGAACTTGTGCCAGCTGTAGAGTTTCACTGCAAACATTTCAAAGGGCTGTTTTGACTATTTTTTTAATTCTTTTTTGCTCTTCTTTCTAATTGCAATTACCTTAAACGAACTGCTGTTTCAGGTTGGGCATCTGGATTTTCTGTCACTTAAAAATACCCAGAGAAAACATTTCGATAGTTGAGAAAAGCTTCTGTTCACTTCTTTTAGCAATTAATCATTTAAAAATACCATTCTAGACATTTTGTCATGTGAAATGTTTTGGTTTTGATGTTTTGCCTGACCAACACAAGCACTCTAAGCCAAAGCCTACCATAGTCAAGGAGATGAAGAAGAAAGTGGGAAGAAGCAAAGCCATCTGGACGAGGCACACGGTCCAGGCCTCCTCCATCACCCCTG
The DNA here is from genome assembly GCA_013399475.1 of Chauna torquata. Taxonomy (NCBI): domain Eukaryota; kingdom Metazoa; phylum Chordata; class Aves; order Anseriformes; family Anhimidae; genus Chauna; species Chauna torquata. The sequence goes on along the minus strand of VXAL01017160.1, from coordinate 239,380 downwards.
GGAATAGACAGGCGGCGTGGAGGGTGTCGTGCCCCCTCCAGAACTGGTGCCCCTCCAAAAAATGATCATGTCCTGGTAGTATTGCAAACTGAAGGCAGGGCTGACTCCATTCTTCCATCAGGTAAACTCCTTTAAATGTGTCATCCCACTTTATAACCAGCATTTTCCATTTCTGCTCTTCTGGCCCGGGTGGACCGCTTCTGCCATAAATTAACCTTCAAAAAAGACAGCTCTACCCCACTGACCTGTTCACCCTTAACTTAATTTGTAGACCAGAAAGGGTGACTCACCATCTCCTACGGCAGCTCTCTGCACTAAATACACCCAGATAAGAATGTGGGAAGAGGAGAAAGAGGTGGGACTGTCACAGGAACAGAGAGAGAGCCATCTCCAAGGTGCCCCTGTGCCGGGCTGCACAGCGTGTCGCTGCAGTACGAGGCGGTAGAGACGGCACAACTGCAGCAATCAACTCGAAAACCATACCTTGCAGCAAGTATTTGAGCTGGTAAGCTGAGTGTGAGACATTAAACAAGGAAAAGTCCCTCAAGCCAAGCTTGTCAGCTAAGCATTTTCACTCAGCCACTATTCTCCATGTGTGTGTGATAGCAACTATAATGATTTTTCATGTGAAAACCGAATATTGGTTACCACTAGCCAAACCAAACCATGCAGGTTCAAAACCATTTGTCTCATCCAAGCATGCCCAGCGTAAGGGCTATTTTCACAGTGTGCCACTAGACGGGCTCTTTCCCTTCCTGCACTGCCCTTTGCCTGCAGGCGAGGTGCCTTTTTCTTCTCTTCTTACCTGGAATGAGCTGAAGATGGAGGCCCAGCGCTGGACAACGGGTCTTTGCTTCTGCCTTTTCTGCTGCTTGTGAGATAAAGGGGCTTCAAACTCATGCAGCATCAGTAGCAACAGCAAAAAAAATTCAACAGCTTTGCTGAAACAAGAACTCACCTTTGGTCTCCATGCAAGTCTACGGAGGTCTTGGTGGTGGACAACACCTGGGGTGGCACAAGATGTGGGAGTACCACAGGGTTGGCTTTAAAGATCCTGGAGGTTGTAGGGATCCTGGTGAGTGCAGAAGGTTTGGAACTTATAGCAGCAGAGGAGCCTGCAGGGTAAGTCACGGTGATGGTGATCCTGGAGGTCTCACTCATCCTGCAAGCTGTGAAAACAGCCAACGCAACGGCGTAGATGAAAGCTCCCGATAATGGTGCAGCTTTGGGGCAAAACGAGAGGACTGCAAAACACATAGATAAAGAAATCTCAGCAGCAAATCTGCCTGCTTCACTGATAAGGTAGGAGCAGGAATTTTGCTTTATTCTGTGGTGAGTATCTTACACAGCCAAACTGGGAAGTCCCCAGGCTCATCAGACAGAAATGGTTTGGAATATCCCCCTTCAAAAAAAAAAAAATCAGCTTGTGTAATTTCACCTTTTTATCCCAGGTGTGGAAAAAAAAAATTTAAATTGCTCAGGATTTCCTGGGGGACAAAAGTTGCATTTTTGTGGTCTGGCAAAGTGGATGTAGATTTATTGCATTTTTCACCATTACTCAGGGAATCATTATCAGGGATCATTTGCCTTTTTTTTTTTCCTTCAGATACCCAATTTTCAAGCTATACAGCCAGCTCCAGAAAGCACAAGAGATTGCATTTCCCCTTTCTGACCCCCTGCACCAAATGGGATGGGCTGGCTGTCTTCCTGGTACGTTGCTTTCCATTCTTTGACGAACACGCCACTGGCTGTAAGTGTTACTCCATTATTACCACGGCTCGCACACGGAGCTGGCAGCCATGGGGTGCCCCGTGGCCGCACGCATGGGAAATCTGAGGCTGCGTTTTCAGCCCCGGGAAGCAGATAGACACTTTGCACGGCAGGTGGGAACAAATGATACCCAAAGAGCCTGCCACAAAGCAGATTGTGGATAAATACAGGTAAGAAATTAGCCAGCAATTAGTTCCTCCTGTGAACACTCATTCCTTGCAGCCAGACGGCTCCACAATCCACGTTGCGTTCAAAAGCAAGTTGTTTCTTGTGATGTGGTCAACGTTAGCAGCAGGAGGGAGGGGGAAGCTTTTAGTCAGAGATCGCACTTGGAAAGGGACGGATCAAGGTAGGAGCAAGGTGTCCTGGGCTTGTGGTCCACGCTTAGCCCAGGGGGTAGGGGATTTCCCAGATCCTCAGGTACAAACAATACAGGACCGTGCTGGATTTTCCTGCCTCTGCTTTCCTTTGAATGTGATTTTAATGGAAAACTATTGGTTTTCTTTTACTTCAGCTCAGCAGCACTAGAGCAAAGTGAATTTTGGACCTTTCTGTTTGGTGGCTGAACTAAACATCTGGGTATAATTTGACCTGGCTGCCCCCAAGCGTCTTTTGCTGCCTTTGGTCAGGATTTCAGGGTTTCTCTTCTACCTCCCACGACACATGAATGGAAAATCAGAAAGTTCTCAAACACAGGGACTGAGTTTGTGATGGCCTGGAGGGTGAGGAAGGGGAAGACGTGGACATGTGCAGAGGCTGTTCCTCCCTCTTCCCCCTGAAGTATATTGAGATCAACACTGAGCAGCACAATATCTCCTTGCTACCAGCGCACCAGCCTTGTTCTCATTATTAATTTTTCTTATTAGGAGGCCAGATAATGCTTAAAAATTAATGCAATCTCTTCAGGAGGTCTGCTCCTCTCAAAACACAGGCCAACAAGAGGTTTAACTTTTCTTCTCCACTTTCCCTAGGCTCGTGACATTGAGGTGGCCAGAGGAAACTCCTAACCTCGGACAACGCCATCCACGAGACCACTTAAAAGAAGCAAAGGGAACCCAAAGCCAAAGCAACTGGCTTGGTCGGCGTGCACTGCTCGGCGGTCCCGCGCCGGCTGCGGAGGGGCTGGGCGCAGCGCACCGTGCCACCACGGAGCCGCAGGGCAGGGCGGCTTTGTGGGGCAGGAGCTGGAACTGCGGAGATGCGTGTTTGAAGAGGTTGCAATTCCTCCCTTTCTGTCCGCAGGGAAATGCAGGTTGTGTCTTTCCTGGAAACACCCTCGTCTTCAGCACGGCCTGGTTTAGCATAGGCAGAATTGTTTCGGAGCTGGAATGTCTGCTTATCCAAAATATGCACTAATTGGGCTTGTGTGCTAGTTGCGTATGGGAACCAAAATCCCGCGGACGTTCTTCAGGGTTGAGGTGGGTCGACGCGCTTCCTACGTGCTGTAGTGGGGAATCCTCCGTCTCCACCCAACACTCACTGGCCATGGTCCAGTTCGGCAGGTTGGTTCTATCCTTTTTCTGGATTAAAGGCAGCTTGGTCTGTTCCTCAGCGATGAGTCACTCCAGGTTGGATTTTAGCTGCAGGAAGAGGACTCGCATTATACAATTAGTTCTGCATTTCCCCAAAAGTGATGCAAATGAGGGGGAATCGCTCCAGACTGCAACTTTTTGCAACCTTTAGGCACAAGCTTTGCAATGCCTCCATCACTGTGGAAATGGACAACCGATGGGAGGCGGCACCGTCAGAAAGCCCAGCACTGAACACGGCTCAGAGCAGAGCAGAGCAGACATCAGGGCTTTGCACCATAAAAGAAGGACACACCAGCTGCTGAATACCAGCGCACAAGTGCAACTGCCAGCTCTGGAGGAGCCCAGATGTCGACCTAGGATAGGCCCTTAAAAAAGGACCGCTGCCAGATTTCTTGAAGTGAGCTATTTTGTACAACAGAAGCTAAATTAACACTGTTATTATTTCTGGGCAGCAGCAGGTCAAAAATGCAAAGAAAGCAGGTAGGTGGAAGGGTAAAGCATGAAAACATTTTGCATTTGAAGGTGCTTTGTCAGTTCTGGGGTGAAGGAAAGGGGACTCGGTGTACCTGAGGAACGGAGCCTGACCACTCAGCACCCCAGACCTCCGCCTTGGGAGAAGAGCCCACGCACTGCCCTGCAGCGCTCGGCTTGCGCCGGTGATGAAGGGCTTGGGTGGGAAGGAGGTGCTAAACCTCTGCGGAGCAACAGGCAATTATGCCAAACCCAGTAGCAATCTCATAAGCAACTGCTTCTCTTTATCATACACTTTTGGAATAACTTGAAAGAAAGTCACTGGGAAGGGGTATGACGCTTCGGGGACAGTGTGCCTCTGGTGTTTGTCAATCCTTAATTGAAACAAGGACAAGGAAGCCACGGTTGTCACGCTCGGTAATTAAAGGGAAAGTTGAGCCACCTGTCCATCCTCTGACAGGTAGCCTGTCTGCAGACAGGTATTTGCGATGCTGAGCAGCACAGTGACAGCGTTTGCAAAACTGCCTGGGGGAAAAACACCAACTGCTCTCTATAGGGAGCCAAGGAGGAGCTGGGAGGCCAGGCGTGCAATTATTAGGATGTCTTGAACACCAGCCAGGCTTCTGGTCACTGAGATTTCCACAAATGAGCCATTTCTGAATGGAGAACAAGAGAGACAGGTGCTAAACGCTCCCTGGTATCACACACAGCGCTCAGCAGGTGGATTACCCCATAGGCTGTTCAACAAGAAAAAACAACCACATAATAACAAGAGCAAAGAAAATAACAAGGCAACACACCAATGCGTGGACGTGGCTTCAAGAAATTACACCGGAGTTCCCCAGATGAATCTTCCTCAGCGTGCGCAACCCCACTGAGCTCAGGAGGAATCTGGGTGCCTGATTCACGTGGGATCACCCGGGCGCACAGCCAGTCTAGTTGTTAAACACAATTCTGAATTTCTTAGATCCCATTTAGCGCAGTTTCTTCTGAAAGTAGCAGGTTCGTTTAATAATGTATTTCCTTTAATCCTCCAACAGACAATGGCCAGGATGTCCTTTTGGCACAGCTATGTAAAACGTGCTGTTCACAGCACATTTCCATTTTCCTCTTTTCCATTTTTCCGTGCTGTTTCTAGCTTTCTTTTCCAGTTACTGAGCGCCGGGTTGTCTTGCAGCGCAGGTTCCCAGGTCCGGGGCAATGGTCGGTGATAGACGCCCAGCTGGATTTCAAACTCAGTAGGGACACATGGAAGAAACAGCTTCCCAGAGCAGGAGATATAGGCCAAGATGTTTAGGAATCCACCTCAGAAACACATTCAAATCGAAGCATGACTTTGCATCTCTGAAGGCGTAGTGATCTGGCTCACTGGAGGTTGCAGCTGTGGCAGAGAGGAGTTCAGCTTAGGGAGGAGGGATTACCAGTCCAGAGGTGTAATCGTTACTGTTGCTCGTCTTTATCTCCCTGGATGTGCGGTTTGCCAGCAATTCAGAGAGTTCATCTCTGGAAATGGAGGTTATGAGCCCGTAGGCTTGCTCAGCTGGGGGAATAAAGACTGGTGCCCAATGTTTCAGCTGGCTGCTCTCCAGGGCAGATAGCTCTGCAGCTCTAGGTACCTCTGGAGCAGGTGATTCTGAGCATTAGGGCTGCGATGAATAGAAGCTGGTTGCAGGTTCCTCTAGGACAAATGCTTCAGTTTATCATGCTTAGCTCAGTGGAGACAACCATAATACAGAGCTTATGCAGCCAGCCACCACCTGTGGAATGACACATCGTGAGTTTTTTGCGTGCTGGTGGCAAAATGAATCACAAAAGTGACTCTAACCATTCATTAAGATAATAGGTACATCTTCTAGAAGCTATACCTTCTGTAATCTCCTTAATCTGAGTGTCCATCTGGAAAGCTTTATGAATAGCTGGGTGCTTATAAACACAGCATTGTTGTTTCTCCTGGTTCGTATTTGTCCTTTTATTCTGCCGAGGCTGGTGGCCAGGTAGAGGCACCACCTCTGCTCCCGAATCATGTCCCCGTGGCCCTGCAAAGCGTGACTCGTTGCCTCCTAGTTTTCGTGTGCTGGTGACTTTAGAAAATAATATTTTGCTTGATGATACCAAGCTCTCTCATTGACTATTCATGGGGTCCCTGCCTCTAGCTTCAGCGTGGTGAGTTGTGAGTTCAGGTAAGAGGACTCCCACACTAGAAGTGTGTTTATTTTTTCATGTTACTTCACCTGCCAAGTCATTCTTACCAGGCCATCAATGGGGTTTGCTCTCTGCCGAACTCTTCTCCATGTCCCTCCCTGTAGAGTGAAGCCTCTTGATTTGCCATGGCACACAGTGATTGTATTGATGATCAAAGCTTTGTGTTTACTGCTCTGCTGCCAATATGCTGCACGTGGTGTTTGTGCATCATCTGCACTTCATTTTTCTAAAGAAACCTGTCTGTAAGTTTGCAATATTAGCTCTGTTACGTTAACCACACACACAGAACAGCTGCCTTCTGTGGTCATTGTGGTCTGTGCCTGTGCGCACACAGATTTACAGGCCTATCGATGGGAACTATTTGGAATTCTGTGGCTGAATTTCCCTCCTCCCACACCTTCCCCCTTCACTCCGCTGCCAGAGGGCATCATGGAGTCCCTGTTTGGCTCAGCGCACGAAGGAACATGCTTTCAGGTTAAAAAAGTTCATGTCGTACAAGAGAAGGGGAGAGACAACTGTCCTGTGGCACAGCACAGCAGTATTTCCAGCCTCAGCAGCCGGTGTGGTTCTCACGGCTGGTTTTCACAAGGCCCACCTTTCCCCAGAAGAACACTTGCGGTGCCAACCTCATGCCCTTCTCTCGGCGTGCAGTTGCTCTCCCTCTCCAGGGGCAATTCCCAATGCTACTCCTGGCTGTTGCACTTTCATCATGACCCTGCCGTACCAATTCCGCCCCATTACTCAGAGCCCTAATAATCCATCAGGTCCAGAGTGTTAGCACAAGGTTGGTCAGATGATGCAAAAGGGCCTTACAAATTCCTATGCAAAAGAGGAATGTTACAAAGGAAGAGGGTGGACACCCTCAGTGTTTGGTACGAAACCTATTTGTCTTACACAATAAGATGGTAAATAAGAACTACGAAGGAGAGTTTCTCTGCTTAGGTCACCCAGTAGCACCATCAAAACGGAGATTTTTGGAATCCAAAACAGCTGCCCTGTGCTGCTCTTGACTGCAATCAACATTTCCAGCAAACACCCACAAGTCACACAAGTGTCCGAAAAATAGGTGCAGCTCTGCGTCCTGCTCCCAGGTTCCCCACCAAATGAATGAAAAACTACCCAGAATATGCCAAAGTCACCCCGAATGGAACACTCGGCTTTGCTTTCAGGGCACCAATCTTGGCCAGTGCTTGACAGCAGACGCAGGCAGGGCAGATGCCCAACACTGGCTAGCTGGTAGCTCTCCAGTGGGTAAGACGTCACCCTTGGGAGCAATGCTCTCTTCTGCTTTGCTTACTGCCACAATACCCCAGCATCTTCTCATCAACACCGGTGACATGACCAACACCGACTACCTACTGTTTATCACTGGGCAGATCCTCTTTCCAGCAGAAAGGCTGCAGAGGAAGGTCAAGGTTTTGGCACGGTCCTATCTGGCAGCATGGCAAATAAAGGTGGTGCACATGGGCAGTGACTACTGGTGGCCTGCAAGGTACCTCAGGAATTACCTTGTCCATCTTTTTGCCCCAAAGCAGTAAAAATGCTCTGCAATGGCCAGGGAAAAGCCAGGCTGAGGGTGAACGGCTGCTGCATAGCAAAGTCAGCAGGAGGAGAGCAAGATGCCCAGTGGCAATGGAAGGAGCTCAGACCATTGCCTCTACCCGGGTCCCCACAAATCCACTGCCTGCTTTGATGTGGGAGCAGAATCAAGCTGCAGTTAAGTGACCAGGAACAGCCATCTTCGGAGGGCTGGACCCATGAAACCAGAGGGAGATGTCCCAGGGGCCTCATTAGCCATTTAATGGTGACTTCATGGTCCCTTTCGCAAGGAGCCACAAAAACTGCCCTGCTTGGAGGGAGGGAGGGCACCAGCCGGCAACGCTGAGAGCACAGCCAAGCCCTGCCAGCCCCATTTTATCAGGAAAGGGTCTTTAAAAAGTGGTTTTCTCATTGGGATAAAGCAGGTTTGGATGGCTGGGTTGTTAGAGCTGGAATCATAGCAGAAGGCTGGAAAACCCCTTAGGCTCGCCCTATCCGCACGGATGGCTTAACAGATCCCAATTTAGTAAGGCACTCAAACAGAACTAATTTACCCTAATGCTGTGTACATGCAAATCTCAAAGCCTTGAGTCTTATGGAAGCCACCGCAGTTCAAGGCATATTCAGGGACAAGGACCTCAGGGGCTTCCCTGGTAAATCTGGGTGTAAGCTGCTGCTTTAAAGCTTTGCTGAATCCCACCAGCCTGAAAACTCTGGTTTCATCTCCCCCTTGTAAAGAGGCAGGTTAGTCCCTCTCTACGGCTCCTCAAACACTACTGGACCCACACTCGGGAGAAACGTCTCCGCAAGGAAGGCGTTCGTGTCTGATTTGAGCTAGTGCTTGTGCGTGCGTGTGGCTGACGGAATAAAAGCGATTGCAATCCTTCCCTTCAGAAGACCAGATCGCATCAGAGTGCTTCCTCCTTTGAAGTTTATGTAACCAGTGCTCAGGGCTTCCACCATGTGACTGCGAACCAGCTTTATGAAAGCTCAGCAGCTGGAAACCACAGGCGCTGCCCTGAACCGTCTCTCTCTGATGTGCGAGGCTGGGCACTTGGAAACAGCCACTTCTTAGGGCTGTGAGGAGGAGCCCAGGGTTGAAGCGCAGGTTTGGTGCTTTCGATCCATGGGGAAACAGCCTGGCAGCTCCTCGTACGCAGGCGGGGATCTCAGGGCTGGCAGCTGGTGGAGGAATGCGGATGGCTGTCCCCTGAGTGGCATTTTCCTGCTTTCCAGCAAGACCGGGGGCACAGAGGGTCTACAGCCCGCAAATGGTGCATGCATCACCACGCAGCACAATGCACGCTACGGAGGATCCGAACCGGATCCAGGTTTCTCACAGCTGGAAAAACCGGCAAGTCGCTGCCCTCAGGGATGAAGGGCCCTGTCTTTCTTGCTGTGAGAAGAAGCTAGAGTCTCCCGCTGCGCTCCTGCTGGGTGGGATTGCTCCGAGCAGTGGCAGCACCCCGGTACCCCATCACCATCCTCGCCTCTGCCCCACCGCAGCTGCACCCAGCCAGCGTTCGGGGCATGCAGAAAGCAGGACCGCAGCCGCTTGTGCCAGTGGTTTGATGGCCTGGCTTCTGCCTATTTTGCAGCTCGCCCATGGTTATGCCCACCTAAAAGGGTTCCTGAAGGTCGTGTTGCACAGACCCACCTAAGGCCAAGTGATGCTTTAGCCTAGCCATGGGTGCCTGTTTCCAGGCAGTGCTCCAGGCTTGGCTTTAGACCACGCACCCAGTTGTCATCTACAATGCTTCAAATGCACCACAATGCACCAAAACTTCAGCACAAAACACATTTCTGAAATAATTCCCCCTGTCACTTACTAGCAAGAGGTTCAGGTGCTTGGATTACCTTGGGCAGAACGACATGAAGACTGCAGTGCCCAAAAGCTCATCTGCTTTCTCCAGCTATCTCAATCTCATAAATGAAATTATATCTCCTTGCAAGACTTGCATCCTAATATGCTCAGACCAATGCAGCTACAACGGAACTAGCACACAATTAAAATTGCATATGATATTTTATAGTTCATTTCAACCCACTCTAAGACCTTGGGAAGATCTTTATTGTGGAGAGACTCCACAAATATCATCATACTTCCTTTGCGTTATTTTTCATTCAAGACAATCCATTTCAAGTTTACAATACCATTGCCTATGAATCCTCCCAGAACCAGATAATTTTGCGCTAGCAAAGATGCAAAACCTTCTTAAGGCAAGCTATGCAATCACTTGTGATTTGTGATTAGACCCCTTTGTTAAGGCAAAAATGCACTTTATTTGTTTCCAAGCAAATTCAAAAATCTTTTTATGAATTTTAATTAAGACGGTACAGTGCCTTCTCATTAACAGATATTACTAGAATAAGTTAACGTCAAATAGGTGTGTCACAGGAATAAGAGGAAAAAAGTTCACTCCGGCTAACATTTCTCAACCTGTTTGTAACACTTCATTTCACTTCTTTGTTGCATCTCCAGCTATCGTTTGCGTGAATGCACCGTGTGCGCCAGTCACATCACACCCTGATACTACACACAATTATTCCCTTCCCTATGCACGTAATTCGGCAATAAATACTCCGCAGTCTGCAGCGAAGCGTTTCCCAGAAATGCTGTATTTCGGTTCCGTGTGTTCTAGGGGCGCATCCAAGCCCAGATGGACCAGCGCCCCAACTTCGCGCCACGAGCCCCATTCCCCAGAGCATCCGCCCCGTGCCCGAATTCGGCCTCGGCACCATCCTGCAGGTGCTGCATTGGTGCGGCCACCACCAGCCCCACGCTGCCCTGCTTAGCTTACTTGGTTGCGAGCTGGCAAACGTGGCTGCAACCAAGCCATCTGCAAGAGCCGTAGCCATACCCACTGAGAGGAAGAAAGGAATGCTTACGAGAACGCTCCCAACGGCGTCAGCGCTGCGCTTGGACAGATCCGCCTTCCTGCTCCCCTGTCGCCACCGGTCATTGCTCAAGAGCTGCCCTGAGCTGGCGGGAGACCCTGGAAAAGGCGGCATCAGCGCGACATTTTGCAGGAGGTCCCGAAACATAATTAAACGCTGTGGTGAAACCAAACCGTAAACAAGCCATGAATAAAAACCCCTTGAATGATTTTGCTAAACTATAATTACACAATAAGGAAGCAGATTAATTAAGTAAAATATAAGTCCTGAAACTGAAGCTTGCAAGCAAAGCAGTTTATTTTAATTTCCACATTATTTCATATGAGATAGAAGTGTTTGCTGTGGGTTTAAAATGTTGGAAGCCATTCCTTGCTGCCAGGCAGACCAAACCCAGTGGATAAATTAAATTTTTGCATCTCAGGCACCTCCTGAAATGTATATAAGGAGACGGGCTGTGCCTCAGAGAAGCCAAAGGAGATCTCCTTCTTGCACCCTCCGCTCCGCTCTCGCTCCTCTGCTTCACCGTCACCGCTCCCCCGGCCGCCATGAGTCGACAGTGCTACACCTCCAGCTCCCTCCTGGGCCGACGGGGCTTCTCCTCCGCGTCCGCCGTCTGCGGCCTCGGCAGGGCCAACAGCAGCTCGGCCTCCGTCTGCCAGCCGGTGGGACGGAGGTGCGGGATCGGCGGCTTCAGCAGCCGGAGCGTCTGTGACCTGGGGAGAGGGCAAAGGATTTCCTTCGGCGGGAGCTGCCGCAGTGGGGTCTACGGCGGGGCCGGCGTGGGACGTTGCGGTGTGGCTTACGGCGGAGGCCGCTTTGGTGTGGGCACGGTCGTGGGGTTTGGTAACTGCGGAGGCTACGGGGGCCTGGGCAGCTACAGAGGCCTTGGGGACGGCGTGGCGATGGGAGGCTACGGCGGCGGCATCAGCATTGGCCTCAGCGGAGGCCGCTCAGAAGGGATTCGAGGCGTCAGCATCCACCCGGAGCTCCTCAAGCCCCTCTGTGTGGGGGTCGACCCCGAGGAGTGCCAAGTGAGGACCCACGAGAAGGAGCAGATCAAGAACCTCAACAACCAGTTCGCCTGCTTCATCGACAAGGTGAGCCCCCACCCGCCCCGCTCCTCCGGGCTGGCGAGGACGGATTGTCTCTAGCGAGACAAGTCAACGGCAGTTTCGCACCCCAGTGTCTTGCAATGGTTCTGGTAGACCACGCTCCTGACCTGGAGACTGTTTGGATTTAAGCCTTGCACCAAGGCACCCGCACCGGCATCTTGCCTTCCGACGGTCACCAGGCTGCTAACTAGCTAGATCAGGAGCAGCTCCAGCAGTAAACCAAAGCCTGTGAGAGAAGGGATGGAGACGCTGAAATGGTCTTGAAGGTCTTCTCCAACCTAGATGATTCTATGATCCCATGAAATGTTTAATCCGCAGTTGCTATCCTACCACTATAAACTCCAGAGGACTTCTGTATTTTTTTAAACAGTTCACTTCATCAAGCAGAGGTAGAAAGATAGATGTCTAGCTGAAATGAGATGAACAGTTTTAATTTCTCTGTCTCTCCACTCTGTGAATGAAAGAGTTCGGTGATTTCCTAAACAAATGTAATTTACCACTGTTACCTTAGCTAAGCCTAAGGGTTTTTCATTGCTGTTTCGAGATGTGTTGTAGAAAATGTTTTTTCAAACAGCAGAGGAACCTTTGTTCCGTCTGATCTTGGTTTTCCTTGTGAGCTGTTCTGCAGTTGAAAAAAACAAACCCACGTAAGAGGAGCCACCCTACTTCCTCCCATTGAAAATGACTTATTCATGATACACAGAGGTTCCCGAGTACTAGAGAGCTCTTTAATCTAGAAGTGAAAGGCATGATAAGTATCCGTGGTTAGAGCTTAAATCAGATACATTCAAATGAGCTCCTGGATAGAGCTTTTAGCACCAGCAAAAACTCATTACTGTAGTCAGCCTGTCAGAGGAGGCAGTGGATCCTCCACCAGCAAGTTGTCACAGGAGAGGAGGCAGAGTTTGGCTGAAGCTTGCTTTGGTCAGGCAGATGATTGGGCTCAACACAGAGCAGATGCATGCGTGTCCTTCAGCCTGAGGATTCCTGGGTGGCACCAGGTTTAGCTGGGAGAAGATGCTTTTCTCATTCAGGCTGCTGAGAAATCAGAACTTAAGCATTTGCATTTCTGATTTTCTTTTTACTTTTTCCTCCTGGAAGTGGAGGAACCCAAAATGCCTGTGCCCGGAATGAGAGGGGTTGGATGACTCTTGCATCTCTTACTTCCCCAGGTCCGGCTGCTGGAGCAGCAGAACAAAGTGCTGACCACCAAGTGGGAGCTGCTGCAGCAGTACGTCCTCCCAGCTTCCAGGAGGAACCTGGAGCCTGTTTTCGAGAATTTCATCTGCAACCTGAGGAAGCAGCTGGAGTGTGTGCTGGGGGAGCGAGAGAGGCTGGAAAATGAGGAGCGGTGCCTGAGGGACCTGGTGCAAGAGTACAAGTGCAAGTAAGTAGTATGCAGAGAGAAGATGGAGGCTGGGGTGTTGGCTGGCCCGGAGCAGCGCTTCGAAGTGTGAAGCCGATGCGGTGGCAGTGGATGGGTCCAAAAACTGGGGCACGGGCAGGGAGCAGGGCAGGGCACACCGGCCCTGGGCTGGATTCTGTGCTGGGGTCCCACTGCTGCATCTTAGGTGCTGGTGATGCACTGTGAGAGCTCTCCACCTGCAGTACTTCCTCAGGGAGAGGGACAGGGAACCTCTTTTCCTCTCCCTAATGCTCCTGCACTCCGCTGTGGTTTGCTGTATCAAATCTCCCACGTCACCTGTGGCTCCCTCAAATCTCGTGCCCCCGGTGCCATCCATTCCCACAAAACCCTCAGCCCATTCATCTCCACCCCACGCTTTATCCACATCGTCTCCACTGGGGTTCATTCTCTCTTCCCAGAGGAAATGTGGGAACTGCTTTTTTAATCTAGGATGCAGATATTCCTTAATAGCTCCCTGCATGCTACACTAAGCCATGAACAAGGACACTGGGTGGCTGGTGATACACAGCAAGGAAAAAACCGTAGTCTTCTCCAAAGATCTTACAGACAAGCACCTCAGATGTTTTCCCTCGCTGAGCCGCCACCAAGGAGGTCAGGCTCATCTTGTGAAAGTTCTTCTAGGTCCCAATTACTTGGTCATTACACACCGGCTTTCCTTTTCATCACACCTAGGAGTTTCAAAGGTTGCTCAAGCTCCTGACCTCCCTTGGAGCATTTTGGCCAGTCTCCCCATAAAGACTCAGAGCAGAGTCCTGTATGCTTCCAAAAAAAACTCACACACAGCAGCAGGGCTAGAAGCAGCAAACCAAACTGACTTGGTACACAGTTTTACATTTCTAGTGGTTTGGCCCAATTTACTCCCATCTCACACCAGCCACCGATACTGCTGGCGTGGACTATTTAAAACTGCTGAACAAAGCCCAGCATGGAGGAAAAATATCAGCAAAGCAAAAATCAAATAGGAGGTACAAAGTGAATAGGGAGAGGCCCTGCTTTTAATCACGCTTCCCATGTTCTGTGCTGGCCGCTTGGGTGGTGGGGATGGGAGCACCGGGACTCGGCAGCCCACCCCTCTGCTTTCCTCCTGCAGATATGAAGATGAGATCAACAAGCGCACGGCTGCGGAGAACGAGTTCGTGGTGCTGAAGAAGGTGAGATGTGCTATGGCCAATGCCAGCGAGACAAGCCGAGAGTGGCTGGCATGCATGCAAAACCCGAGCATGGGGCCAGGGAGTGAAAGTCACGGCACCATGACACTGCCCTCACCCTCGCTGGGCAGCCCCAAAATAGAGGTGACCCACCTGGGTCACCTGGAGAACCCCATCAGGTTGTAAGCGCATAGAATGCAAACCCAGGTAGCCTTAGGGGTTGGCCGTGGTGAGGCTTCCTCCAAATCTAACAGAGAAAATGGGCTTTGCCACAGACCTTGTTTCTTCACCTCTTTTCATTGAATGCGTGGTGTCTCTCCAGGACGTGGACTGTCTCTACCTGACCAAGGAGGAGCTGGAGGTGAGAGTGGGCCTCCTGCGGCAGCAGCTGGAGTTCCTGAAGTGCATCTATGCCGAGGTAAGAGCCACACTTACAGCCAAACTCAACACAGGGAAAGGTGTCTTTCCCCCAGATCCTACAATTGCATCCAAAAAAATCTGTATCTCTTTATATATGTTTGGTAACAACGCTATTACACACGCTTTGGGCAGGCAAAGGGTGGTTTTGATTGTCTCCTGTAATTCTGGCTGCAAAGCGAGGGACCTTTCGCGTGAAAAAAGCCCCTCAAATTCTCATCCAAACCATGCTTGGGAGCCATTGAAACATCTCACTCTTGAAAACCCAAATATTTTCAGCATTTCACATTTTTAGCTTCACAAGTCAAAATATGTCAGTGAAAGTAATGCTTTTGTCTAAAATGTAGGAAGTTCTTAAAACACACAGGGGACGCTTGATGTTTGCTTTCCACCTTTTCTAACCAACGCTTCCCAGAAGTCTGCAGGTAACGGGGCCCAAAGCGTTCACCCCCGAGGGATTCACAGCCCACAAAACTGCTGACGCAGCCAGAAGCGCCGCGTTGCAACCAAGCGAGTTGCTCCACCAGGATTCCCCACCCTCCTTTGGGGAATTAGGTGCAGCAATCCCATATTGTGCCACCACAACAGGTCCCAGCTGCCAGCTCTTGCTGGAAACCAGTCAGCCATCTGGGGAACCCCATGCCCCAGTTGGGCATTCATGGGACAACCTTCCCCAACCCTCCTTCTTCCCCCCGGACCCCCCCCTTGCTGGGGTTGCCTGCAGACCTGGCTTGGGCTGCGTGAGGGAAGGGGACTGACCTGTGATGGGTCTTGCAGGAGAGAGCTCAGCTGGATTGCCAGCTGTGTGACACCTCTGTCATCGTGCAAATGGACAACAGCCGCGACCTGGACATGGAGGGCATCATCAAAAGTGTTGAGTGCTGCTACGAGGAGATTGCCCAGAAGAGCAAGGCTGAGGTGGAGGCTTTCTACCAAACCAGAGTGAGTATTCACACCGCCGGCACAGATGGCAATGAAATCCCCCGGCCAACAGAACCCTGAGGACCAATTCTGTCCTCCATGACACAACTTAAGCCCACCCCATGCTGTGCATGCACTGTAGTTTGCTAAAGAAAATCATACCAAAAAAAAAAAAACCCCCCACCTAAAAATTGCATTTCAAGAATTTTCCATAAAAACAGAACACAGCAGATCATGATGCTGCTTCAGAGAGGTCTCCTCTGTGCACACCCGTCAGGAACTCCATCCCCTTCACAAAGGGCAAGTGCTCAGGGCCTACCTGGGGCTGTCACCTCGTCCAGGCTGAGGTCGTGTTCAGGTGCTTCCCTGGAGCAACACCATCGGTGCGGCTCTGGAGCATCGCCGCCGTCCCTGGACGGGGCGATTCGGGCACGTAATGTCATCCTCTTGCCCTGCAACAGCTGGAGGAGCTCCACAGCAGCCGTGGCAAGTTCTGTGACGACCTGCGAAACAACCAGAGCGAGATAGCCGAGCTGAACCGGATGATCCAGAAGCTGCAGTGCGAGTCGGATAACGTGAAGAAACAGGTAGGAAGAAGGGTTGAACGCTGCACTCGGCTTGGCTATAGCAGAAATAATGTTGGCTGCATGCTTCCTACGGGGTGCAGCCAGCACATCCCTTCCCCTTCATCCCAAAGAGCTTGGCCATTGCAGGTGACCAGCCAAAATCTAGGCTCCCTGGTGGTTCCAAGCTGAGAAACCAGGGGGGAAATGTGCAGCCTTGCGGAGATACCTCTTAATATCACAGCCAAAACCCTCTTGACTGCTACCACCCACAGATTGCAGCTCTGCAGACGGCCATCTGTGATGCTGAGCAGAGGGGAGACTGCGCCCTTAAAGATGCCCGGCAGAAACTGATCGACCTGCAGACTGCTCTGCAGCAGGCCAAGGACAAGATGGCATGCTTGCTGAGGGACTACCAGGAGCTGCTGAACGTCAAGCTGGCCCTGGACATTGAGATTGCCACTTACAGGACACTGCTGGAAGGAGAAGAGAGCAGGTAGGAGCATCCTCAGCTGCAGCTTGTAGCGATGGCTGGCAAAATCCAAGAGGAGAGGCATGAGAAATGCTGGGTGGCTGCAGCTCCCCATGGGTGCAGAGCAGAACATCGTCCCTTTTCTCTCCCCATGGGTGCAGAGGGGAGCGTTGCTCCTGCCCCCTCCTCATCCTCCCAAGGCAGCTGGATCGCAGCACACCATGCATGCTGCTGTCAGATCCCCTGTTTGCAGGACAGCTGGATAAGGATGGGATATTCACACACACATGGGATTTGGCGGTCCAACCCCTCAGTGGGTCAGTGGGCAATACGGACCAGCACCTCACACACCTGGGTGCACAGAAAAGGTGAAGGGCTTGCAGGGTTTCGAAGGAGGCAACAACTGGGCAGCACCTCCATTTGCTCGTGTGTTTGGGGAGCATTTCCCCAAGCACATGTTTGAGACATCTCTTTTCCTAACAGGATATGTACCGGCAACCCAGTGAGCGTAGGTAAGCCAGTGAAGCATCCCCTTTGTTCCCTTTTAAGTCCTTGAAGCTTATAAGCCTCCTTACGAGCCAGGTTTGAGCTGCTCTGGGAGTGACCGGACCTGTTTTTCTCTTGCAGCCGTGGTCAGCGGCGGTGGCACAGTCGGGGAGTGCCGATCCCTATCTGGAATCGGAGGCAAATGCGCCGTCAAGACTGCAGCAGCCGGCGCGGGCTTGGGGGTGGTCTCCTCCTTCGGCGTCAGCGGCGCCGGCTTTAGCACCCGCAGCGTGGACTGTCTCCCGAGGGTGGGGGGCGGCTTCGGGGCCCGGAGCGCGGTCAGCTGCGTGGGGCGGGAGGTCATCTCCGGCGCCGAGGGGGTGCAGTGCCCCCCCGCCGTGGGCAACCTGGGGAGCGTGGTGTGTGCCGGCGTGGAGCAGTGCAGCCCGGGAGCCGTCATCATCCCCGGGCCGGGGGTGTGCGGCAGCGGGAGCAGATACAGCACAGCTGTGCGCGTGGTCAGAACAACCCGGTAGAGGTCCGGAAGGGCAACGCCGCATCATGTTTTAAAATAATCAGCATTTCTGCAATAAAACAGTATTCCCCTTCCTTCTGACAGCTGAATCACACGACCATGCACTGCCCATGCCCATGCAATTAGCTTGGTTGCTCTGCCGAAAACAGTTTGCATGATCACAACCCACCTTCTCTTGCACGGTCCTCCTGGGGGAAACCGACCCCCAGGGTCTCAGCCAGGTGAGATTTTCATTTCAGACAGCCCACAGCTGTCTTCACGCATCACCTTGGCTCTTCTCTGCTTCACCCCTTTTCCACAAGGATTTTCTTTCCCTAACACAGCTATTGCAAAAGGATTACAAAATTGGTCATCCTGATTTCAGAAGGAGAAGCCACATCTTAAATTGTCTGTCCGAGATGGAGCTGCAGCTATTATTTAGCTTCTTTAATAACACCAGAAAATCCAATTTTTCCTGTTTACGAGAGGGTTGGTAATGGTTATGTAAATTGGCCCAAGTTGCTACACCAGGTTTGGTAGAGCAGATTTTAATTACACACCGACGAGCACCTTATATTTCTGTAGTTAAATGCATGCGTTGTTTTTCCTGTGTGTGTACTAGATAGACGGATTTAATGCTTTTAATGTGTAAGTGAACAGTTGATTATCCTTCGCTTACTCCAGACTTTCAGCTGTACCTTCAATAAACTACATGCATAATTCATGCTGTGCTTCACGGGTTTTATTCCCCTCCCTGACATTACAAAAGCATAGATGCCTTCTCAGACATGAACCTCCAAATGGGTGGGGTTTGTAGCTCGCAAAAAGTGGAGCTTTAACGAAGTTTTCAGAGACTTCGTCTGCTCTCCTTCCAGATGCACTTTTGCATACCTTTATTCCATCCAGAGATGACGGCCACAAGGAAGTCTGGCAACGCCGTGTTAACCAGGAAATGTAACCGCTCATGGGACGCGCAGCTCCCTTGGGATCTCTGGAGGCAGAACAAAAAGCAGCCAGGCCCTTGTTTAAAGAAATCAGTGAGAACCAGCTCAGGTAGTAGCAAAAAAGATCCCACACCCCACCCATGAAACCCTCTCGCAAGAGTAGGTTAATTCTCAAACGAAACAGAAGTCTACCTTTCCGAAATACAGCATCAGGCCCTCTTTCCTCAAACACCCCACCTTCGTTAAAACACCTGAGCCTCCACGAACACCAGGCTCCATAGGCTGCAGAAAGGTGTCCCCAGCCACCGCCTTGCAGGGAGGGGAGAACCCTCGCCCATCCTTTTAGGCGGCTGAGATTTAGGTGAGGCCAGGTTGCCCCGTCCCTTTCTTCTGCGAGGGTCCCCGGTTTCCAAGGCGGGGGGGACCCACTGGAAGGTCTCCGCAACACGGCTGGAAAGGGTTCGCTGGGGTGGCTCTCACCACAGCTGGATGTACAGCTGGACGCCGGGAAAACCAGCCATCCCCGATGGTCGCTGCCCTCCCACGGCTCACCCGGGCACCACCAAAAAGCCTCGAGACATCTTCACTCCGAATTGCCCTTTGGAGAAATCCGTCTCTCCTCACCCAGTCTGGAAGCAGTGCAGGGTGTGGGCAGGTTAATTTACCCCCTGAAACATAGATCGAGGAGTGGGTGTCGCAATTTATTTCCCGACTTCCCACTCCACTTCCTAGACTTCGCTGCTGACTCACGGCTTGTCTGCCGCAGCCTACCCGCACCTCGCTCTGTGCTGGAGACGTTCAACCATCCTGCCAGGCTTGGTCTGTCCATGCCGGTGCGATGGTGACGGACCCACCACTGGTTCCTACCAGCTGAGCATCCGCCTCTGATGCTCTTGTGGTAGATTCGGGCTCCTTGTGCCTCCAGGGCTTTTCTGATGGAAAGCAAGAAGGTTTATGGGATGTGATCACCTTGGAGCAGATTGCTAATTATGTTTTAACAAACGACATGGCTTAGCAGTACTGTCTGGGCTGGCGGGTGGTGAAATCCAAATAGGTCATCCCTTGCCGAGAAGGCAAAACCCACCCACCTAAAGAGGATGTCTTCCAAAACGGTTATCTTTGGCTTTCCTGTCTCATTGCATATGACTTGGACTTCATCTCATTTGTATGGAAATAACAAGCTGAAACACCCACCAAGAAGCTGCTGGTGCCCTAACAGCTCATAATTTATTTTGATCACCTCCCTGCAAAACAGTAACTGCACACCAATAACCAGACAGCTCCCCAGGGTACCAAAGTGGCCCAGCAGCTCTTGCATTTCTGGGAGAACACCTTTAATCGTCCCTGCCCTTCTCAACCCCCAAGTATTGCAAAACCGATGGTTTTTGCTGCCTGCCTGGAGATGTTCAAGTAGAGCAGGTTGTTTTGGAGAAAAAAAAGGCCAGCAGTCCAGACTGAGGACATTTTTGGGGCGGCTGGGAGTAAATCCTGCTCTGGATGTGTACCTTTGCTGTTCAGTGGAGCCCAGCAGAGCTGATCCAAACGGACAGATGTGAAAAGCCACATCTGTCCTGGGTGTGGAGCCCACAAACGCCAGCTCCTCCACACAACAAACAAGCCCCGTAAAGAACTGGTGCGTTTTCCCCCAGCCGTCGCATCGCTCGCATACCTTGTGGACAGCGGGCTGAAGGAAGAAGAGTGTGGGAGCCTAAAATGACAATTCCCTTTTTCTTCTGGCAGCCCCACCCTTAATGCCATTATATTCATTCACCTCTAATATCTGATCTGAACCCGTTTGTCAGCTTCAGGACAATCTGCCTTTACTGGGGTCAAGAAAGCATGAAGACAATCTCATTTTCCCATCGCACCCGGGTTTTGAATTTTATGCAAATAATGAAGGCAATAGTGTTCATGAATTTCAGGCAACATCCCAGGTAGATTCAGCCCAACATTTCCAAAGAGAAGCAAGCCGACATGCACCAACCAGGAATTTCACACTGCAACGGGAAATTAAGTTTGAGTGACCCAACTCCTGACCGGCAGCATTTCTCCAGGGATCATCAGACGTTTGGTCTTCTGTATTTGGTAGAACATGAAGCACCTGCTTATTTTTTCTTCCAGAGATGCCAGTGGGACTTTAGCTCATACGTAATGGTTTTGTAGCACTGGGGCACATGAACGTGTCTTGAAGGGCATGTGGAGTCCTGTCCTGCAAACACGGAGGCAGATGTTTAAGCTCCAGTCATGCACACAGCACGGGCAATGCCAGCAGGAGAACAACATGCTGAAAACAAACAGAACTCTTAAATACGAAGAATAAAATACTGTAAACATTGCAGTTCCACACATTCTGAGAGGCCAGAAAATGCCACCACACCCTGTTGACTTTGCTCTTTTTCCCAAGGACTTCAGGAATTATAATAACCAGAATTTGTGGGAGTATTTTTTTATGCTGGTTAAATCTTTGCTTTTGGCTACATTTTGAATGGAAAAGTTCAAAGATCTTTAAAAGAAAATGCAGCTGTAAAGAGCTAGAAACTCGAGACTGATTGCACCCTAATGTAAAACATGCAAATAATATAGTTCCACAAAGCTGGGCAAAATATTTTTTTCAGAAAATCTGCCTCTTTCATCGACATGTTTTTTAACGCAAGATGGAAATGTATCAGCCACATCAGATGACTGGAGGCAGTGCAAGGGCCACCTCTGGGTGGGATGGAGCTGTCCTCTGGGGATGGTAATATCGCTAGAGAGACAACCTAGAAAATCTGCCATAGACTAAATATCTAATACAAAATGGCCAAAATTTGATTTGACACCTAAATACAGCGTCTCAGATGCAAATCATGGATCGGGACCTCTTTGTGCTAAGTACTGAGTCAGCTCAAAAGATGGTCTCTGCCTAACAAGCGTGAACAAAGGCAACTGGATAAATTAGAGCCCTGAAAGAGATGTCAGGCCTCGTGAACATCACACCTGCACTTAGCCTTCAGGCAAAGAAGTCCCATGAATATTTTTGTTCAGATTTAGCCATTTTAGTTTCACTGCCTTACATTCAAGTTACTCTAGAGGAGCCTCTGCTAAGCTCCACGTTGATCTACTACATCCTATAAGTAGGGTAGGGGTATCGGGGTTGCTATTTCTCTTTTTCACCCTTGTTTGTTTCTTTTCTTTTGCTTCGCAGGAAGGAAATAAAATAATGCAACTCTGCAAGCATACAGAGGTTTTGCACTAAGGCTGAGCAATTCCTACCAGAAATCACTGTTAGATAACTCTTCTAGCTGAGCAGATTCACTCCGGCTCTAAGAGGTGTGTTCGAGTGCAATCAGTGTTTAACAAGTTTCAATAAGACAGCTGGCTGCCTGGCACGTCAAAACGATGAAGGCACTAAATTGATCTCTGGACTTCCATGTAACCAAGCCCAGATCCCCAGAGGGATAAAAAGGGCATCCCGCACTCCCTTCCATCAGAGAGCTGCACTCTTCCAGTTTGCTGCTTCGTGACAGTGCTGGGCTTTTATCTCCTGCTGCGATGAACCGGCAAATGTACAGTATGAGAGCCGGAGGTGGAGGCAGATCTTACAGCGCTGCCTCAGCCATCGTTCCAGGTGGCAACAGGACCAGCTTTAGTTCGATGTCCGTGGCACGATTTGGTGGAGGCGGAGGTGGTTTTGGAAGGCTCATTGGAGGAGGTGGCAGCGGTGGTGGTTTTGGCAGCAGGAGCCTCTACAACCTTGGTGTTACCAAGAGGATGTCCATTGGTGTTGGAAGCAGCTTCCGGACTGTTTTTGGAGGTGGAGCTGGTGGTGGCTCTGGCCTGGGAGGTGGCAGTGGCGGCGGCTGCGGACTTGGTGGTGCCGGAGCTGGCGGTGGTTTTGGACTTGGTCTCGGTGGTGGAGGTGGTGGTGGTGCATATGGCTTTGGTGGAGGTGCTGGTGGGCTTGGCTTTGGTAGTGGTCAGGGAGGTGGTGGAGGGTTTGGCTTCAGTGGAGTAGGGGGCCTGGGAGGACTTGGCGGAGGGCTGGGTGGTGGCAGAAGTCCAGCGGGACTGGGTGGTGGCCCACCCGGAGTCAGTACCATCCAAGAAGTGACTGTCAACCAGAGTCTCCTGGCGCCCTTGAACCTGGAGATAGATCCAAACATCCAGCAGGTGCGAAAAGATGAGAAGGAGCAAATCAAGACCCTCAACAACAAATTTGCTTCTTTCATTGACAAGGTGAGATTTCATCAAGTGCTGTGGAACTGTGACAGGGAGCAAGACAGTCTTGTATCTACAGAAATATGGCTTCAGAAATCTTCAGTCTACTGCATATTTCCTATCTGCATGTCTTTATTAAAAGTAATCAAAAAAAGAACATACTTCTAAACAGTTACAAGACAGAAAGCTGGACACTGAGAAGTAGTAACAAGAGGATTAGATTCAGGTTTTGCACCTGAGAAACAAGATATATTAGCTCAAAGTAGAGTAAGCCAGTTGCTTAACCTAGCTGTCTCTGTAGGGTATCACAGCAGAGGTGTTGCTCCTTAAGTCCAGCTTTAATGCTTGCAAGCTGAAGTCCTTTTTATACAGACGCAACTTAAGTCCTTTCTCAGCTTTTCCTTGGGTAAATATCTTATATGTAGCACATATGAGCAAGAGGAAAGGCAATTAAGTACCTGTCTTTTAACCTGTAGTACTCTGATCCTAGCATTAATGAAGGAAGATTAATATCACTTACAAAGAAGGAAAAAATGAAGGATGTTAAAGAAAGCAAGTTGTGAAAGAGCTGAACCCACATTTTCTAATGATTGCTCATTGGCTTGCTGAACTACATTGTCTCTAATTAGAACTGTCCACCAATGGCAAATTTGCTTAGCTACTGGATGGGCTAACACAGCCCTGGATAATCTGGATGCTATTCACAGACGGATTTAATACTCTTGGTTTGGGATTTACGTGCTTTGTGCTATGCACCAGTCCCAGGTACTGACTCTCGGCCATCAGCATGCTCACGTGTATCTTCTGCTAAACCCCTTCTGCTTCCCAACGCACAGGTTCGCTTCCTGGAGCAGCAGAACAAAGTGCTTGAGACCAAATGGACCCTCCTGCAGGACCAGGGTCAAAAAAACAATGCAGGCAAAAACAACCTGGATCCATTCTTTGAGGCTTACATCAACAACCTGAAACGGCAGCTGGCCAACCTGCTCAACGAGAGAGGACGCATGGATGGGGAGTTGAAGAACACGCAAGACCTTGTTGAGGATTTCAAGAACAAGTGAGAGCCTGTTCAGTGGCACATCCAGGCAGCCTGGGGTGAAATGGGATGCAAATGGTTCAGCTTAGCATTAGGCAGTAGGATTAATCTTACTTAAACCTAGCTTTCTTAAGGACAAAGAGCTAGCCTGAGATATTCATCAGACTTCCTAGGAGAAAGGGAAAAAATCTCTGGTCTGTGCTCCAGTCCATAACATGGCACCTGACAACGCTCCTTCTAATACACAGCTCTCAGGAGGTACCTCTCCCTGCAAAGCCCCTGCTTTTTGGCACAACAGGAGAAAGGTGGTCGATCAAATTTTTTCCAATCAGAAAACGCAGGTTCAGCCAGGACATGACAACTTGTGATGAAACTTGCAAAGGAAAATCACCTAAACTCCTTTATGTAAAATGTCATACCCAGCCCAGATAATCATGCAGTCCTCTCTGTAACTTTTCTGCTTACCGAAGTATGATTCGGCACGTCTTTCTCTTTATCCCTGTAGATATGAAGATGAAATCAACCGACGCACAGCAGCGGAGAATGAATTCGTGGTGCTGAAGAAGGTGGGTGAGGCAGGAGTCGTTACAGATGCTGAGCTAACCCCAAACATTGCGCAGGCTGGGAGAGCCCTAAAGGATGGCAAATCTCATGGAGCTGCATCCTTGTCCTTTAAAAGCTGACAGTTGGGTTGTGGTGCTGGGGGAAAGGAATAGAGGGGGTTGAAGGAGGATGGAAGTAAATTCTTGTCCCACAACATACACACGTGCTCGCCTGGGCCAAACAGACCATGTAGAAATAAAGATGCTCAGCAGTGCTGGGAACCCCACGTCCCAAGGCCAAATGGTCTGCACCTCCTCCTTTATCCACTAACAAGGTTACACACAATACTTGTTTTGGCCAAGAGATGTTCCCTTGGTGGTCTTCCAGGTGGATGTGCCAAGCACAGCTTCTCCCGTCAGGCAGCACCACTGCAGCAGCCCATCTCTGGGCTTGATCAGCCCTTGGCGGAGCTAAAGAAGAGGTGCTGCAGATGTCCCCATCATTGTTCTTTTCCAGGATGTGGATGCTGCTTACATGAATAAGGTGGAGCTGGAGGCCAAGGTGGATGCTCTGACCGATGAACTCAACTTCCTTCGAGCCCTATATGATGCGGTACAGACATCCTCCTCCCTTGATTTCTGTCCTGCTGTCACCCCTGGACAGTGACTGCCATCATTCATGGCATGTGAAAAGGTAAGTGCCCCTGGCCTGGGACCCTGTGTGCTTCCTCACAGGAGCTGGCTCAGCTCAGCATGCAAGCATCTGACACCGCTGTCATTCTGTCAATGGACAACAACCGGGACCTGGATCTCAGCAGCATCATAGCTGAGGTCAAAGCTCAATACGAAGACATTGCCAACAGGAGCCGGGCTGAGGCAGAGGCTTGGTACCAAACCAAGGTGAGGAGACCCATAGAAGCCGTGGATGTTCTGGGAAAAATTGCTGCTGTCCCTATGTGAGGCTGTTTAAACAACATCTTGCCCACCTGGACATCTCAGACTGTTCACTCTTCCTTCTGAACCTCAGTACGAAGAGCTGCAGGCCACAGCCGGGAAGCACGGGGATGATCTGCGCAACACAAAGGGGGAAATCTCTGAGCTCAACCGGCTGATCCAGAGGATCCGGGCAGAGATAGAGAACACGAGAAACCAGGTAGGAAAGGCAAAAGATGCCCACAGAGCCCTGTTCTGCAGTCCCATAGCATTGCAGCTCTGCTGTCTGCCACCATTTTGCTGATCAGGGAGAGACTTCAGCAACCACAGAGCATGATACACCTGGAAAGAGTACTGCACTGTACCATGCATCAAATCATTCTTGCCAGGCTGGCATTTCAACTCCAATGTTCGCTATGGTTGAATGACCTCAGTCTTAACCATTGTTCATGAACACCCCGGCCAGAATGGTTTTCTTCCTTGGCTGAGTCTTACCCAAAGAGAAAAGCAGCAATTAGAGTCCCAATCCCTCCCCTTGCAGTGTGCCACCCTGCAAACAGCCATCGGGGACTCTGAGGAGCGTGGGGAGCTGGCCCTCAAGGATGCCAAGGCAAAGATGCTGGAGCTGGAAGACGCTCTACAGAAAGCCAAAGCCGACATGGCCCGGCAGCTCCGCGAGTACCAGGAGCTGATGAACGTCAAGCTGGCCCTGGACATCGAGATCGCGACCTACAGGAAGCTGCTGGAGGGCGAGGAGAGCAGGTGGGAGCAAAATTCCTGCAGAAATATTAGTGAATGTCACTTTTCCCCTGCCAGCAGGTTGGTTCCCCTGCCTGCCTCTGTAGTTTTGCTCTAACCTCCCCTTTGTCTGCCCTCCAACAGGCTGAGCGGAGAGGGACTCAACCCCATCAGCTACTGTGAGTATCACAGTGCTTGTCGTGCCTTGGGCCCATTGGGAGTGGAGCCTCTGAGCCACTTGGGAAAAGGGAGGTTTTACCCAAGTGCTCTATGTAAGGCTTTTAGAACCTACCAGAACCATTAGTGGTTGGGGACAGAAGATGGGTTCAAGTCCCATGGGTCCAAGTCCTGATATCAGATGGTGCTTTCTGGAACCGGGTGACTGCCAGAGCAGATGTTCAACCCTCTGGTTGTTTTTTCTTGCAGCGGTGATCAGCTCCAGCTCTGGCACAGCTGGTGGAGCTGGCTTAGGAGGAGGATTTGGTGGACCGAGCCTAAGCGGAGGAGGCGGCGGAAGCGGTTTCAGTCTTGGAGGAGGCGGCGGAAGCGGTTTCGGTCGTGGAGGAGGTGGTGGAAGTGGTTTCAGTCTTGGAGGAAGCGGTGGTCGTGGAGGCTACAGCTTTGCAAATGGAGGAGGACTTGGACTTGGAGGTGGTGGTGGTCTCGGAGGTGGATCTGGAGGAGGCAGCAGTCTTGGCATTGCTAGTGGTCTTGGCTATGGAGGTGGCGGCGGCAGCGGGCTGAGCACCGGAGGAGGGAATTTCAGCTCTGGAAGTGCAAAAGGCACCAACCCCGGTGTGAAAATCGTCTCCAAAACCTCCTCCAGCAAGAAAAGCATAAAAAGCCAAAGCCTGAAGAACGCTACGCAGCCTGAGTAAAACCGACGCTGGACCCTCCCCAAAGCCATCACTCCTGCATTGCTCCCGCATCGGTCCTGCAGCCACCACCCCGCCACCTGCTCTGCCCCAGCTCCTCGCACCTTAGCTCATAAGCATTTCAGTCCTACCTCAAGAAAAGCAGTGGAGCATGAGCTAACCGGATCTCTCAAAATACCTGAAACAGGTTTAAAAGGAAAACACAGGTCTAAGTGATTGTCTGAAAGAGGAATTGTTTTGGGGGGGGGAGGGGGTTGGTTTGTTTTTTAATGAGGCTGAGCAGTTTGTAATTGCAGCTAACTGACAGCCACCAGCCAACACAGATCAAACAGCAGTGCAGTTCTGCGGTTTTTAGCTTGGTTTTGCTTTCGCGGTTCCAGCCTGCAGAAGCAGTGGGATGGGCTGGGACCTTGGCTTCAAGCCAGCCTGCTTTGTCCTCGCTGCTGGGACGAACCAAACTCACCCCTTCAAGTTAAGCAACTCATCTCCTTATGCATGTGAGGGTTTTTCTGCTATGTAGAAATACCCTGGGAGGTTGCTGAAAGATCCTAGCCAGTGGTTTGCAAGCTCAATGCCCCTCTTAAAATATCCCTTATTATGGGAGCACAGAGCCCATCAGGAGCGACTTCTGAGTCACCTGAGTTCGATGGAAAAAAAAAAAAATCCCTCTTTTCCCCATCCACAGCCGAGCTTCGAAAAATACATTTCTTCCAGATGTGCTGAGCAACTGCAGCTGCGGCAGGCCAGGCACCGCTCCGCGTCCACACAAGCCTGGCCAGCAGCTCCGTGCGTAACGTTAGGAAGGCACCTGCGATACCTGCAGCTGAGAAGTGCCACCCACCGCTATGCGGATTCAACCTGCATCCAAGCTTATCTAAAAAGAAGCCCAAACTTCTCTCACCTTCCTGTCCTTCCTCGTCCTAAACGAAAGTTTGCCCCATAGCAGCACCTTGCACGTAATCTCATGGATGTGTTTTGTCAGAGAAGCCACCTCTGACAGATCCAAAGCATGTGGGAGAGGGCTTGTTCTCTAAATTACAGGATTTTTTGTTCTAAATAATAAATGGGGTACTGAGGTTTTCAAAGAAAGATCATTGTTTGGTGTTAAATTGGGTTGTTGTCCTGCCTCACGCTAGGTTTTGTGGGAAAGGCTTAAAAATTGCCAAAATCACCCAAAAGACCAAGCCTCACTGACTTTCCCCACTGTCTTAGTAGCAGCAATCAAGGTAGAAGTCCACTCAAGTGAAAATTCACTGCAA
Source organism: Chauna torquata (assembly GCA_013399475.1). Taxonomy (NCBI): domain Eukaryota; kingdom Metazoa; phylum Chordata; class Aves; order Anseriformes; family Anhimidae; genus Chauna; species Chauna torquata. The sequence goes on along the minus strand of VXAL01017160.1, from coordinate 211,385 downwards.
AACCTGCCTGAAGGGCCATGTCCACACTGCTCCTGGAGGTACTTCAGCTTCTCCACTGTGTGTGGGTTTTCTGCCAAAAGAGATGCATTTGGGAAACCGAAAAGTAAAGTCAGGTCTCAGCCCAGCACATGGGAAACGCGGCAGTTGGGAGCAGGAGCCCAAAGGCACACCCGTGCCCCCTTCCTGATGGAATTTGCCCCCCACCCCAGTGCTCCACTCTGCCTCTATATTTTTGTGAAAGTAACATTAAAAAAGAAAATTGCAGCTTTTTATACTTCAGTGATTGCGAAATGACGCTGTGTTTTCCTTCCTCTCTCTTTTGGGAATGTGTCCAATAAACCTGGATTGTAATTTATTTGTTCCTACATGTTTCTATTTTAAAGCAGCATGAAATATTCCCGACTTTCAGCAGACTGAACGGGGGGAAGCTTTCGTTTCACTTTAGGGAAAATGTTTCAAAATTCTGATTTAAAAAAAAAAAAAGAAAAGCTTGAAATCAGGTGCATGCTGTCACGAAACAAATCGAAGAATGTGGGAAAAGAGGAGGAGGGGAGTGGTTTATCCATCTAGCGACAAAAAAATTAGTCACCATTCATTTCTTAGCCCATTACTAGGGTTAATCCAAAAGCCTTCTTCTGTGTCAGGGAGGGTTTTGCACAGCTCTAGTAGCTCAGGCAAACAAAGAAAAAAAACAGTGTTTAATTTTTGCTTTCTCAAAAGACACAGCAAAACCAAGCATGTGCAGGGCTCTGGGGGAGGATTTTATCAGGACAATCTAGATTGAGGATGGGTTTCGGTAAGCTGGAACAGAGCAACTTACCAAATGATGCTGGTATTTTGGTCACTGCAAAAGGAAGAAAAAGAAAAAAAAAAAAAAAAGAAAACCTCAGACAAACACTCACGCCTTATTGCATTTCAAAGAGTCAGACGCTTTCCTCTCCCCTGACCTCTCAACATCCCAGCTTTTCATAACACTGCGCAGCAAATGGGAAGGAGCGAGTACACACCAGCCCAGCGGGTTTGCAGCAGACGCTCACAAGCACCTCAGCAAAACCTCGCTGAAACCCAGATGCACCCAAACACGGAAGCACCAAGTCTCCCTTCACTCGGAAAATCAAAGGAGCCGCAGTAACAGAGACTGAAGTCCGTGGACAAAACCCCTCTCCTCTGCCCCTGCTGCCGCAGAGGATGCTCATTTTGGACAGACAGGCCAAAAATTAGCAAAGGTTAAAAATAAAACTGTGAGTCATCTTGATTTCTGTACTTGCCTGTGCTAATGCTGACTTATGGCTTGAATTACTGCAGCTGAAGATGACCTAACCTTAACTAACCTTAAAAGCTTTGAATGCCTTTCTTCCCTGTTTGGGATGAAAAAAAAGCAAATCACAGCCCAAAAGAGAGGCGGTGATGCTGACAGGCAGCCGAGATCCTGCAAAGACCTCCAATCTCTTGGCTGGCCCTGCTGCCCCCTCCCTCTGCTCTGCGTCCCCTCCCCAGGACACGATTCCTCCAGCAGTGCCGTCACCCACCAGGCAACCCCTGCACAAATCCTGCCTCCCAAACTGGCACCCGCCCTGTGCGCAGCTTTCCCATCCGAGCGGGCAAACGCAGCCCACCTGCAGCCCTGGGCACCTTCACAGAGGACAGCGCGTGTGAGCGACACAGCCAAGCAAGGGAACTTTGTGGGACTGAGAGATACTGCAAGAATTTTCCACGGTTTTTGTGCCTAAACCATCGTTTGCTTTGCTCGTCCAAACCCTTTGTAATATTCCACTTAATTACCGTTGTCTGCAGCAACAGGCTTTCCTAGAAGAGCTGGGGAGGTAATGACTGCCTTAAACATGAATCCTTTCTCTTTTCTTTAATTAAAATGTTTGCAGCCTGTGCTCTGGTTCCCAGGTGTGACTTTGCATAGCTCTTTGGAAGTCAAAGGCAGGCTCCCTGCCGCTGCTGCCTGGCCCCCTTCCACCGGATCCAGCACACAAGAGCCAACTCCCATCTGCAGGCTTAGGAAATCAAACCTCCGTACATCTGCCATGTTTCCAACTCAATTTATTTAGTTTCAATACCAGCATAACCCCAGTAATATTCCTGGAATTTTTGCTGATCCAAACCAGCAGCAATTACTGGGGTTACCTGCTGCTGTGCATCACCCATGAAATCAGGGCTCGGTGCTAGCTACAGCAGCTTCAGGACATGCGCGCGTGCGTGCAGTTTTCCTGCGAAATTTCGCATTTCCAGCACCTTGCGCAGCACCCAGCGGGTTCCCAGTCTCCAATCCCGAGGCGAGAGCACCCCCTTGCTACCGCCCGGCTCGCTCCCGTGCAGCGTGCCCCGTGATCGGCTTCCCGATAGCTCGCCCGAACGCGCTTCGGGTGCTTGTGACTCATGCTATTGGCAATAGGCGGTGACAGGAGCGCTTGCAGGAGATAATAGTTGTGAGCGCCGGCTTTTATGATTGCAACAAGGAAAAAAAAAAATCCCTTCTGCTCAGGTTCTTTCAAGTTCCCAGACAGAGAAAAAAACGGCAGTTGGAAACACATCAACAGAAACAAGCTATGAGATGCTGCAGATACCCTTAAGCAACTCATTTTGGATTAAGTTTCCGTACTTATTGCTCACATAGCCAATTTCGAAAATCTTTTTGATTCAGTTCTATCTCCCTGCCATGCACTATTACTTTATCTGACTTAAAACCCAAAGGAGGTCGGTGGCCCTTGCGGCACAAGGATGCGGCTGGGCTGCTTTGCAGACATGCTTTGGGTGGGAGGGAGGGGACTCTTCTCTTGTAACCTGTGTCCAGCTCTTCGTGGACACGAGGGAAGAAGTCCCAGCTCTCCTGCCTTTGCACCATCCCAAAGCACGACCCAGCCCCACCGCAGGGATGGAAGCTCCTGGGTTCACCCGAGAGCTCAAGATCAAGGGGCCAAGGATGTTTTAGAAAATCACCCGACTGCATGATCTCAGCAGAGCAAAAGAGGGGGTGGGAGGAAGCTGGAAGAAAAGTGGGTGAATTCCCCTACACAGAACGTCTCGAGGAGCCAGCAGTGACGTGGAAACTGCTGGTTAGAGGGTAAATACAGTGGGAAGTGATAAAAATACCACTTCACAGGGAGCTTTTGAACCCTGAGCCTGACAAGAAGACTCAAAACAAGCGCAAGCCTTTCAACCATCTCTTTAATATCCATTTTAGAAGTCCCAGAGTACTATTTAATGCAGTTTCACATTATTTTGGAAAGGCGATTGCCTTGCTGTCCTTGAAAGACATGATAACTAATTTCTCAGTTTCTCCTGCAAAGAGGGGAGGCAAGTTTGTGGTAAAATGTCAGAAAATACTACCTAGAGACAATTTCTACCTAGCTCCTCTCTGCCAGCCTGTGATCCTTTAGAGCCCTTTTCCAAAAGAAATCAAAAAGAGAAGTAAAATCACCTCCAGCCTCGGCTTTCCCAAGCCAACAACAGGGCATGCACACGCAGACCGGGCACTCTCGGAATGATCAGCCCCTATCTATGCTGCCCTGTTCGCCGTGCAGCGTGTTGAACCCTAAACTTCTCCTTGCAAAGGCTTCAGTGCGAGGAAGCTCACTCCAGCGGGTGAGCCCTGGCTGGCGCAAGGAAAACCGGCTCCCAGGGTCTCGGGAGAGTCGTGTTGCGTCCTGCTCGTGAGCGCAGACCTCAGCGAGTCGTCCCATTCAGTTCTCATTTCATGACTCAGAGCACCAGGCTTTGGGGGTGGGGGGAGCTCCCTCACTCCGTTACTTTCTTGCCTGCAAACAATGCATTTTTCAGCGCCTCGCCGTAGCCTAGGTGTGTTTGACAAGGCAAGTTGCTGCAAGGCACGTCAAGTTCTGAATTCCCGTGCCAAGTTTTCCAAGCAGATAAAAGAGGAGGCTCCCAAGCTCTCCCATCACAGGGGTTTCTGTCTCCGTTGCCCTCTGCTCCTTTCCTGCTGCTCAGCTTTTATTCACCAGCTTTTTTTTTTTCCCTCTCCTGCTCTTTGCATTTCCAATTGAACAAGCCACCATGAGTCGGATCTCTTACAGATCATCTACTGGAGGGGGCATGAGGGGCTTTAGCTCAGGCTCTGCTATCGTAGGAGGTGGCGGTGGTACCAGAAGCAGTTTTAGCTCCGTCTCTGTCTCCAGAGTTGGAGGAGGAAGAGCTGGAGGTGGAGGAGGCTTCGGGGCTGGTGGTGGCTTCGGCAGCAGAAGTCTCTATAACCTAGGTGGAAGCAGAAGAACTTCCTACAGCTCCATCGGTGGAGGTCTGCGGAGCGGAGCCGGTGGTGGATACAGCTTTGGTGGAGGAGCTGGCTTTGGTCTTGGCTATGGTGGTGGAGCAGGCACTGGTTTTGGCTTAGGAGGAGCTGGTGGTGGTGGCGGCTATGGGCTGGGTAGTGGATTTGGGCTGGGAGGTCCTGGATTTGGTGGTCGAGGTGGCCCCGGGTTCCCTGTTTGCCCACCCGGTGGCATCCACGAAGTGACCGTCAACCAGAGCCTCCTGGCACCACTCAAGCTGGATATTGACCCGGAAATCCAGAAGGTGCGAACACAGGAGCGGGAGCAGATCAAGACCCTCAACAACAAATTTGCCTCCTTCATCGACAAGGTGAGAGTTCGGTCTTAAACACCAGCCCGTGCATATTCTCTTCTCAGTCGCCTCGGGAAAGAACAACAGGAAGAAACTTCCTTTGGATTTGGGGGCTTGCCTGAACTAATCCCAGCCGACAAACAGCGCAGGTTTGGCTGAAAACTAAGAATTGTCTTATGCTCTTTGCAAGGATGATTTTTTTCAGTGCCTCATTTCGCTGAAATAGCAAATCCTCTCTTCCCCATAAAAAATTGCCCAGGCACTGGATGGATCTTCCACTGGTTGTAAAATTGCAAAGCTCCACACCTCTCAATGGGATACCACCAGTTTAAACCAGTAAGGTGGGCTGAGCATCCAGTGCGGGGAGAAACACCTAAAGTTGCAAATACAGGTGCTTGGCCTGCTTAATAGCACTTGAAAATTCTCCCTAAGCATCTTAGCTGCTTGCGCCACTTTGGAGAATCCAGTGCCCTAAATTCCTGCAGGAAGATCCTAATTCCAGTCTCTTCACCTTCTCTTTCCATGCTGAATGATCTCTCTCTTCCCAGGCAGCAGGCTTTGTGCACCGTTCGGAAGGGTTTCAGCGCACGCCTGTTTTTGTTTTCCCAGGTGCGATTTTTGGAGCAGCAGAACAAAGTGCTGGAGACCAAATGGAGCCTCCTGCAAGAGCAGGGCCACACGGTCACCAGGAAGTCCCTCGAGCCCCTTTTCGAAGCCTACGTCAACAACCTCAGACGGCAGCTAGACAGTCTTATGGGGGAGAGGGGCCGGCTGGACTCCGAACTGAGGAACATGCAGGACATGGTGGAAGACTTTAAGAACAAGTAAGAGATTGCGCTCTGTCAATTAATAGATGTGAAAATCAGGACAGGCGGTTCACGCTCTCTGGCACATGCCTTGCATTTGCACTGGGTTCCTCTTCCAGTTTGCAAAATGAATACACAAAAGGAAAATTAGGTCTCAGAGTTACCTCTAGCTCCGTTGGATTTCTTGCACACAGGCTTAGCATTTAGTGCAGGATTTACCCATGGAAGCTGCTCCATTGTAATGGAGGTCACGGTCTGATCCCTTGGGCTTCCCAAAATAATACCTGAATATAGCAAAATGCATAGCTCATGAGTATAACAGACATGCAAAAGCGGATGAAACATAGCCATAAACTGCCAGCTCCAAAATTCCCCAATTTACTCTTTTTGCAAAGGAAATCTCAAGCTTTCCAGAAGGGCTCAGGCAACCCGCGTGTGCTCGGCCTCACTCAGCTCTGATCATGTGGCAGATGCTCAGCTCTTTTCTTTGCCCGTTGCCTCGGCTCCCCCTAAAGTAAACTAGAGAAAAGAATTTTCCTGGGGAGACAATTAGTCCCATCCTGAGATAAGGCACCCAGCAGAGGGGGGATGAATCATTTTAAGGACATGCCGGTCAGTGTCTGCTGACTGTAAGGGACATTTAGGTGGTTTTTTTTTTAGGTGAGGCAGTTTGTTTTTCATTGGCTGAAGTCTTGTGAGAACAATCTTTCCCTTATGCAACCAGATGGCCAAGTGCAAATTCGAGAAAAACACCCTGGAGGACTGAGATATGTTTGTATTAGATAGTTAAGCATGTGAATAGACAGATTTTTGGGGTGTGTGTGGGGGTAACAGCATTTAGAGCTGACAGGATGGGCTGACATGAATTAGCTTCTGGTATGTTGTCCTTGGGTGCATTTCAGGTTTTGGTATTAATTAGAGGCTTTTAGAAACACTGATTAGTCCAAAAGTGACAAATGATGACGTCTGGATTTTGGAGCTACCGCCTGGGCAAGAGAGTGCATTTTTTTTCAAGTCTAGAGCTAGTTCCCATTCCGCCAGCTCATTTTCGCTTCGTCTCTTGTCCACTCGGAGATCCAGCTGCAGGGATATCTAGGCCATTATTAGTTAGAGGACCGGCATAAACCTGCCTTTCAAATCCAGGTCTTTGCCGCAACAGCCTACATGTTCTGTCTACTTTCTAGCTAAGCCCTGCCCTGATTATCTGATGAGAGAATGTTGCTCAGAGCCATAAAAAGTTCCCCAGAAACATAATCTGAGCCTTACTTAATGATCTGCTCTCGCACAACCACGGTTAAAGAATTACAGACTTCTTTTTTTTTTAATTAAATGCTGCAGCAGGTTATTCAGAGCTATTAGCATTATTAAAATATCAAATATCAAACTGTTACATTACTAGGCACTGCAGTCCAGCTTCGCTGAAAGCCTTTGCATAACTTTGCTTTGGTCAAAGGTCACCACGAATACCTGCTGCTGCTTCCTGCTGAAAAGGGCTCTGATCCTGCACACATCTACGCATGAGCTTGGCTTTAAAGGCAGTGATTGGATTCTTTTAATTTTAGCTGGGACTACTCACACCATGGTGTCCCTGCAGGTTCAGTCAGTGATCATTTGCTCTGCATCTGCTCTGGACTGTAAACTGCTGCGAATAAGGAATATATCCGTGAGCCACAACTCATGACTTGGGACTGGAGTGGTCCCATCTCTGCTTCCCGTGCTACCTTGGCTCTTCATTTACACCCAAACCCTCTCCCTTTTTTATCCTTAAAGATATGAAGATGAGATTAACCGGCGCACCGGTGCAGAGAACGAGTTCGTGGTTCTCAAGAAGGTGAGTGAAGCGGGAGGTAGGGGAAGGACAATGAAATGAACTCAGCACACAGAGTCCAAGCAAAGCTGACGGGAGCTGGGGTCCTCCAACCCCACGGTTGGGTCAGGCATTAGGGTGTGATGTTGGCACGTCTAAGACTGTGTCATAGGCTGGGTACTCCTCCATATACCCCTACGAACGGGCACGACCTTCTCCATGCCGAGGGTGCAGCGCCTTTGGCACAGTTGGAGGAGCTGCCATGCTTTCTGGAGACAGCTCCTCCGGCTGCAGTGGCAAACCATCTGGCCTCCTGCGGTTCAGTCCAGCTCGGACTCCAGTCACATCCCCATGAGTCCGAGCCTTGCCCTCTGCCCAAAAACCTGGTTCTGGCTCACAGCCAGTGTCCAATATTACTTTAAGAAATGCCTTGATGGTAGCAATATGAAAACAAGCCTAAAGATTAACAGACCTGGAAGCAGAGAGAGGGTCCTACTGGTGTCCTGAAGTCCCTTTGGCGTGTGGTTTCACCAGAAGTCTTTGGTTTTCTTTTCTTTAGGATGTGGATGGTGCTTACATGAACAAGGTTGAGCTGCAGGCCAAAGCAGATGCGCTGGCAGATGAAATTAACTTCCTGAGAGCTCTCTACGAAGCGGTAAGCAGTCAGCTCTCCCCGCGATAACATCCTCCACAGCTCCACACCACACAGCTCTCCGTGTCCCAGAGCATTGGCCATCATGCACAGTGCTGTACAGCAGTAAAAGAGGAAGCAGTCACTGCCTTTTTGAAATTATAATGTAGCCATAAGATAGAAAATGATAGATAAGGAGAGACAGAGTAGAGAGAAATGCAAGAAAATGGTTTGGCAGAGAGAGCTCCGAAGCCATCTCTCATCTGCATGGTTTCCGCTCCAGAGACCAGACAATTAACTCGTTGTTTTGCATCTTCCACAGGAATTGTCTCAGATGCAGCAGCAAGTGTCCGACACCTCTGTGGTCCTGTCCATGGACAACAACCGCAACTTGGACCTCAACAGCATCATTGCAGAGGTCAAAGCGCAGTATGAGGACATCGCCAACCGGAGCCGGGCAGAGGCTGAGGCTTGGTACCAAAACAAGGTGGGTAACTGGAATAACAGACTAATTTCTGCAATTCACATGGCATCACGCTAGCTGATGGGAAGTAGGACTAACAGAGTAAGCACCACAGCATTGCACGAGAGATTAATTTATCTTTCTGTGCATATCGCAATGGGTGCTTGCATACAGATTGCCATTGTTTGCTTGTGGACCACTACACTGGAGCAGCCTTACTTTCCCTGCCGTGAAACCAAGGGACAAGACGCATAAATGCCTTGATCCTAGGCTCGCAGTGAGTTACTGGTAGATCTGGCCTTAGATACAGAGCATTCCTCTTTTCCTTCCAGGTTCTTCATAGCAGATGACAATGCATAGGTGCTCTATGCAATGCAATAGCTGCCTCCTTAGCATATTTTAGTAACTATGGGCTAAGCTGCTCTTCCACGGGCAGGTTGCTCAGAGGGCTGTTGTCTCCCCTCAACCTGCACCCAGAGCTGTGCTTCTTGCCCTGAAGGCCCCTCACCCTTCCCAGACCCACTCAGCTGCCCCACAGCTCCTAACCAGCGCTCTCCTCCTTTCTGCATATCAGTACGAGGAGCTCCAGGTCTCCGCTGGGCGACATGGTGACGACCTGCGTAACACCAAGATAGAAATTTCAGAGATCAACCGGATAGTCCAGAGGCTGCGGAACGAGATTGAGAGCGTGAAGAAACAGGTAGGACAGGGATGCTCCTGCACAGTGGAGGGCAGACTCCAGGCACGGTGGAAGGAGCCAGCTCCTGGCTTCGGAGCAGGGCTGGAAGGCCAGGCGTCCTCCTCTGCGTTGAAGAGGGCACAGCCGTCTCTCTCCCTCCCTACCAGAGAGGGTCCCTTAACATGAGGATGTGCTGTGACAGCTGCTTTCTTGCTGGGGAAGCAAGTTGCGAGCTATCAAGTCACCCCAGCAGAGCAAAGAGATGCGGATGTTTCTCCTTTTTTTGGGAAACAGGACTATGGTTACAGCTGCCCATCACCCACCCTGTGACACCTTTCTGACAGCGCACGAGGACTTCTCAACGCCGTGCTGGGCACCACCAGCCAGCACCTACAACACCACAGCAATACTCGGGAGAGCAACTTCGGGTAGCCCAAGTTAAACAACTATTTGCTTCCCTTTCTTTTAGTGTGCCAGCCTCCAAGCAGCCATTGCCGAGGCGGAGGAGCGTGGGGAGCTGGCGCTCAAGGATGCCAAAGCCAAACTGGCCGAGCTAGAGGACGCTCTGCAGAAAGCCAAGGCAGACCTGGCCCGGCAGCTGCGCGAGTACCAGGAGCTGATGAACGTCAAGCTGGCCCTGGACATCGAGATCGCGACCTACAGGAAGCTGTTGGAGGGCGAGGAGAGCCGGTGAGGACAAGCACGTGGTCCTGCTGCGTGCCTCTCTTCAGAGAAGGGCACGTTGCTTCGGGTCCAAAGACACAGCTCGCCCCAAGGGCCTCAAGCACCAAGTGATGTAAAAAGAGGGCAGAGGTGGGGGACATTTTAAAACGTGAGGTTTCTAGGAAAAGCTGGGTTTCTCCAGCTCTTGGCACCTGATGCACTAAGAAAAGTGAGCATTGTCACCTTTCACCTGTGACGCAGCCATACCCCACCAGAGGACAGTCCCTACGGAAGGCCACAAAATTCTAGTTGGATGGTCCCAGCGGCTAGCGCTGTATCTCGTCTGTGCTTTGGCATTGTCACTTACTTCCCCCTTCCCCAACAGGCTTGCCGGAGAGGGAGTTGGAGCCGTGAGTGTCTGTAAGTACCTTCCCCTCTTCCACCCCTGGCTGCCCATTCCCCCCGTGGCGGGGGCGATGGGGCAGGTACCCCGCCTCGGGGACCTGTGGGTCCCTAAGGCGGGCATGCACCGTGTTCCCCCGCAGCCGTGGTGAGCAGCTCCAGCGGGATGGGCTACGGCGGTGGCGGTGGCAGCTGCCTGGGCGTAGGTGGAGGTCTCGGCATGGGCGGAGGTCTCGGCATGAGCGGAGGTCTCGGCATGGGAGGCGGCGGCGGCAGCTACAGCATGAGCAGCAGTGGCGGAGGCTTCGGAGGCGGGAGCGGAGGCTTCGGCGGGGGACTCAGCTACGGCGGAGGCAGCAGCTTCAGCTCCAGCAGCGGCCGAGGCGTCAGCTCCAGCACTGGAGGCAGCGTGCGGATCGTTTCCAAGACCACCACCAGCAAAAAGACCATCAGATAAGGATGGCGAGCCTGGGGTTCCCCGCGTGGACGACGGTGTGTTTCCTGCCTTCTGAAAGCAAGTGCTGCCCTACGAATCAATGGTGTAAATAGCTGCGCTGCACCCTCTCCTCCCTCTGTCCTTTGGCCTCATCCCTTGGGGCAGCAGTGGAGACCAGGACCCCACCGCAAGAATCTGGAGCATCTTTGGCTAAAGCATAGGTTGTAACAGGTCAGCAGCAGGGCTTTGGAGAGCCGTCATGGTCCCCAGCAGTGGCCCTCTCCCAGCACAGTCCTCGTTCCTCTCTTCTTCTCCCCATGGAGTCACGCATTTAAAGCAAAGTGGAAGCACTTTGCTGAACGGGGAAAGCCACGCTCGGCCACACACGTTTGTTTCATTCGCCCTAAAACAACGGAGACAGCCTTGAGAAACCACAGTCCTGGGTCCTCAGCAAGGAAAAGAGCTTCAAGACGCTCTAAAAGCCTCTGCCCACAACACGTTACAACCTCCAAACGTTTCATCTGCAACTAAGGATTTTTCCAGCCCCTTCTGTTTTCTCAGGCACCTGTGGGAAAGGTTACTGCTTTCTGTGTATATGAATTGCCACACTGATTTCTAACTCCTTGTCCCCATGGCTATAGCCTCTTCATTTCCTACCATACTGTATTGTCCAATAAAGAGCATCTGTCATTTTTAAAATTTGCTGCTTTTTGGCTTCATTCTCTCCTCTGCTGGGAACTGGGTATTGATGTGTGCTGTGCCCCAGCTGCAGTGAGGACTCTCTGTGGACACTTCATGAGAAAGGACCATTACCTTGAGGAAATCAAGCTCAGGTTTGGGACTCAGACTCCAGCGTGGCTCTGGGGAGGATGGAAAGGAGGGTGGGATGGATAGAGAACTGAGGCACGGGGAGGAAAAGCTGCCTTGGGCTAAGCCAAAAGCTGGATGACCACCACCACGGTGGTTAGCTGCGAAGCTGCCCTTTCTGCCCATCACTGCAGGAATGAGAAAGCGTGGGGGAGTGGGAAAAGGAAGGTAATTCCAAAAGGTTCGGCCAGGATTCACGAGCTAGCATGTGCAGGCCACGGCTCAGCCCGGCCATTGGTGAACACTGCAAACAGGAGCAAACCTTACAGCAGAGGAGCCCAGTGCTGGCATCAGCACTGTGGCAAGGACACAGCGAGAACAGCATCAAATGGGGGGTGTCCCAGCACTTGAGCCCGCGGGGGGGAAATGGAGCAGCCAAACCACCCTAACTGCAAAGGGAGGGAGGGCAGCACTAGCAAAGAGGGGCAGACGCAGGGTGAAGCACCCAAAATCTCACCACGTGCAGTGTTTGGGCATCGAGGCTTCCCTTGTGCACGCGAACATCTCATAAGTGTTCCTCTGGAAGAGCTGTTTCGGGGCCTCGGCTTCGTTTTGATTGAACCTGAGGTCTTCTAAGCCGCCTGCAGCACCCAGCCACCCAGTTCCCATCCATCCCCCCGGGAGGCTGCAGAGACCTGCCGGGACGAGGGTTTCAGCCAGGCTCCCGCGCTGTTCCCGGGCTCCCTCCTGTGGTTCCGCGGGCATCTCCTGGCTCTCGCTGCCCAGGAGACTGCAGGGCCAGGCTCCAGTCCTGGCAGCAGCGACGGGGAAGCACGGGGTGAGGTGGGAACCTGGCCCCAGAGGATCCAGGAGCTGGAGCGTGAAGTGAGGGGAGCAGAGGAGGGGTCCACAGCCCTTTGGGGATGCCGTGCCCAAAGGGAGAGCATCCCACGTTGCTCCCCGGTATCCACCAACCCACCCCTCATCTCCTGCAAACTCCAGCCGTGGGTACCCCCCAGGCAGGTCCCCAGGGATGGAGAAGAGAGGGGGCATCACCCACAGCCGCAAGGCAGAAGTACCTCATTCACGGTGTGCTGGAGTGCTCACCGCAGGGAAACACTTCTGAGCTCCCGAGCCCACCGGACCCCACGCACCCGTCGTGCCGCACAGAGGTGTGCGCGCACCGGACAACCCAGCATGGTGTCTCCAGCAGGTGGGGGCCCAGAGCAAGAGAAAGGCACTGAGCTGCCCTGCAAGGGCTGGAAGCCGTGATGGTCCTACCGTGGGGCTGGTAGGACCCAGAACATGGGAAGGGCAAGGAAATGATGGCTTTGGAAAGCTGGGGCTCTCTGTTTGCACCAGAGAAGGTTTTGTGGAAGGGTGAGTGGGTTGGGCTACATCCATTTAACCGTCTGCATCAGTTTTCAAGTATCTGACCACATTTCTCAGACTTTTAAGGAAACAGAGTGAAGCTCGCAAAGCAGAGGGCTCTTTGTAACAGGCAGGGCATCCCAACTGGGCTTTTATTTTCAAACTATATTTTCTTTAATTGTTGAAAATTTCAAAAATCATTTTTGTTTTGTGTTTTACAGAAGTGTACATAACACATTGTTGTGCCATCAGCTGCATCAACACATGGGCCACGACCAACATCAAACCTGCCACGAATCTTGGTTGTGAGCCGCTCTGCCAAGCCCCTACCCATCCCCATGGTACCTGCGCATCTCTGCTGCCTCCATCAGTGCTGCGGGCTGCTGTTGGCTCCTTCTCCTGCAATCTGAGCATTGAGGATGCTACCAAGGCAAAAAAAAAAAAAAAAAGCGGNAAAAAAAAAAAAGCAGTGAGCAAGTATCGGTCTCTCTTCTGTCTCCATGGGAAGAGTTTTATAGCCCTCCCTGGCACCTCTTCTCCAAGAAAGCTTACAGCAGATGCAAAAAGTCATCTTGCACTTGTCATCTTCTGATTCGCAGAAACCTGGAGAACTCACAAACTCAGGTCAAACTTGACAACTAATTTCAGCTGGCAACTTAAATATCAGGGGGGAAAAAATTAAACTAACATTTAATTTCAGTATTTCCTGTGGGAACGATTCTGTTTGTGGAATGCTGAAACACCTCCCCTTAACACTTCCCAAATGAAACACTGCAGCTTATTGACTCAAAAGCAAATTTTTCATCCAAGAATATTATTATTTTTTTTTAATTTGCAAATAGTTTACACAGTCTGGAAATGAAGTACAACATGAAATGGCTGCAGGGAAGGTAACGCTGGACGCAGCAAAACCAGCAGGGGAACAATATCCCCAGCTACCATCTGCGAGGCACATTCAGCCTGAGCGTTGCTATTTAAACAGGGCTGCAACATCCCAGTTGGAGATCGGAGTCCAGCGGGAGAGCTGGGCTGCAGGCGGTGCCAAGCGCCGCAGGACAGCACCGGGGACCTCTGGGCTCGCGTGCGGTGCAATGCGGCGCTGCGTCGTGAATAAACATGAGGCCCCAGCGACTTGGTGAACCGGGACTGGATGCACTTCCCAGGACATGTGAATAATACCTGTTTCTCTTACTGGTTCTGAGAACGGTGTTGTTTGTTTTAACTGGGAGAAATTAAACTTCACACAAGCGCTATGGCTCTCTGCAAGGAACCTCAAACTGGGAGCAATCTCAGCGCAGGATGGAGCTGGGGGACATGCCACGTGCAGGCACTGAGCTGATCTGAACTAACGGGGCTGTCCAGCAACACCTCTTCCAGTGCATGGGCTTCTTTCTTTATCAGGAGAAAAGACGTACCCTAGGGCCATGAGAAAGGAAGAGATGTTACAATACTGCTGTGATAACCTTCAGCGCTGAAAGATCTTGCTTTCCACGTGGAGCTCGGCAGAGATCAGAGCCCCAGCAGCCCTACTCAGGGATCGAAGTTGCTCAGAAAGTGTTACAACACGACTTGGGATATTTAGGATTCTTCAGGTACCACCACGTAAGCACCAGTGTTGCATGCAGAGCAGGATAAAGGAGGTATCGGCTAATACCAACCTGAAGTCAGAGGCTCTTTTAAGATGCAACAAGCCACAGGGTGAAACGAGACCTCCCCAGTCTGTATAAAGCATCTGGCAACAACAGCAATAATGAAGGCAAAGTTATTCCAAAACCCTGGGCTGCATCAGAGTCTCTGCGCTAGCACAGAAAACAATTATCTGGGGAAAGCAGGTCACACCTACACTTCAAAGTCATCTAGTAGTTACAGCTGACTGGCCTCCAGATACTGCTGGGAACCGGCTCAAAGGACTGCAACGCCCATCACGGGGCAACACCTATGGGAAAGCTTCTGAGGATTTCATCCTAATTCATCCCTTGGGGAAATGAGATTCACGGACACTCGCCTCCCGCTCAGGAGCTCTCGGAGGTTCCCATCCCCGCAGCGCAGGGACCCTGCAAGTTGTGAGGTCCACTGTGGAAAAAGCTCAGGGTGACCACTGGGACTTCATTAACTCGGGACGATATAGTAAATTATGGTCAAAATGAGTAGGGTTTGAATTTGGGTTAGCAGCCCAAGTTTAACCCAAAGGCTTTAATTTAAGCAATTAACGTAAATTGCAGCCTTGACTTTACTGATAATTAAACTGAGATTAGGCAGCACAGGTGGACCAACACAAGTTAGTAAGACACGCTCTTATTTTATAAATGCGTGTGTTTTTACAAAGAAAACGCACGGAGGCACCCCTAAAGACTTCAGCCTCGTCTGGGAAAGGGCATCCATCACCAGACGAAGGCTTCCTGGGCAGGTGCTGGAGAGTGTCAGAGATGGACAGGAGCTGATGACAAACTGTTGGAGATATCTCATTCTCACTGGCTGGGTAGGGGGGAAACAGTTCAAATTTCTCACTAGATGGGCCTGAGTTGCATTTATTGCCCTGATATAGCCAGAATACACTTTTCTACCCTCAAAGGAGTGCTATAACCTTGATGGCAGCATGATGCCAGAACCAAACTCGGCCAAGACTTCACCCCCAGGTTTACAGCGTGGTGCAAAGGGATCTCCTGCCTCAGGGTCAGGGACTGGCACCCACTGCCTGCCCCCTGTGCTCAGCCTGGGCGGAAGAAACGGGGAGGGGAAGGGATGGAGAGGTTTCAGAGCCTGCTCAGCCTCACAGCCTTCCTCTGCCACGTCATGGGGGCTCTCAGCCGGCAGGACCTGCCCAAACACAGCTCCCTTTGTTTGATTAGGAGGAAGAACTACGGAGCAGCTTGAGCGAGCACAAGCGTTATGCTCTGGTGGAGGAGGAAAAGTCTGTATCAGGGCAAGCTATCTTCATCGGAGCAGCAAATTCATTCACATGCCCGGAGCTGCAGGGTGCACGGGAGACACTCCCCCCGGAGCTACCTGGAAACTCAGTGTTTCATCAACAGAGCAGGGTGGGGGCCCCCCTTGCCATCACCCCATACCCCAAACCTGTAGCTACAGCTCCTGGTGCTCACAGTTCTGCCTTTTATAATTACCTCTCAAATTCCTTCCAGATGAGTGACAACCGCATCACCTCCACCCTACTGCAAATGTGAAATGGAAAGAAATTAATTTCTTTTTATTTGGTTGGAGGAGCTGTATTATTACTATTATTAACAATGGACTCCAACGCAGTTGGCGTATTCTTTAGCCAAAAAAGACAAGTTTCATATGTAAAAGGAGCCTGAGGGGAAAAAGGAAAGTACTGACGCATCACGCTGTTAGTAACCAAGAGTGGGTTTCAGCCTGGCTAACTCTGCACACCCTGAGTCAGCCACCTGGCCTCCCCACGTGGTGGAGGTGAAGGTGGAAAGCCATCTCCAGGGACCTCTCCTTCCATCCACCTTAGGATGGGAGAATCCGCCATTTGGTGGTGATCTCCGCTGGCTGACACAAGAATACAGAAAAGCTTTTAGATAGTTACGTGAGATGGATAGCACCCCAGACAGTGATTCCCCAAGGAGCCATAGGCATTTAAGGTGGCTGGCAACCCGCATCTGCCCTTGGTATCTCGTGTTTCATAGGAATCAAGCACACCACGGGGGATCTATCTCATCCGTACAAGTCATGACAGCTGCCAACTGGTGGGCAAAGCCCTAAGGCGGATCAATCATCCACAACCTTTCGGGTACAGATTTGCTGCTTGCAATCCATTTACTCCAGTTCCCATGTGTGCAAACACTCAGACCCAATGAACAGACCCGCTGGGCAAAATTTGCAGGATCAAGCCCTTGCTTACAATAAAAGCTCAGCCTTGTAACAGACACCAAAATAAACTAATAATTGCTACATCTTCCCCTCCGCCATTTCAAAACTCAATTGCAAATACAAAGCATCTTGAAGGAAAGCAGTTGTGGAAATGATGGGGACACAAAGCACTTCTGGGGGTTTCCTTTGCCTTGCAAGGCAGGGGCGGCTCGCAGCACAACCCCTGCGCAGTGGTGATTCCTCAACATTACGTTACTCCTGTACCACAGCCAGCAGCTGCTCAGACTCGCAGACGACACGAGAAGAAGCTGTTCAGGGGGATGTGGTTGCAAATTCACCCTCTTGTATAAATAAATTACATCTGAATCATCTTTTCCTGAACTACCTGAAATACAGTGAGGGCCAGAAACACTTGCCATCCCTCAAAATGAAGTTATTTTTCACATTTTTCTATTCAACTTTTGTTACTCAAACTGCCTGCAATGCTAAATGCAAAGCAAAGGGCTGCATTGGTACCTGTGGCTGAGAAAGGATAGGTCCAGGATGTCCTTCTGTGTTCAGATTGCTGAGGATCTGGGCAGAGGGAATCCTGTGGAGCACTTTTCTAGTGGATTCAGGCAGTCAGGATCACACTTTCAGATGTGCAGTGCTGAAAGAGCTGATTAAATCTTTGGGAAACTACATTGTGTTTATAAACGGTGAGTTGGGAACAGCCCCGGAGCACTCCATTTCCATAAAGCCAGTGGATTCAAAGCAGCTCCCATTCCTATTATCCTTTCCTCCACCTTTTTTGTTTTGTTTTGTTTAGTTTCCATCCTCCTAAAACACCTAAGTTGAAAGCTTTGAAGCCAGAGGACTAGCACAATTATTTGTGATAGAGCTCAATGCTAGCTGTGAATATGACTGTCAAAATACACATGTGAACAAAAGACCTTGACAAAATTTTTCATTTCATTTGTGCTCATTTTCATTCGTGCTTTTTTTTTTTTTTTAGAGCGATAGAAGAATAAGTCCACAGAAGCAGGATTTTCAGAAGAGATCAGCTCATGGAGCTGAGCCTATATAGAGACAGAAGCAGAAGTATTTCTGCAGAAGGGGACCGTGCAGTATGTATCACAAAAAAAACACAGGATAAAACAATATACTGCAGGGCATGCTGTAAAACACTACTCTGCCTGACACAGATTCCTTTCCCTAAAACACAAGGGACTGTAATTTTTAAAAACCCTGCTCATGAACAGAAAAGGGGCAAAAGCAATCCTGAGGGATGAAGTTTTCAAGCGACAGGTGTTGAGTGACAGGCGTTTTGAACGGTGTTTTCCTCTCTGTGCCCAAAGTGACTCACTGCAACTTTCAAACGCTTTGATATGGCAAAGAGTCTGGCTGTCTACAAAGACGGCAGAAGGCGACAGTTATTCCCAAACAATACCACTGTTGCTCAGAACCTGGCTATATTATTTCAGAAGGGCGTGTGTGCGGAGTGAGTTCTCTCTCCAGAATGCTGTTGGACATGCCAAGCCTAATTAATCAGAAAGATGATCCACCTCATCAAACCCATCCCAGTCTCATAAATGCATAAAAGGGCTCTCCTGAGCCCGTGAAGAGCACAGGTTCATCTTTCTTCTTTTCCTCCTACTCCTTGCTCCAGGCCAGCACCTTTGCTTCTTTACTCTTCTGTAGCATCCATCCCAACCCAAAAGCCAACAATGTCTCGCCAGTCCACCGTGAGGATTCAGAGGGGAAGAAGTGGCTTCAGTGCTGCTTCAGCCATCGTCCCAAACACCTGCCGCACCAGCTTCAGTTCACGCTCTGTCACCCGGGTCGGAAGCTGCAATGCTGGCAGTGGGTTTGCTAGGGTTGCCGGTGGCTTTGGAAGCAAAAGCCTCTACAATGTTGGTGGATGCAAGAGGATCTCTGTGGCTGGAAGAGGTGGTGGCTTCTACGGACCTGCAGGTTTTGGTGGTGGCGCTGGTAGCGTGTACGGTTGTGGTGGTGGCTTTGGCATGCCAGCTAACCTTGGCTATGGATATGGTGCATTTGGTGGTGGCATGGGTGGCCCTGGACTCCCAGCTGGGGGCATCCACGAAGTCTCCATCAACCAGAGCCTTCTGAAACCTCTCAACCTGGAGATTGACCCCAGCATCCAGAGGATCCGAAAGGAGGAGAAGGAACAAATCAAAACCCTCAACAACAAATTTGCCTCCTTCATCGACAAGGTGAGACATGAGCTTCCCTAAGTATCTTGCCCTCATTTTTTGATGGGGACTCTTAGCTGCATTATGAGCACATAAGCTGATCAAGAAGGAATGGAAATCAGGCATGATACTGGAAGATGCCTCAGTCCCTGGAAATTCCAGGCAATGGTACCTGCTACATAGTGGTAGCTATGAATTAATCATCCAGTATTCAAGGTCTTCCTCATTTGCTGCTTGACATCTTGTAGGCAGTGGAGAAAGAAAGCTCTAGGAGACAATCCCATCCTTCTGGAGGTGTTGGGCTTTCTCCATTGAGCATTGCAGGAGCCTTGATAACAGGTTTTTCGATGGTTCAAGTGAGATGTGAGCAACCCATCCAAAATAGCCAAGAAGGGAAGTGCACAAATTGGCACTAGGGAGAAGTAAGCTTCTCACTGCTTGAATTTTCCTCAAAGGCACTTAAAGCTATGAGTGAAACAGTACCAGCATGTTTGGACTGTTAGTTCAAAACAGCAAAATCTGACCCAATACTGCCCACTTCATTTCCTTGTTAACTGCATTAAATGCACAAGAGCCCCTCCTTGATTTCTCTTCTGGCTGAGCATCTCCTCTTTGGTTTCAAGGAAAACACTACATAATTTTGGAGATTTTGTGGGGTGTGGGAGCTATGCTGAGGGAGGGGGAACTGGCACTTTATTACTCTTTTCTTAATAAGAGTGCAAACCCTGTTTTATTCCTCATCTGATTTTGAACACACTGTTCACAGAAAATATATGCACCCTGCATGCTTTATCAAAGGAAAGACAGGGAAGCACATGCAAGGAAATCAGTGGTCGTTGCAGAGTTTGTTTGCAATACTGAGCAGGGTCCCTGCAGCCAAATAGCAAATTCCTGCTTCTATCAGAGGAGAATGTGGCTATGACAACCAGCTGGAACGGGTACTTCACCCACTCAGCTGGTACCGAGATCCCACATTTGCAAGGGAAGCTCTCCAGAATCTGTGCTCTCTCCAAATATCTTCAGCATATTTCTGCTTGCAGGTCCGATTCCTTGAGCAACAAAATAAAGTGCTGGAAACCAAGTGGAGCCTGCTTCAGGAGCAGGGGATGAAAACAGTTAGAAACAACTTGGAGCCGCTTTTTGAGACTTACATCAACAACCTCAGGATGCAGCTGAACAGTTTGCTGAGTGACAAGGGAAGGCTGGAGGGAGAGCTCATCAACACTCAGTACTTGGTTGAGGACTTCAAGAAGAAGTAAGTCTATCAAGCGAGTGGTCTACCTACCTAGGTAGGTGCAGCCTTTCTCCATTTGACATCCTTAAGCCAACCAGGGGATCCAGGCAAGTCTGCTAACAAATATACTGGGACACAGGAATTCCCGACAGCGAAGGCTGTGCCATTTTCTCAAGATAAATGGTAACAGAGTAACTGATCCAAATGGCACAAACATTTTGGGAATAATTTAGAATATGATCAAAGACTTATTAACTAAATTACCTACTGAGCAAAAAAAATTACATGGTAGGTCTGAAAGTTTCAGGACAGCATGCTTAATTTGCTTAAGACAGGCAGGAGTATGACTAACGGCCAGAAATAGGAAAAAAGGAATAGCAGAGATTCTCCAAAAAAAATTTTGATGTGCTTGTTTTAACTAGTTTAGCCTAGGAACACGCTTATGGTCTCTTATTCAGATGCTCTGTAGGAAAAAAGAACGTTGTATGCAAAGTGCTCTTAAGGAAGTTCATTCCAGCAAACTAAAATCACCTCCGTCTGTTACTTGCCTAAACAAATGCTCCTTCTGCCTCCCTCCATTAGGTATGAAGATGAAATCAACAGGCGTACAGTTGCAGAGAATGAATTTGTGACACTTAAGAAGGTGAGAGCAAACTACAGAACACCATCTGATGATTACTGGTAGAGCTCTAATCACCTATTCATTCACAAATCCATCCATTCACATTCCAAATGCTTTTTTATGACTTCTTCCCTGGTGTGTTACTGCAGAGACAAGCACATCCCTGACTTGCGAACAAGAGTTTAAAATGTATTACCTAATTCTCTCGTCCTCCAGGATGTAGATGCTTCCTATATGAACAAAGTTGAACTACAAGCCAAGGTAGATGCGCTGACTGAAGAAATTAATTTCCTGAGAGCCCTCTACGAAGCAGTGAGTACAACCACCTCCCAAGACATTTCAGTCCTCAGTTCAGAGCTTCCCTCCCTCCGTTCCTCTGAAAGCCTTTAATTTCTTCCCCCAGGAGATGCTAAATCCTTTACCTCTTTAGAGTTGCACCAACTGTCTTAGCTGTTTAGATAACAATCTGTAGCCTCTCCCAGGTCTGCACGCTCATCTGTGAGGATGAAAAGGCATCTCCCAAGTGAGTTAGCTCACCTAGTCCCCGTGCACTTTGCAGGAGCTGTCTCAGATGCAGACCCAGATCTCTGACACCTCTGTCATCCTGACCATGGACAACAACCGCAGCCTGGACATGGACAGCATCATTGCAGAGGTCAAAGCGCAGTACGAGGACATTGCCAACAGGAGCCGAGCTGAAGCCGAGTCCTGGTACCAAACCAAGGTGAAGGAATTGGGGGTTTCCCTGCTGTTATCTTCATGTCTTGTCTTGAACAGAAAAGGACTGACTCTTGCAAGAAAACCTTCCCCAATATTGCACACTGCACAGCAGCAATCCAGCTGCTAGTCTGGGCTCGAGGAGGCACCCAATGCTTTCAGGCACCCACCTCACCACACACTGCGTTACTGCAAAAACGATGGATTTTACCTTGACCGGTTGTTCCTCTCTCTGCGACAGTACGAGGAGCTGCAGGCTACCGCAGGCAGGCACGGGGACGACCTCCGCAACACCAAGCAGGAGATCTCTGAGCTCAACCGCCACGTCCAGAGGCTGCGGTCTGAAATCGAAAGCGTGAAGAAACAGGTAAAGAGCAGGAAAACCCCCACTTTTAACCAATTTATCCCCTGAATTGGAAGAGAGGAAGGAAAACATCAGAGGCGACCTAGGCGAGTTCTGCTCAGCTTGACCCTTTTTCTCTCAGAAACAGAACTGTCACTAAAACTGGTTGAACTGATGGTGCTGTTATAAGAACTTGTGATTTCAGGGTAGAACAAGCCAAGGGCCCATACGGGGAATTTGACCGGAGGTTTCTCTTCCCTAGTGTGCAAACCTGAAAGCAGCCATCGCAGATGCTGAGGAGCGTGGGGAGCTGGCCCTCAAGGATGCCAAAGCCAAACTGGCCGAGCTGGAGGACGCTCTGCAACAGGCCAAGGCAGACCTAGCCCGGCAGCTGCGCGAGTACCAGGAGCTGATGAACGTCAAGCTGGCCCTGGACATCGAGATTGCGACCTACAGGAAGCTGCTGGAGGGCGAGGAGTGCAGGTGGGTGCCCACACCCCTTCTAGTCCTGTGCTGGAGGAGCAACGCAACACAAGCGCTGGAGATGCTCGGCATTTCTGAAATGCACACGCTTAATGGGGTATCTAGGGGCCAGGGGGAAGGTTGTCTGGCTAATGGAATAACATTGCGAGAAGCATCCACAAACTATGCCAAATGTTTATTTTTCTCCCCAGGGGTCTCTAAAAAAAAAAAAGTCCCATGTATTTTCCCCTGCTGCAACTGACTTCTCATCCTCTTACATTGCTGTGTTCTGTCCCCTAACAGGCTGGCTGGAGACGGCGTCCCAGTGAATATCTGTAAGTCTCTAAAATATATGCAATTACCTGACTTGAGAATTAGTGCGTCTCTGTACTGAGAAGCCAATACCCAGAGAGGTTGAAAGCTTTTCCTTCTCCTTCCTGCAGCTGTGACCAGAACAACTGTGGGAACAGCATATGGAGGAGGAAGCAACCTCAGCATGGGAGGGGGAATCTGTAACATGGGGAACAGCTTCAGCTGTGGAAGCGGTCCTGGGGTGAGCAGCACCACCCTTGGAGGTGGCAGCAGCTCCAGCGTGAAGTTCGTCTCGACCTCCTCCACCAGAAGAAGTTACAGAAGCTAAAGATTTCCTTTCAGATGCCTCCTCTCGCCAGAAAACACCTTAACACTGGTCCTTTAATAAAGCATAGTTGGGGTCAACAGAATGAGGGCCACCTAAACCCTATGTCTTGTCGCACAGGAGCCTCACTTTAGGAACCCTCTCTCAGCCGTGTTGTCTAGCACATGTTGTGTAGGGCTCTGCTATTGAACATGAGTCCAACTGTTTTAAATTTGCAACTTGCTTGTTACAGCTCAGCATTTTTGGCCGGATTTTGTATATAAAATGTGTCCCATGACTGTTTGTCTCTCTTTACTTTCTGGTGTTTGTCTAATAAAAATGCATATGTAATTTATTCTATTGCATGGACTTTTTAATTAAAGGCATGGAACAGCAAATGCAAATGCAGATAACAAGCACTTTTCCTATGGCCCTGCCCAGTTAAATGCACAGATTTTTGCTCCTCACCCACATTTCCTGAATCTCCCCATCAGCAGCCAAAACACAGGCACAGTGTAGCACCAAGGGGAGGTCTGCTGTTGATTTCAACGCACTAGTTCTCCCCATTGTGCAAGTAAAACACCTGGAAGCTAAACACAGGGCACGCCAAGGCAAGAGTGGGGCACAGGGGAAAAGGTCTAAGATTCATTTGCTATGCAGCTTCCAGCAGTACAACAGCCAACAGCCTGGCTCCCAGGGGGTACACAGGGCAGTGCCAAGTGTGTGATGTACCTGCATAAACTTAGAACAATAGGGAACTAATTAGCAGGGGAGTCAGAGAAACCACTCGACTGGTTCAAGAATATCAGTCCATCTCGAAACTCCATTTACTGTGTGCTGTCTCATCTAAGTGCAAGTGCCAGCAGTGCAAACACCTGAAAGCACTCCCCTTCTGCTCAGAGCTCTGGCCACCCTGTTTGAGGTGTTTATCTTGGGCCTTGGATGCTCTCATTCCCTCTCCTTTGACTATAAGAGGTGGAAAGTCCGGTCTATACGCATTTGTATGCTACGTTGAAGGGAGTTCTCCCCCATCCAATAGTTATAAAAGAAAATCCAAGAACGGGATACCTGTCAGAAGTAGCAAGTCTTCAAGATCCAGCATTTCTTCACATTCCTAGAATGCATTGGAGACAAGATCTTGTTTTGAGATAGTGGAGAAAAAACAGAGGAGGTGTAGCAATTTTAGATGTGGTTCTGTGACTAATCGGGAGAAACTAATTGAGAAGTGAAAGCAGAGCGTTATCCAGCTGAAAGCTACAAAGAAGTGACAGATCTCACTGCTGAAAGATGACTTGAAAAAATAAGCTATAAAAAAAAAAGTCCCAACCCCCTCTGTATTTCAGTGAGTGCAGGAAATGTGTAGAGATGCATTAGGAAAATACTCAAAGAGATGGGTTAATAGAGGAGAATTGGCAGTCCCTGAATGACAGACTGTATTCAGGTTTTCCTTTAAGACCAGCAGTTTCCCATAATTTTCCAGGATGCTCCGAACTCAGCACGTTCCTGTCCATATCCCACAGGAAATCTCCCTCCCAATAGCTTGGTTACGGGTCTGCTGCAGCTGTCCGCTCCTGCTCCACCACCTCTCCAGGCACTTCTCCCTGCTGAATACTCACAGTGGCTTCCTGGGAAGGAACAACCTCCTCCCGCCAAACAGCAGCCTGGGCAAGGCTAAGTAACGGTCTTCCTCACTGCTGCCCAAACACACACTCTAACCTAACAGGATGTAAAGTGTATAGCCACAGGCACATCAGACAGATGCCATCCGTTGCATCATCACCTGGGTCATAACACAGAGATTACGAAGCTCTTCATCTAGCACGGGAAAGGCTGAGGCCAGAATTCATCCACCCCGGGCACCCCTTTTTAAGCAAAATACCAAAAAAAAAGAAGGAAAAAAAAAAAGCAGACAAAGGTTCTCATCTCTGGATACCCAGCCAATGTACAGCTGTCCTTGCTCCAGAGCAGGGATCTGGTCTCCATGTACGTAACCTTCTGCATCCACTCCTGCTGAACCAGTTATATAGATGTAGAGATGACCTGGGGCTGTACTCCAGCAGGAGAAGACAGCCCTCGTTAATACTAGCACAGCCCAGATTAAAACCTCAGTCATGATGCAATGAATGGTGCTTGCACTCAGGGACTCGAAGTTGCAATGTGTGGAGGGAACCTCGCCTCCAAACTCCCTGATCACTAATTGCTACCCGTAACATTTTGACAGAGTTCTTCAGGATAGACGTGATCGGTGGCTTAGTCACAGAAGCTCCTCTGTGACTGAGGAGCGGTCTTAAAAACTGCTGCGTGTTGTAACTCACAGTAGCCAAAACACTCCCAGGACAGTTATTTTAGCTTCGTTCCAGGGTGTGTTAATGGAAACATTAGAAGAATAGGGAGGAAAAAAAAAAGAAAAAAAGAAAAGCATGGCTGAAAGGCAAAAAGAGATGACTGGCATCCACAAATCACCCTCAGGGGACCTTCTGGCCAAACTCACCTGACTGCCCAGCCTCCGAGCGTGAAACAGCAAGCACAAACGTGCGCTTGGAAGATGCATCTGCGAACACCTGCTCCACATCCCAGTGCCTGCATGCGTCTTTTTAATGGCTGGGAAAGGCTGCGACTTCCCAGCAATGCTCTGCAGGTGCACTGCTCCTCTGTTGTTCAGCTTGGGCATGGGCACCCACAAGTGAGACATACTTGGCAAACCCACAGGGCTGCAGCATTCAAGAGAAGCATGTCCGTCCCTGGAAAGTTATGGGCATCCAAACAAGATACTGGGAGTGACTTTCGAGCATCTCGCCTTCTCTGGGACAAGTTCCCATGCGTACAGTGCTACCACACAGCACGCATAGGGCAAGTCAAGACAGCATGTCTTCCTCTGAAGAACTGCACTATTTGACCTTTCCTGGGAGCTATGCAGAATAAGAGTAGAGGGAGTTGACTATGAACAATGCTGCAAGCCCAGATCCTAAGCACTGAACTTCCTTGTAAGAGTTATCGAAAGGGGAAGACAACGAATATGGGGAGGGAAGCCTGGGAACAGGCTTCATACTGGTAGAGACAAGATTACCCCATGAGTCAGGAAACAGCACACAATCTGCGAAGGTGAAGCCCTGTGAAATCGCCAACTCAGGTTTTGTGCCGTCACAGCCAGTGGTAACTCCCTCCCAGGTCATATTCTGGTATTTCATCATTTGTTGTCAGTCTGAATCAGGATGAAACAGGCACTTTTCACAGACAGAAAAGGTCTGAAAATACCACTCATAAAACTACCTTCCCCAGCTGGTTTTTGATAGCTGATGGTCCAAGACTTCCATTAATGCCCCATC
This sequence comes from Chauna torquata, assembly GCA_013399475.1. Classification (NCBI taxonomy): domain Eukaryota; kingdom Metazoa; phylum Chordata; class Aves; order Anseriformes; family Anhimidae; genus Chauna; species Chauna torquata. Next base: position 185,381 of record VXAL01017160.1, on the reverse strand, counting down.
ACCACCCTGGCTTTCCCTCCATCACGTCTTTCTCCCTCTTGTATCAGCTCTGGTTTAAATGCCTCGTTTGGGCATGAGAACAAGAGTCCAGAATTTCCAACAAGTTGGGGCCTGAGGTACTGATGCCCTGCTGGAGTTTACTCAGAACCACAGCAGCAGGAAAACACAGACCAGCAATAACAGACTTCTCAGACCACCGCAAAGTGAAAAAATGTGCCTTTACGCAAGAAAGGGATTGATTCATCCATGAAATACAGATGAGCGAGCACTTGCCCAACACAGGCAATCTACTGCAGAGGTGAAAGGAGGGAGTGGGGAACGGATGGCTGCAAACAAAAGTTGAGCAGGCAGCATTTAGTGTTTTCACAGATATTTCAACAGCCAGACCATGACTGTCACAAAAAAATGCAACTCCTGCAACTTTGCGAGTGATTCGTAGGTGCATTTGCTCACAGTGAACTCACCGTTCGCATTGCTGCTAGGCGTGCCGAGCCCAGTTAATCAGTAAGATGAACACCACACCAGACCCATCCCCAGCTTGTAAGGGTATAAAAGGGCCAACCTCAGCCTGGGGAGCACAACTTCACCTTCCTGCCCTCATCCACTTCCTAACTGCTTTATTCTTCCTATTGCTCTCGCCCTGCGCCCATCAGCTGCCATGTCTCGCCAGTGTGCTGCAAGGAACCAGTGCAAAACTGGCTTCAGTGCTGCTTCTGCCTTCATCCCAAATGCCTGCAGCACCAGCTTCATCTCACGCTCTACATCCCAAGGTGGAAGCTGTGGCACTGCTGCTGGGTATGGAAGATTTGGTGGAGGTTTTGGAAGCAGGAGCCTCTACAGTTTTGGTGGATGCAAGAGGATCTCTGTGGCTGGAAGAGGTGGTGGCTTCTACGGACCTGCAGGTTTTGGTGCTGGCACTGGGATCTCCTGTGGTTTTGGTGGTGCAGTTGGTGGTCCCTTTGGGTTTGGTGGTGGCATGGGTGGCCCTGGATTCCCTGCTGTCCCGACTGGGGGCATCCACGAAGTCTCCGTCAACCAGAGCCTTCTGAAACCTCTCAACCTGGAGATTGATCCCAACATTCAGAGTATCCGTAAGGATGAGAAGGAACAGATCCAAACCCTCAACAACAAATTTGCCTCCTTCATCGACAAGGTGAGACATGAGATTTCTTGGTTATGCTGTGCAGATTCGTCAGTGGAGAAGCACAAATAAGGGCAAGTCATATCTTTATCAGCAAATTTTATTCTTCATGTACTGCCATTTCTATTAGCAGCAGCCAGGGCATAAAACCTGAGGGGTGCTGGGTTTGAGACCATTCAAAACACACATTAATGCTGAGATGAGACCAACCAACAGAGGGAAAAAGCTGATATAGGATGTAAGGAAGCAGAGCTTGCCACATAAGCAGGAATGCTAATATCAGATTTGCAATGCTTGCTTCCGCCTATATGTCTTTCAACGATCCCTATGCTGTTGCCCAATATTTGAGCGTGAATTGACAGCTGTTTCACTAAGGCTGAGAGCTCCCATATTCCAGCAGGGTTGTACCTTGCCTCTCTACGTAAAACCATCCTGAAGCCACTGTTTCTGAAATATCTGTTTTCTCTTTTCAGGTCCGATTCCTTGAGCAACAAAACAAGGTCCTGGAGACCAAGTGGGCCCTCCTTCAAGAACAGGGGAACAAAACAGTCAGAAACAACATTGAGCCCCTCTTTGAGACCTACATCAACAACCTCAGGAGACAGCTGAGCAGCTTGCTGGCAGACAAGGAGAACTTGGGAGCTGAACTGAACAAGGTGCAAAGCCTTGCTGAGGACTTCAAGAACAAGTAAGTCTATTCATTTTTGGTCTGCCTGGCAAGCAAGCAGGCTGCGATGGATGACAGCTCTGCTGCATCTGTGCAATCAGACAAGGAAGAAAGGCCTTTTTTGCTGACATAATCTTCTGAATAAGGCCCAGGATTAAGTTTGCATGTGACATACACAGCCTCACAACCTCACGGCTGAAAGTCACAGGCAGAAAGCTGTAGAGCTAAGAGACCAAGGTGCAAAACTTTACATATAAAAAAATCAGAGCCTGGTCCTAAAAATATTTGCAAAGTAACTTCTGCATAAGCCTATGCCAACCCTCCATTTCCATCCCACAGATATGAAGAGGAGATTCACAAGCGCACAGCTGTCGAGAACGAATTTGTGATCCTGAAGAAGGTGGGTGCATGCATGCTGCACCTCCCAGGCCTGTGCGTTGTCTGCACGACCACAACAAGAAACATATTCTACAGCTCCTCCTCTGCTCCTCTTGCAACTGCTTCTTTTTTGTGATGTGTTTCCTCTTCTAGGAGGTGGATGCTGCCTATATGAGCAAGACAGAGCTGCAAGCCAGGCTGGACTCCCTCATGGAGGAGATAGATTTCCTCAGAGCCCTCTATGAAGCAGTAAGCACCAGCGTTCATGTCCTTCTAGTTTCCAATGTCCTTGCTTCCTTTTCCCACCTCAGAAGCTCAGGTCAGATTATTTTTCACTCTGTTGCACTAAATAAGTCGATGCTTTTTCTATTTCAACTGCTGTATTAACCCTTTCTGAAAGTTTCTTGGAAAAATCACTTTGTACACCCAGCTCTAGCCTCTACTTGGAGCATTTCTTCTCCTCGAGCAAGAGACATGTCTCACGCCTGGGACTCATCCAAATGCCCGCTGCTTTTGCAGGAATTGTCTCAGATGCAGACCCAGATCTCTGACACCTCTGTCATCCTGACCATGGACAACAACCGCAGCCTGGACATGGACAGCATCATTGCAGAGGTCAAAGCACAGTATGAGGACATCGCCAACAGGAGCCGAGTGGAGGCTGAGTCTTGGTACCAGTCCAGGGTGAGTGCCCAGGAAGGCTTCTGCAATGGGCAAACCATGCTCCCTACCCCAGATCCCCAGGGTAGGTCCCACTGCAATTTTTATACCACAGGATGCCTTCAGATTTAATAATCCTATAAAGCTCTAAGTGCTAATTTGGGATTGAGAACAGATGCATACTTCTGAGCACAAACACCCCCATACTCACACGCTGCTTCACTCTAAAATGATGGATTTTACCTTGACCGGTTGTTCCTCTCTCTGCGACAGTACGAGGAGCTGCAGGCTACCGCAGGCAGGCACGGGGACGACCTCCGCAACACCAAGCAGGAGATCTCTGAGCTCAACCGCCACGTCCAGAGGCTGCGGTCTGAAATCGACAGTGTGAAGAAACAGGTAAAGAGCAGAGGAAATGCAAAGTCTTAACTCTTGCCCAGCCAAGTCCAGCAAATAAAAACAAATGCACCTTAGTGAGTTCTGGATCAGGAATGAATACAAAAGCATTTATCTCAGTGCAGTAAGTTCACTAAGAGTAACTTAACACAATATTAATAAACCTAAGGAGATGTACAGAGGTGTGGAATTAGACTAAAACCAGGCCGTGACCTGGCCCAGAACATGGATCAATTCAGTGATCGTTAAATCACACCCTAGATGTTAATTCAGAGTCTTCTGCATCTAGGCCAGGCATCATGACTCCAGGGTACAGAGGGTCTATGCTCTGGATGGGGAAAATTCAGCCATTCTCTGTCCTCCCCAGTGTGCCAGCTTGCAGACAGCCATCGCGGATGCTGAGGAGCGTGGGGAGCTGGCCCTCAAGGACGCCAGGGACAAACTGGCCGAGCTGGAGACAGCCCTGCAACAGGCCAAGGCAGACCTGGCCCGGCAGCTGCGCGAGTACCAGGAGCTGATGAACGTCAAGCTGGCCCTAGACATCGAGATCGCGACCTACAGGAAGCTGCTGGAGGGAGAGGAGTGCAGGTGGGTGCAATTTTTTCCAGTTTCCAGAGGTGCAACAGAGTCGGAGACCCTCGTCAGGTTTAGAAAAGGCCCCTGGGCTTCCCACACTCAGAGGGCTCAAAATCTGTTTAGACGCACGCTGTTGCTCATGAAGATGAGCCGCTCAGGAATACAGCAGCTTTTTGTGCAAACTTTGCAACTTCCACTGAAAATATTTTAAGGAAGTTCTGCTGCTTTTTCAACCAGCTCCTGCTCATGGGCTCCCCTTAAGTGCTTACCGTCTCCTTTTGCTCCCTAACAGGCTCTCTGGAGAAGGTGCTGGTGCAGTGAATATCTGTGAGTAACTTTTAAAGATAGTTTTGTGACTTTTACGCTGTTCTGCCTGTCACTCAGGGGCCACTGTTTGTGGATGCCTCTAACAAGGGTGTTTTCCTCTTGTAGCTGTGACCAGAACCTCCGTAGGAACAGGATATGGAAGTGGAAACTGTCACAGCTTTGGAGGCAGCAGTGGTGTTGGAGGTGGGGTCTGCGCTGGAGGAATGGGCTTCAGCTCTGGAAGCGGACAAGGCATAGCCGGGTCATGCATGCTCGGTGGAAGCAGTTCCAGCATGAAGTACGTCTCCACTACCTCTTCAACCAAGAGATGCTACTAAAGTCAGACGTCAGCACTGTTAGCTAGTGTGTGCCAAGCTGCCTCTCATGTTCTGTGTAATCCTTACTTTGTTACTTGCTAAAGGTTTGGAAGTCAAAGCTGTCTGTCCTTATTTATGTAAAACATGTCATGCTCCTGTTTGTTCTTTGACACTCTGAAAGCCTCATTTCCCAGAATTTGTCTAATAAAAGGCATGTGAAATTCATTCTGTTGCATTCTCCTTTTACTTTCAACTGCTCTATAGGGCCACAGGGGAAAGAGCACCTGACAGAGCAGAGATGAAGGGAAACAAGTCACACACATAACAGTTGAGACCTTTCCTTCCTCTGCACTCACTGTAACTCCATGGACACCACCTATATCTGACAAGAACAAGGAATGTGGATGTTCCATTCCCACTTGTGCGAGCAAGATTTTTTGGCATCAACACCCTCCACGGAAAGGGAAAATATCTACTTTTTCTTACCATGCATTAGAGAAAATGTCTTTCTATCTTAATTTCTCCATTACAGCATCTCAGCAGTCTCATGCCACCTTGAGAGCATCCAAACCCCTGTAATCTTTCAAGGTTTTATGTTATGAGTCATGTAGGGATATAAATCCAGTTTTTCCCAAGAAGCAAGTAGTTCAGAACTCATGCATTCTGCACACACAATAGCTGCAGGGGTTAATAAAATGCCATCATGGGCATTACCATAATTAGAAATGGAAAAGACCCGTTAAACCCTCAAACTCACCCGCTTTGGGAAGAATCAAGTCCTCAGGCACAGGCTGTAAGATACGCTAGACCCTGAGAGTAAGGGAGGTTTAGTTCCCCTTCTCTGATCTCCTGAACAGCAGAAATGGGAGGCTAACTACAAAAGAACCAAAGCCCATATTAAGAAAACAAAACCTGTGCTGAGGTAACCACAGCAGATTGTGCTGGTTCAGTCTCTGACACAACCCTGCTGAGTGACTAAAGCGCTAGGGGTAAATGTGACGCACATTAAGTGCACACTGACTCCTAGCCTGAAGAGAAGGCGATATAATAAACCCCAGCTTTTCATTAATCCTCCAGATCTAAGCACAGTAACACGCTACCTGAAAGGAAATGGCCTGTCCTCTCTAACACCTGCGCATCTTTCCTTTGCATCTCTGGACCGTATTTCTACTGACACCAGCAGAACAGGGATTTGGTTTGCTGGAGGCTATTCAAACGCTATCCAGCAGCAAATAGGCATCTGATGACCTGGACTTTTATAAGTCAGCCTGTTTTCTCTCTGGGGGACCATTTACTCTTAGCTATCTCATCATTCAGTGTTTTGGCTAAGCAAAGCATCCAGGCTCCCCCTGTTGCCAATGGAAAGGCACAGGTGCCTCCCAAATTATCAACTTTATCAGAAGTACTGCTGTGCAGATGAAGTCTTGCTTGCAGAGCTGAGGAGCACAGACCGAGACATCTAACTTCTCCTTGCCTAGATCAAGTCAGGTAGCTCCTGCCCCAGGACCAACTGGGGAGCAAATTCAGTTTTTTCTTTAGCAAAGCACATCAAATTGGCATTTTCAACATCTCTAGCTTCCCTCTTGTGGAAACTTCAGTCCCATCAACTTTAAACTAAATGGGCACTCACATCAAGCTAAAAGCAAGCCCAAAGACATACATATATTCCTACCAGTAATCACCACTCTGAAAAATACAGGTTAGAAAATTTGGTTATTATAGTTTTTTATGAGCCTGAAGGTTGCCAACCTGTTGCATTAGCGAGTCTGGTGATTAACGGGTTGGGAAAGGTGGCCACGTGCCAGCATACCAAACTGATTAGCTCAGTCAACGGAGCTGCAGTCCTCTGCGGACAAGCCCAGCTCTCCAAAAAGGATATAAGGCAGGGGGTACTCCAGATCCAAACTCTGGAAGATCTCTGCCCATCTGCCATCTCACCTCATCATCCTCTGCTCTTGCCACCAGCAAACAATCGCACAGAAGCCAGTCGGCACTAGGTCAGGAGGACTTGCGAAGGGTTTTAGTGCTGCTTCTGCCACTATGCCTGTTAACCAAAGCAGCTTCAGCTCCATCTCCATGTCCTGCAGCAGCGGTGGAGGCATAGGACAGATGAGAGGTGGTTTTGGCAACAGGAGCCTTCACAATCTAGGAGGAAGTAAGAGGATTTCCATGAGCAGAGGGTATTGTTCTGCTAGACCAGGATACAGTTACGGATTAGGTCAGGGTGGGTTTGCATACAGGGCTGGAGGAGCTGGGTTCGGGTTTGGAGGAGGATGTGGCCCTGGAGGTATTCAAGGGGTCACGGTCAACCAAAACCTCTTGGTACCTCTTAACTTGGAGATTGACTCCAACATGCAGAGAGTGCGTCAGGAGGAGAAGGACCAGATCAAATCCCTCAACAACAAATTTGCCTCCTTCATTGACAAGGTAAGACACATTTCACTTCATCCAGCCCGGCATGTTTGTCGTTGCCTATACAGTGGGATCGGGATTGCTCTCGATGTTATAAATCTGCTTCTAAATCCTTAACGCACAGAGTTCAGGGGTTTGTTCAGGCCGCTACCTCTACAATATAACGTCACTCTGTCAGAGCTTGATAGACAGTCTGCATACAGAGCACTCTATATTTCCAGGTTTCTTTGCAGTTGAACTGCTCCTGGTTTCCAAATCTTCCTATCAATGAGCTTTCAATGACATCACTATCTAAAGCCCACTTTAAATTATATGAATAGAATTAAAAAAACAACAACACAAACCCTGACATTAAAGTCCACTTCTCATGAAGAGCGAGACAGGTTTTAAGCTGATGGCTCTGAATTCTTTAAATTGTTCTGATGGGTTTCAGGTGCGGTTCCTGGAGCAACAAAATAAGGTACTGGAAACCAAATGGAGCCTCTTGAAAGACCAAAAAGTTGCGAAAAACAACCTCGAACCTATGTTCGATGTGTACATCAGCAACATGCGGAGACAGCTTGAGGCTCTAGGAGGGGACAGGCTGCGGCTCAGCTCTGAGCTGAAAGCTATGCAGGATGCTGTTGAAGACTTCAAGATCAGGTAAGCAGCACACACACAAAACAAAGAAAGGAATCCATCCAGTTTTTCTTCATTCTGTCCTCTTTCTGGATGAGCTAAAAGACCCAAGGCAACCAAAAACTGTGAAACCTCAGAAAGGACTAACATGGCTTGGTTCTCCTCACTTTAGCTGCTGTATAAATAGCAGCAGCAGCACTCTACACATTATATGACATACGCTTTTTTTTTTTTTTTTTGAAATGAAAATATAAGCACTCTGAACACTCACATTTGTTATTGATGTGGGTTCCTTTCCAGGAGAAAAGATCTTCCTAAAAAGAAAGATCCCTTTTAAGTGTGGGCTTAAGTGTTTCTCTCTCCCTCCCTCTTTTTTTTTTTTTTTTAAAAATAATAATGCCCCTTAATATTGATGTACTGGGTAGTTCTAGCAATTCTGAAAGTCAAAAGCTAATTTTCACCCCGTGGAAAGTCACTGAAGTCTCTGCTGAGCGTTTCAGCTCAGCTCATTGACTCTTTTGGCTGTTAGGAGGAGGTGTTCCTTCTCATCCACTCTTTGCACTTTGGAAAAACATCTATCAAGCCTTAGTGTCTGCTACCATGCCCACAAGGGATACACTGCTTAATGGATGTGAATAAGTAAGGAGCTTAAATTCAATCTGGAACCAGAAAAACAAGAGACGAGTGCTAGCAGCAGGCTGCAATTCAAAACAAGGACACACGCATTCTGCCAAAATCCCTCTGCTCTGCCCTTCTTGCGAGATCATGTGTCTGACACTTTCTGCCACCTTTACCAACAGTGCCTCTAGCCCAGAAACAGCACTGGAATAGAAACAACTGCCTTGGGGCAGACAAATCACCCTGCACAGTCTACTTTCAGACCTTTTTTTATGGTTTCCTGCGCCTTCAGAAAAGAAATGTTTAGCAGAGAGAATTTCTGGCCTACATCAGTTTGGCCATTCAAGACCTCAGGGTCTGCTACAAGTTAGCCAGCTGGATGGATTAATACATTTTAGAATGGGATAAATATCTTCCTCCATCAACTACAGAAGAAAACCCAAAACACCCATTTCCAGGTAGCTGAGTAGAGACGAATCCCAGCCGCAAGCTCACTGATGCTGTTGATTACCTGAGTCAGAGAGTTTCCTTCTTCTATTCTCCTGTCAGGTCCATGGTGAAAGCAATTTTAAACTTTGAAAAGCACCGTCTAACATTAGCACAGTCTGCAGCAGCAAAGCAGCAGCAGAGATTGCTCAGCTGAGAAAAGATCTTCACGCTCACCATGACTTCAGATAAGAAATCCTTTGAAAAGTAAAGGTCACGTCACGGAAGAGGCTCAGGCTTTCACGCTCTACCTGCATCTGACAAAGTGGCAAATATTCTTTGTGCCTCCAAGTCAGGGAATCTTTGGGCTCAATTCAATCATGCACCTCAGCACTTTGCTGAGCAGGAACCATCGTCGTCTTGCATTGTGGCAACAATACCTACACCTACCAGGAGGAAGTCACTGCTTCTGTCCCCATTTGCTAGGAAACTGCTCTCCTTGCCTTCAATTTGGTGGGTTTTTTGGGTTTTTTTGTTTTTTGTTTTTTTTTTTACACTTTGTGGATCCTAAAGTGTTCTTTCTAATGCTTTGCTCTTCTGAGTCAAATACTAATCAATTCAGTAATTAGAAATTAGACGTACGCCAAATTAATTTAATTTTCTTCTACATGGCTAAGAGCTTAGAGGCCCACAAATCTATACACAGGCTGGCACTTCACTTAATGGAAATGATTTTAAGGGTTGGACATTCCTGATATTAAGAAATCTGAATCCCTTCCCCCACTAAAGGGTCATGAAAGGCTAATGTTTTTATGAGCTGCATGCACTCCTTCCTTTGAACTCCTGTCTTTCATCTCTTGCACTTAATTCACTTCATTTGAGCTGGGCATCAGTCCACAGCCCGCGCTGGTTCTCATCCCAGGAGCGGGACGCGCGGTGCTGCCGATCCAGACCTCGGCTCTCCGCGCCCCGGCCGTCCCCAGCCCTCCCGAAGCCACCACAGGAGCTGGCGTCAGAGAACCCGGCTCTCCTGACTAAGCCAGGCGTGGCGGCGATGAGCTCACGGCTCCACCCAGCCCTCCCGGCCTGAGAAAATTTAGGGAGTACAAGGCTCCCATTCACAGCGAAAACGTCGGGGAGGATAAAACGTGCCTTCAATGAAGGCCTGAAGCTTTTCTAGATGGCCTCCTTCCACCACCTGGCCCAAGGGTGCTGTCTTTCTATCACAATCTGTGATATATATATATATAATAATATGCATAATATATGCACTGACACAGCAAGGACAGACGTGGATTACCAGGTTTTTGTTGTTTTCTCTTAAGATCTATGCACANGATTTTAAGGGTTGGACATTCCTGATATTAAGAAATCTGAATCCCTTCCCCCACTAAAGGGTCATGAAAGGCTAATGTTTTTATGAGCTGCATGCACTCCTTCCTTTGAACTCCTGTCTTTCATCTCTTGCACTTAATTCACTTCATTTGAGCTGGGCATCAGTCCACAGCCCGCGCTGGTTCTCATCCCAGGAGCGGGACGCGCGGTGCTGCCGATCCAGACCTCGGCTCTCCGCGCCCCGGCCGTCCCCAGCCCTCCCGAAGCCACCACAGGAGCTGGCGTCAGAGAACCCGGCTCTCCTGACTAAGCCAGGCGTGGCGGCGATGAGCTCACGGCTCCACCCAGCCCTCCCGGCCTGAGAAAATTTAGGGAGTACAAGGCTCCCATTCACAGCGAAAACGTCGGGGAGGATAAAACGTGCCTTCAATGAAGGCCTGAAGCTTTTCTAGATGGCCTCCTTCCACCACCTGGCCCAAGGGTGCTGTCTTTCTATCACAATCTGTGATATATATATATAATAATATGCATAATATATGCACTGACACAGCAAGGACAGACGTGGATTACCAGGTTTTTGTTGTTTTCTCTTAAGATCTATGCACAGGTGCAAAAAGCCCCTGGGAACAGACTCTTTACTCTCTCCACAAGCACCCTACAATGAATGCGTGGAGGAGAGATTTCCATACAGCCATGGTGGACAGGGTGGGTGGTAGCATGGGAGCTGTAAAGCGATGCTCATCTCCCCTTCCCAACAGGTATGAAGAGGAGATCAACAAGCGCACGACTGCAGAGAACAACTTCGTGTTGCTCAAGAAGGTGAGGCACCAACAACAAAGAAGGGACACACTTTTTAAAGACAAAGTGCATTTGAATGCAAATAACCCTTTTTATCCAGCAATGCCAAGCTGGGCAAAGCACTTAGCAAACGTGTAGTCATCCTTCCTTGAAGCTGAAACACCCATTTGTGCCCGTGTGTCAGTCCTTGCCAATAGCCCTTTGTGGTTTCAGGCCCCTCATCATTCCCTCATTCAGGTGAGTTGTGGTCCCCCAGCTACCAGATTCAATCTGGGTTATCCGTACCTTGCAGTCACTCTTCTGGATGCTGTGCCCCTTCTCCAGCCTTTCTGTATTTATTCCCATCCTCCACAGCCCCGCCAGTCCGACCTGCAGGAGACAAAGACAAAAATTCCACTACTTCAAGCATTGTCCAAAATATGTCTGTGCACAGGCAAAATATGGGAAATCCAGTGGCTTCTGACATGTCAAAAATTGCTTAGGTCTATGGACAGCCCCATTCTCAAAGGTGACGTAGAACACAAAAAAAAAGAAAGAAAAAAGTGCAGGGAAGAGGTCAGTTCGCTCTTGGCGCTGTTTAAAGGCACAGAGGTCAAGAAACTCCCCAGTCCTGGTTTGTCTCCTGAGGTTTGCATGAAATGACAACCGGCCTTTGTGCAAGGAGGCAGGTAGGCAAGGTGTGGTTTTCTGTCTCCATTGTCATGGTTCCAGGATGCAGATGCTGCCTACATGAACAAGGTGGACCTGGGGACCAGGGTGGATGCACTGACGGATGAGATTAACTTCCTGCGAGCCCTCTACGAAGCAGTAAGAATCCCAGATTTCCTGGTTCTGTTATTTCTCCATTTTCCTGCTACCAACAGGATCAAACCAGTCCAAAAGATGCGCTGCAGTTCCCTCCCACCCCTACCACTCTACCATGCATGATCTCTGGGACAAGCACAGGGGTGAATATTTGGGCCTGAGCACGAATGTTGTTTGACTTACAGGAGTTGTCTCAGATGCAGTCACAAATCTCTGACACCTCCGTGGTCCTGTCCATGGACAACAACCGGAACCTGGACCTGAAGAGCATCATCGCAGAGGTCAAAGCGCAGTACGAGGACATCGCCAACCGGAGCCGGGCAGAGGCTGAGGCTTGGTACCACAGCAAGGTGAGGATATGAAAATTAATCAGATGAGGTAGGAAACTTTTGCCTAGCATTTCCCAAAGGCTATTTTATTCTGGAGAGTGCAAGCAGATGGGACTGGGAAGTAGGGTGTAAAATGGAGTCAATTTGGATAAGACTTCATTTTTAGTTTTTCTGGATATACCATTTTGAGAAGGAGAGATAGAGGAGCATAAGGAGAGACAGAGGGAGGAAGGAAATACGCTAAAGCTCATGAGGAAGAGTTTTTATTGAGTACAGAAAGAGATGGAAGACCTGACAGACAGAGGATCAGAGCAGGGTCAGTCTCTACCGATGAGTTCAGGCTCCTTCCCAGACCCGACTGTGCCTTGGTGTCTCATCTCCCTGCCCTTGCCAGTACGAAGAACTGCAGCTCACGGCTGGTCAGCACGGGGACGACCTGCACAACACCAAGATGGAGATCTCGGAGATGAACCGCGTGATCCAGCGGCTCCACTCGGAAATTGACAGTGTGAAGAAACAGGTAAAGTGCGCAGCACTGCTCCAAACATGGGAGCACCTCCATCCCCACTACCTTGTACTTGAGAGGATGCCTGGATATCGGGGTCCAAACCCACTGAGGGGTCACCAGACACATTTCCATTTCTTGCAGTGTGCCAGTCTGCAGACAGCCATCGCGGATGCTGAGGAGCGTGGGGAGCTGGCCCTCAAGGATGCCAAAGCCAAACTGGCCGAGCTGGAGGATGCTCTGCAACAGGCCAAGGCAGACCTGGCCCGGCAGCTGCGCGAGTACCAGGAGCTGATGAACGTCAAGCTGGCCCTGGACATCGAGATTGCGACCTACAGGAAGCTGTTGGAGGGAGAGGAAAGCAGGTGGGTGGCTCTCTGTGCCCCCGCAAACCACATAACACCTAAATCCACAGATACTTTCACCTTTGTCTGCAACAAGAGAGGGAAGGGCTACAAAACTCCAGGATCAATGAGCTTTAGGGAGGGCTGCACCTCCAAACATTGCTGCTTTCTCAGCTGAAGACATGAGCAGAGTCAAACCTGCTTATTTACACTAGCAGGTTCCACAGGAGAGGGATGGGAAAATCCCATCCTTGGAAGTTCAGTATTTTGTGCTGAGACACAGACCCTTCCTTTCTACAGCAGGTGCAGCTCAATGCACTGCAAGCAAATCTCTACTGGTTTAATAACTGCGGAACATTCAGTAGTCTGCATTTGATACCTTAAATGGTGGCTAAACTTTAACCCTGGCTGTTCCCTTAGAGGTGAGTATCACCCTCAGAGTTAGATCTCTGCAAGGGGTACGTGTTGCTTCAGCTCCACCAACAGGTCTGTGCCATTTTGCATCACTGAGAATGAATCCCAGACCTTCCTGTTATTTAACGTCACTGGTGCCAAATTGTTGTTTGAAACTGTCCTAAATAACGAGCCCTTCCTTCTCTGTCCTCTCTTCTAGGCTGGCTGGAGAAGGTGTTGGTGCAGTGAATATTTGTAAGTATTCTGGCTCTTAAGCAATAGATTGGGTATTCATCGAGTTGTTCCTTAAATGTACTTGGGGCTGGTGATAATGCAGTGAGAATGAATAACGCAGCTAGTAGCTACCAGCACAAAAATGGAGTATACTGAGGGTTTTGCAACTCTGCAAGACTGAGGTGGCCGAAGAGCCTGATACGTCTTTTCTCTGACAACTTGAAAGGTTTTATACATTAAGCCTGCTCCAGGACACTCAGATGTCGAAGGCCAGCTCTGCTAAAAGGAAATGCTAGAGAACAAGATGTGTGAAACACAGGCAGGGGTAGACTGTCCAAGGAAAACCATGCACACAAAATGGTGAAGGTTGAAATTCCCTCATACTATCCCAGACAAATTAACCCTCTCCCCTGCGGTTTCCCATCACAGCCGTGGTTTCATCCGGGAGCAGCTATGGAGGTGGAACCACGCTGGGGCCAGCCTTCAACAACAGGCTCGGTCTTGGGGGAAGCGGTGCCAGCTCTGGCAGCGGGAGCTGCCTGGCTGGGGGATCCAGCTCTGGTGCAGGAAGCAGCTCCAGCATGAGGTTTGTGTCGAAAACCACCACCAAGAAGAGCTACTGGACCTAAGTCATGGCAGCACGCAGCTCACCTGGAGCAGAGGAGGTTGAGCACCACCTCCCGCTGCCAGCACAAAGCCTGTTAACACCATCCGAAGAGCCATGTTTATTGCATTCCCATTAGGGGAAACCATACTCCCAGCGCTACTTACTGGATCAGCAGAGATGCATTTCCAAGTCCACATAATTCCTCTGCATAGAGCCTCACCCAGCTGACCAGAAGCCCATCACTGCTTGCCAACGAGTAATCAGCCTTCCCATTAACGGGTGCCCTTGCTAGAGCTCAGCTTGCAGCTTCCCTGGGGTCTAGTGCCCTGATGTAAATCCAGAGTAGACACAGGACTTGGATTTACACTAGCATACATGCAAGCAGAACCAGTCCCTTCACCTGCTCCAGGAGGTGTGTTGAGACCACGGTCTCTTGTGCTCCCTCCTGATCAACCCTGCTCCCCGCACCTTGGCTTGCTCTCCCCAGGGGCTTGAAGAATTGAGAGCAAAGCATCTTCCAGCAAGAAGCAGTTGCTCTTTTTCCCAACAACTCTTGCACTGCTGTCGTTTCTCTATCTGCTCCAGGGCTCTCCAGCTCTACCCACATCCAACAACGCAGCCTTCATTTTCCAGAGGTGAAAGGGGCTGGCTCTTTATAATGTCTAATTCCTCACCCACCCAGTACATCACGTAACTCGAGCCAAAAGAGCACATAAACCACAGGTTGCTAGACCTTGTCTCAGCAACAAACCAATCCCTCCACCAGCCAGTGAGCTCAACCTAGAGACAATAACAGCACAAGGGTTAAAAACGCAAGAAAAACATCTCTGTTTTAGTGCCTTTGTTCTTAGCTTCCCCCTGTCTTTTAATGGGAGGGGGAGGGAGGCAAAGAAGAGGGTTGGAGAATTACTTGTCAAAATGTAACCAGCCTGTTTCCTCTCATCTTCTGCTCCTGTTGAACTGTTTGAGTTTTATGAAATTTCTTCAATAAACTGCAGTCAACCTCACCGTGAACAGTGTGGGTTTTATCTGTCATTATGAAATTCACCTAAAAGTACAGTTTTAAAATCAGGTTTAGAAGATTTGCCATAGGCACTCACTGTTGCTCAGAGCCTTCCCATATGCTGCTCCCCGTTTCAGTCCCAGAGGGGAGGGGGGAATGCCAAGCGTATTGGAGAGAGGGGGTCACAGAGCAGCAATACCCAAGCACTTTGGGAGGATTTCCAAGCTGCAGAGCCAAACAGAGCAAGACCAGAAGGTGGGGCTGGTTTCGCCTGGCCGTAAACACCTACATGAGAACCAATCAAAGGACAGAAACACACACTTTTGGGTCAAATGAATCGTCCCCCAACACCTCCCTCCCTCCATGGGACCGAAAGGGCTCTAGGCAGTTGGCTGAAGATGCCATTGCAGGAGCACTCCAAAAAAGTGTTTTAAAGTTGAGAAAGATGGATCCCACGCATATGAGCTAAACTTCTGGAAAGGCTGGTTCCACACCTGCAGCTTGTGCTACGTGTTAGCATCATTGCACGCTCCCACAGCTAGAGCTGTGCCTTTGTCCAGCTACACTGGCCTGCAAAATACAGGCAACAGAGAGCTCCTGCTGCTCATTCCTAGTGCCCCATAGGGAAAACAGGAGGGATTTATCTCCATCCCCTCTCTGGAGCGGCCGACAGAGCTGTCGGGCCATGAGCTACATGCAGATGCGATCGCAGGGCAGTGTGATGCTCTCGAGCTGAGGTTTCTGTTGGGTCAGCAGATCGAAGCCGGGCTGGCTCAGACAAGCTGGTGGTACTGAGCTCTGCTCAGGTCTGTAATTAAAAACCTGAGAGAGAGAACGTGAGAAAAGAAGCCAACATCACTTCTTCCATTTCACAGTAGATGCCAACTATCACATACAGCAGCTGTTCTCCAGCATCCAGGGCCCAATCATGAGAGATGCTGAGCTCTCTCAACTCCTTTTAGGCTGACACCCAAAAAGTGCTTAGCACATACAACTCCCACACAGCTTTACCCTAAAATGTTGCCCGGCTAAATAAGGCAGGCCAGCTTTCAGGCTTGCATGCATGAACTTCTCTCTGATTCTCTTCATGGGGCAGAACATGTTCTCAGGCCATGGTGAATGCCAAGAAAATCAGATAAAAGCAAAGGCACCTTTAGAAAAGGCTGAGAATTTCAGTGCTAAGCCTTTGCTGTTATCCCACTGGAGGCAAAAGAATTAAGAGGGTTCCCACCCATGGCAAACAGCCCTTTCAATATTTTGCAGAAGATGGGACTGAAAATCCCCTATTTCACAGAAAAGACTTGCATGCTTTTCTTTTGTCTTGAACACTCTGAACCCACCTTCTTTGCTAATATATGTATATTTCAAAATAATATTCGTGGAGATTTGCCAAACAAATTCACCAAAAAGCAATACCCAAACCCAGTTCTCTTGTAAGCTAATCCATACGTTGGACACTTCTCTTTGCTGGATCAGTGCACTCACTCCACCATCATCTCAATCTATTTAACCTTTGTCTTTGGTTTTCCCTGCCTGGTACAAAGGTCTGAGCTGGAAAATCTTTCATCCGTGGCTTTCTCCTGCTCTCGCACCCATCTGTGCTGCACTTCTTTTCTGCTTGTAGTCACAGGCAAGCAGAACGCTAGCACGGGTCCATCTCCAATCCTGAGGGAATTAAAAGATTGTTCTCGAGGCTAACAAAATCACAGAGGTCAAAGGAAAGAACCAGAAGTGTAAATTATAGAATTAGGTTCAAAAAAAGGAGCAACTCTGGCTAAAGGTTGATGTAATAGCAAACCGAACTGGCTGCTATGTTTAGATACCTAGGACATTCCCAAGAGTTTAACTCCGATTCTTCCATTCCCACATGTAAAGCAAAACAATGCTCCTTCCTGCCCTCCCATTGCGCCGCAAACATCAAATGATTGGTTCTGCTTCTCTCTTTCACAGTTACTATAAAAAAGGAAGGTTTGCAAATGCAGTTTTTATGGGACCAAGGATTCCCTCCCACTAAATTAGAAACGCAGCCTATAGCCGAACAATAGGTGTGTGCTTAAAAGCAGCTCAAGTCACTATTCAGCAAAAGAGACAAGTGGGATATTACCAAACACCCCGAGCTCATAAACGCTGTTAAAAATGGTCATTTTGGGCTGGTTGTGCAGCCAAAGCCCATTTTTTCTGTGAGACAAAAAGGTGAAAGCTCTGCTTCTCATTCCAGAGGGTTTCTGGCCAGGCCAACTCACGTGCGTTGCCTCCTGCTCCAGCGTACAGCTTCTCCCTCTACCTTCATTCCCCTTCAAGCCTGTCACAATGTCTTGGCAATCCTACTGTGTCTTCTCTAGAGCTGGGGGCACGAGGAGTTTCAGCTCTTGCTCTGCTGTGATCCCAAGAAGCACAAGGAGATAGACCATCGCACCGTCTTGTGCCGGGGTGCTGGTGGCACAGGGTACCCCAGGCTGGGATACTTCAGCAGCAGGAGCCTTGGCAGCAACGCAGGCTGTCAGACCAGGCTGGCAATCAGTGGCCATCACCCACTAAGATATGGTAGAAAGGAGCCTCTTTGGCATGGGGTTGGGCTACAGAGGTGCTGGCTTTGGCTATGGGGTCAGTGGAGCCCCAGGGGTCTGCACGCCCATTGCCCAGGTCACCATCAATGAGCATCTGCTCCAGCCGCTTAAGCTGGAGATGGACCCAAATCTTCAGTCCATGATGTACCAGGAAAGGGAGCAGATCAAGACCCTCAATAACAAATTTGCATCTTTCATTGACAAGGTGAGAGAAGAGGTGCCTGGCTTGACTGCTACTGCAGCTGCAGAACTGTAACAAGCTGCCATACAGCGCACCCGAGACGACAGATGCATTTGCCAAACTGCTCAATGGCAACAGCAGCTAAAACTCACAGCCTGACGCTGCCCTGAGGACCTGTTTAGGTTTTATGGGGCCATTTTGCACCACGTTAGAGTGCAAAGGGACCTTCAGCAGGGGCAAGAAAGTGTTTTCATGCTCCAAGAGTGGTGTAAAGCTGCCTTAACACAAATGAGAATCAAGCTTCACTGTTAGCTGCAGAGAAGCTGGTTCTCTAATGCCCCATTTATATATCACTTGAACCCTAAACTTAAGTAGAATTACCTCTGATTTATCCTACTCCAGTGCTGAGTAACTTGGTGCTTTTCACATAATAACAGCAGAGACATTTTTCTGAACAACCTTCTCATGAGAAGATGCTGTTTGACAGATTTTAGTTGCCTGCTTTCTCCATTCACCCGATATTATCCTGACTGATACAGATTTCACCTCTCAATTTGCCAGTTTTGGGACTGTAATTGTTCACTTCTATGTCACCACTAGAACTAATTGCTATACTTTGAATGCTTTACTTCTGGGTTTCAGGTCTGATTCGTGGAGCAGCAGAACAAGGTGCTGAAGACCAAATGGGGATTTCTACTGGAGCAAAAGCATTACAAGAGCAACACTGAGCTAACGTTTGAAACCTGTATTGGCAACTAACAGAACCAAGCGACATGCAGGGTATCATGGAAGATTATAAGAAAAAGTAAGTTTAAAAAAAAGGTACACGCTCCAAAACCAAGGCTAGAATGGATCTCATTAATTTTTAGTTGGCAAAGGCTGCACAAGATGCAAGATCTCCAGTGGACGTACATATGTATGGTTTGCATCAGCAGTTGGTTTCCACGCTGAGGTTGAGCATTTGGAGGTGGTGGAGGAGGACTAGATCCATGTTCTTGCCTAGGAGCAAAATTATCTTTTTTCTTCCCCTTGCAGGTATGAAGAGGAAACTAACAGGCAAACATGCAGAGAATGAGTTTGTTATGCTCAAAAAGGTAAGATCAATTCAGACCAACCTCTTCTGGGCTTTTGCTATGAACAGCAGCCAATACTGCTGGAAAGACAGCAGGTGAGACTCTGCCTCTCCTTCTCCAGAGACTCTAGAGGGACCTAAAGGCCAACTTTTGGGAAGATGTAATTAAAAGAGTTGAATCCCACCTTAAGTGGGTCAGTTCTGGTTCAGCATGGTCTTTTGGGATGTTTGCGTACCCCAGCTGGTCAAAACCTTTCCTTCTCTTCTCTGCCTAGCGATTCTTTTCTTGTGCCTAAGATGATGAGAGAGGGAATCAATTTAATAGCATGGTAAAACTTATGTCCTTGAAAAGAGCAGCGCTAGGAGTTTGTAATCCCATCGCATGCTGGCATTAAACAGCATGCTCTTTCATTTCATAAACCCTTCTCTGACGAGCTGCAGGACATGGATTGTGCCTACATGAACGAAGCTGAGCTGGAAGCCAAGGTGGAGTCCCTCATCAAAGATAAAAGCCTGTATGGAGCGGTAATGGCTTTTCCTTTTCCTTTTCCTCCATCTCATGTATCTTCAGGAGGCTCATGGAGTTTGGCTCTCACAAGCCATCACTTAAGTTCAGGAAGATTTTTGGTGTTTCATGTACGCATCAGACTAGTGCTCCAGATTTCAAAGGCATTACTGTTGCATTGCGTGGGCAAGATCCTAAGGAATCTGTTTCAACTTGATAGTAGAGGCAGAATCCAGAGAGATTAAAGCAGAAAATCCCTCTTTGGGTTTCTGCAGTGAGCCTGAAGTCGGGGTATGCCGAGTACGTCTCCTTGTATCTGTGCCATGGAAACATACAGGGAAAGCGCCTTCAGTGCAGATGACTAGTACTCTTGCTGTTGCCCCTAGGATATCGCTCAGGTCCAAGCAACCATCCTGGGCACCTCTGTTATGGACAACAGCCGAGGCCTGGACATGGGTGGCATCACTGCTGATGTCAAAGCTCAATACAAGGACATTGCCAAAAGAAGGTGGGCTGACACAGAGTCCTGGTACTACAGCAAGGTGAGTCATGATGCACACTCACAAAAGTATTTATGCCCCACTTTTGCTTCTTCAGATTTCCCAATTTGGGTTGAACGAACTTTTTAAAGGACTGTTTTCTTAGCCATCTACTGTGTTTTCCCAATGTGTGATACATCCGCTTCTAACACCTTCACACACAGAGCTGCTACTGTGTAAATGAGTCATTTGTGTCCTCCAGTGACAAAGGTTTTGGCCTTAAAGCTCAAGATCTGGGGCTGCAGCCCTGGAATCACACAGCAGGTTTCATTACTGACTCATCTCCTCACTCCAGTATTTATTTTCATTGCATTTTCTCTCTCCTCAGAATGAGGAACTGAGAGAAGCCGCTGGCAAACATGACGACAGCTTGTGTAACTCAAAAAAACGAAATTATGGAGCTGAATCAGGTGATTCAGAGACTAGCTGGAGAATGTGAAAACACCAAAGCCCAGGCAAGGATGACTCAGGGACAATAATGTGCCAATCGCAATTCCCAGGTTGTGGATTTCCAAAACTCCTCCGCTAGAGAAAGGGAGTAATTAAGACAGTTTTGATGAAATACATGTCAACTGCTTGACTCTCACACTTGCTGATAATCCAGAGTACAGACCTAAAAGGGCTATTACTGCTACTAATAATTGAACTACCATCAGTATAGACCTGCAGTAAGAAGACAATGCTGAGACCAAAAGTCTCAGCTAGGCAGAGAGAATTGTCCTAGAGGTTTATCTATAGAGTCTGAAAATATAACAACATGCAGGTGGATGAATACACAGACAGGCAGATTCAACAGCTCGGAGCTATTCAAAGCACATGCAAGTAAGTCGCAGTAATGAAAATCTCCTACCTGCAGAGATGCAAATTGGAAGGAGCCACTGGTGAAGCCAAGGAGCAGGGGAAAGTGGTCATCAAGGATGCAAAACGTGAACTGGCCGAGCTGGAGGCGGCCCTGCAGAAGGCGAAGCAGGACCTGGCCCGGGGGCTCCGTGAATGCCAGGAGCTGATGAATGTCAAGCTGGCCCTGGACACCGAGATCGTGACCTACAGGAAGCTGCTGGAGGGCGAGGAGAGCCGGTGGGTGCTGGTCCAACCCTGCAAGAGGCTTACAAGGAAGAAACAGCAATGCACCTAAGCCCACCACCACCTCTCACAGCCTGCCTGATGAGCTGCCACCATCTCTGTAATTGCAGCAAATCCCATGGAGACCCGATGTCCTAGGAGGTGACACTTTCCAAAGCACTTGCAGCCTTTATGGGCCCAAACGCCTTACAAGGTCAAAAGCTCCTAATGCACTCAGGCACTTAGCTTTGCCCCCAAGTGGAAGATCTTGCATGAATAAGGATGATGCTTCACGTTGCCAGGTCTTACAAGTCAAAGGCCCAGCCATCTTTGCCTCCCCAGCCGAAATGACTGGGCTCCTATTCACACGTGACCAGCTGTAGGGACACACATTAAACACAGACTTTAGTTTTTACACATCTTTGTTTTCCCCATGCCCAGGCTGTGCAAAGACCGTGGCTGCCCTGTGAACGTTTGTAAGTACCAGACACACCCTTATTCCCACCAGTCCCCTGGGATCTGTTCTGTAGGATGGAAATCCCAAGCTGAAACGTTTTCTTTGCAGCTGCGTGCCAATCCCAGGGAGAAATGGCAAGCAATACTGACTCATGCTTCGGTGGCAGCTACTCTTGCAGCAGGAAGTGGAAGTCTAGTGACTGGTGGAGGCATTGGTGACAAAAGCATTGTCACTGGCTCCAGAGATGTCTGCACTCCTTGTACCACTGTGGAAGTATACAGCGCTGCAAGCAGGAAGAGCCCCAATATCAAATTTGAGTCCTCTACCACATCCTACATGTCAAAATACTATAAAAGATAATCCAAGTATTTGAAAGGAGGGTCCTCACTTCACCAGTTTGTATCAGCAGCAGCCTGCTAGCCACACACACAGAAAACATGGGGGGATTTTAAAGCTTTCAGTCCAGATCGCACTGCTTGTACTGCCTGCAATGTTCATTACGGTTATTAATCTTGCTCTTTAAGTTACCTTGTGCTGTAGTTTTACAAATTCACTCTTCTCAATGTTTGCCTGTTCCTCTGGGGTTGCATAGGTCTAGCAAAGCCTGGGCAGCAATGCTATTTTAACAAGGCAGTGCATTCTTAGCACAGTGTATGTATTAAGGAACCAATTGCACGGGAAGACACCTGGGTTAAAAACACTAAGCAATATAAGTTTCTGCTCCTGCAGTGCATGGACATGATTGCAGAGAAAAGGAAAAATCAAAGGGAGCAGAGAAGCCTTACCTAGATCATCACACTCCACCATGGTGTATGTTGTTTGCCTTTATCTTGGTTTTTCTCTGTTTCTCCCCAGTAAGCTGACACAGCACACGATATGGCTCCTCTTTTCAGAGTTAGAAAACAAATCAACAGGACAACTAAAAAAAAAACAACAAACCTCAAATCAAGGCAATCTCTTGCTACAGACTGCTGGTACATGGGAATGGGGAGGGGGCTGAGACCATAGCACATCTCGCCCACCATGTCCATCACTCAGTGAACATCAGTCCCTGACCTAATCCTCTAAAACCAGGAGGAAATCCCTGGGGGCTGGAAATCGCAGCAGTATGACAGACCTGCTAAAAGTGGCTACACTGCTGAGGGCAGCTGGGATGCGAGAGGTCATGAGAACAGGAACAAAAACAGGGGACATTTCCTGGGTCTGAAGCCTGCGTTAGGCTGGAAAAGGAGGAATTTTCCCCTCAAAGAGTTCTTCTGAATCAAAAACGGGTTTTTTTTTTGAGATTTTTCCACCCAAAACATGTAGATTTGTTTCCTCACGAAAGCACCCGAACATCTCACTCCAAAGGTGCTCAAGCCAATCTGCACTATTTGGTTTAACCGAGCTAGCTCAAAACATCGTGTTTTTTGGAGTCAGTTCAACAACATATTCAACTGCTTTTCCCCATTGCACTGGAGAACCTGTAGCTTTATACGGTGCCCCTCTCTCCTTTTGGGATGGGCACCTTGTGAGGTCAGACCTCCCACAACACCTGTCCTCAGATTTCTGTGAAAAAGTGCTATAAAGTTGCATTCACTGTTACTTGTCTCATCAAAATGAGAAAGTGTTTCCTGCGGTGAGTTAAAAAAAAAAGTATTCAGACGAGGTGGAGAGAAGAGATGCAGCCATAAGGATGTAAAATACAACCACAGTCCAAACTGGAGCAACATGGTCTGGTACAGGAGGATTGAAGACAGCCCAGAATCACAAGATTCACTCTACATCTTCCCATGCCCCATCCTCGTAAAGATCTCTCTGAGTCCTGGAGTCGAGGTGTCCAGCAAGGATAGTAATTTTGGCTTGCAATTGCAACCAACCACTGAACAGGGAAGGGGAAAAACGCAGTAAACAAAACTAAACCATTAGTTTGAAACTTCCACCCTGCCCCTACAAAACACGCCGCCCTCCCACACGGTGACGCTGGCCCTGACGCTATCCCCGTCCTTCCAAGGCTCTGGACACACACGCATGTGAACAGCAAAGCCAGGAAGAATCTGAGCCCCAACGCCACAATGAGGGCACTCGCCCAACGTAGGAGGCAAAGGACCAAGCCTAGCCCTGCCCCAAACCAGGTGGGAACCCAACCTCAAAGGTGAAGGATGAGGGAGGAAGAGATGCCAGTTTTCTGAGGACTTGGACAATAAGAGCATCTGCAAAAGCTACATGTTCCAAAGACAGGTCTCAATTTCAACTAATCAGCGATTCCCCCGTAAATAAATTATTATGTTGGAAAACACTCCTACCAGCAACATGCAGAAAAGTCACCCTGAGAAATACATTTGGTCCCAAAGATATTTGCCTGGCATTAAAGTATGTTGCCTTTTTACAGGCAAAACCAACAAAACATGGTCATTTACCACTAACCTGCCTGCAAGACTTTGTTCATTAACTCTCAATGAATTCACATTTATTACTGATATTACTTATTAAACATCTGGTTGAATCACATTCTCCTTCAAAGCTCTTACTTGCAAGCTGAGGTACCAGCAAAATGTAAAGATCTCCTTTGACAGGGAAGCACTTTACGTTTTGAAGGGCTCATTTTGACTTCATCTAACCTATAAAAAGCTGAAGGTGGAATTTTTACATCTGAAAACAAGTCACCCACCACAACTCCCCCGATTTCTACTGTTATTATAGAAGACCTAAATACAGCCCCTCTGACTTAACAGCGCTGTTCAGACCTTTATGGGGCAAATATGCTGCTTTTTCTGCAGGTAAGCACAATGTATGCTAAGCAGCTCAAAGTCATTGCATCGTAAACATTTTGTGGAAGTTTCATGGAGCCTCGCCCCATTTTCCATGCAAATAAAAGGAAGAAGGTGCTCCGCTGCGGTCAGAGGGAACTGCACCTGGGAATCTGCTGCCAGCACATCGCCTGCACCCATCCCTCTCCCACCAGCAGCCATGTCCTGCCGCTCCTACAGCATCAACTGCGGCCGCGCCACTCGGAATTTCAGCTCATCCTCTGCCACTCTCCCCAGGAATCGACGTAGCTTCAGCAGTGCCTCATGTCACTGGGGTGGTGGCAAGGGCCACCGTGGGCTGGGTTACTTCAGCACCAGAAGTCTCAATGCTGTGGCATCCTCCAGGCCCAGAATAGCTGTTGGAAGATGTCCTCCTCCGAGACGTGGATATGGCTTTGGTGCAGCCGGTGCAGGATTTGGCTACAGAGGTGCTGGCTTTGGCTACAGGGTTGGTGGAGTCTCCAGGCCATGCACCATCACACCCGTCACCACTAATGAGCAACTGCTGCAGCCGCTCAAACTGGAATTTGATCCCAACATGCAAATGGTGAAGTATCAAGAGAAGGAGCAGATCAAGACCCTCAACAACAAATTTGCTTCTTTCATTGACAAGGTGAGCAGAGAAACCCTCCCCAGCTCCAGTTTGCAGGCACAATGGTCCAAGGGAGATGTTTAGCATGGAACGGGCAATAAACCTTCATAATACAACTTTTTTTAGACATTGAGGGCAACTTTAAAAGTTGAGCACCAAGACGTTCACAAGCCATATAGTCTTACTGCCATCAGGGAAGCTTTGATGTACTGGTACCGTTGCTCTGATCTCCAGGCCTGACTGCAGGGAGGGAACAAGCTGACAACAGTTTCATCAGCCTTCCAGTTCCTTCCCATTCCCCCCCACATCTCCCCAGTTCATTGCAAATTTTTCCTTTCTGGAAGTGTTTAGGTTTTTGTGCATTTCCACATGGGTTACCCAGAAAAAGCACATGCACAAGAGCACATTGGAGTAGGAAATGCTGCATTCAAGTGTACCAAGAGCAGGAACATGCATTTCATGGCTGTTGCATGGACACTGGCTCTCACAAGCACTTAATCCTCACCTTGTTTCCTATTTTGCTTTCTGGGATTCAGGTTCGACTACTTGAGCAACAGAATGAAGTGCTAGAGACCAAATGGAGCTTTCTGCAGGGTCAAAAACATTGCAAGAATACCATCGTGCCCATGCTAGAGGCTTATATTGGTATCTCAAAGAAGCAGCTGGAAGCACTGGGGTGCAACAGAGCCCTGTTAGAAACAGACCTGAAAGCAGCGCGAGAGGCTTTGGAAACCAACAAGAAAATGTAAGTGAAAAACAGAAATGTAAGTGCAAGGCTCAAAATGTTACTCTAGGTTCATAAACAGGCAGAGACTATGAACTTTTCATGATAGTAAATGGTTCCCAGAGAACTTGCAGGTAGGTGGAGAGATCTGCCAGGATTCTAATATATAAAACAAAGTCCCAATTTACGGAGTTGGAGAAAAAAAAGGATGCGTCTCTTTCAGATTCTCTCGCTCTTTCCTAATTCAAGGAATTAACACTTAGAATAGTTCAGCAACTGTTTTCTGGTGCAGCAGTTGAACCAAAACAGTTCTGCTGCAAATTTGTAAAAACAGCGAAACCTCTGAAAAGATGTTTGCTTTCCCATGGGCTACGAAATAAGAACAAAGCATCCCAAAACATCATCTGGGGAAAAGGTGGGGGAAAAATAGGAGTTTCATTCCTTGAAATAAGGCCTGCAGAATCCCAAACAAGGATGTAATTGCACTGAACTCAAAATATCCCATTTTCCCACGCAGGTTTGAGGACGAATGCAGCCAGCGGACCTGCGCTGAGAAGGAGTTTATTGTCCTGAAGAAGGTGAGCAAGGGGCCATTTGAACCTTCCTTCCCAGGTTCAGGTCTTTGGGGTGCACACAGTGATTTATTTCCCAAAAGCAGCACACAAAACAAGTACGAACAGGAGCTGGTGCTCGTGTTTGCTTGAATTCAAATCAGCAGCAACTGTGTAATTGGGAGCTGGCACACCGTCATGGTACCTGCACCAAAAGTCCCTCAACCCAAGGGTAGCCCCGAGTCTGTTCTTGCTAACAAACTTCCTTCTTCTCTCCCCGACACGACTTCAGGACGCAGACTGTTTATTCTTAAACAAAGCAGAGCTGGAGGCCAAGGTAGAAAGCCTGAAAGAAGAGGTTGACTTCCTGAGAATGCTCTACGAAGAGGTAAGAAGCCTCCCTATCGCTCCAGCTATTGTCTGCATTTCCCAGTCAGATCTTGAAGCTGTTTATCTCAAAGCACAGGGGACAAAAGGGTAATGCAGGGCAGTTGTCATCCCTCACAGTGAATGGGAGAGACCCAGCAATTCATCTCTGCTTGGTCACCACAAAGGGGAACCAAGCTGCACGATGTGCGTGACACACCAGTGTGGGGCTGGACTGGGAGCACAGCAGAACCAGCATCTCACTGTCACCACCAGGAAACCCACCAGCTGCAGATTCAGATCTCAGATACTTCGGTGGTTGTACAGATGGACAACAGCCGAGATCTCAACCTGGACAGCATCATCGCTGATGTCAAGGCTCAGTATGAGGACACTGCCTGCAGAAGCCGGGCAGAGGCAGAAGCCTGGTATGAAAGCAAGGTGAGAAAAACTGACAGAGGGAGCGTTTGGATATAGTTTCTCTCTTAAAACCCAAAGAAACACCTGCATGCTCCTGATCTGCTCTGATTTAACTCAAAGCATGTGGGTTTTGGGACACACAACAATGTCTTTGGGGCTTTTTTAGTTTGAGGAGCTGCAAGTCACTGCAGGCAGAAACGCTGATTGCCTGCGAGAAACAAAAAAAGAGATAGCTGAGCTGACACGGATAATCCAGAAACTGAATGGAGAAGTCAGAAGCGCCAAGGACCAGGTGAGCACAGCCAGGGTCTGTTTGTTTCACCAGGGCAGAGAGTTTAGTGATGCTGAATTGTTGCTCCAAGGGGGCTCCTGGAACAAAACTAAATGGTGCTGTAACACCTTGCAAAGGATGCTCAAGAACTGGGATTTTGCTGCTCCATCTGGGGCTGCATTAAAGCCCAACCAGGTAGTGCCTGAAGGCAGCTGCAGTTACAGCATCCTATCCCCCGTGAGCAGCACAAGGAAGCACTGAAATTGCACATCCAGCTCCCTCAAACCTCTGCTGAAGAGGACTGAATGCACAACCAGACTTTAAACCCAACTCTAGATAATGCATGATGTTTGAAAATACCAAAAGACAATTAAGACTGACCATGTCTTGCTCCTTGCAGCGCTGCAAACTGGAAACCGCCGTGGCCAATGCTGAGCAGCACGGGGAAACATCCATCAAGGACGCGAAGTGCAAACTCTCTGAGTTGGAGGACGCTCTGCAGCAGGCCAAGGCAGACCTGGCCCAGCAGCTCCGTGAGTACCAGGAGCTGATGAACATCAGACTGGCCCTGGATATCGAGATCACGACCTACAGGAAGCTGCTGGAGGGAGAGGAGAGCAGGTGAGTGACAGACACCAGCAGGGCTGGACAAGCTACTTTAGATCCATGTGCCAAAAGGAAAAAAAAACTGGCCACTGCTATTTCAGAGCTGTCATGCTGCAAATCAGCCTCACAGCCCTGATGCAGACCAGCTCCTCCCATCAGTCTTACCACACCTCCACCAGTGCAAAGAGAGCCAGTCCTGCCACCTCCAAACAGCGAGAGAGGCTAGAGAGGGTCAGGCTCACATGTGAGGCTAACAGGGCTTTGCATCTGGAGACAGGTCAATAATGTGTAACCCTTTCCCACTCTCTACAGGCTCTGTGCAGAAGGTGGATTCCCCACCAACATCTGTAAGTTGGAGCATTCAACTTCTGCCAAGCTTGAGCAGCTTCTGCCTTTTCTCCAGGGAATCCCCTAAGCTGAAACTCAGCTTTGCTCTGCCTTTTGCAGCTGTCTGCCGTTCCCAGGGAGGTCTCACCTACAGCCCAGAACCCGGCTTTGCCAGCACCCAAGCGTCTGCCAAGAGAAGCTCATGCAGGAATGGCAGCGTGGGCCGCAGCACAGGGGTGGGCTGCGGTGAAGGCGTTAGGAGTGGGAGCACGAGGAGCTCCCATGTGAAGCTTGTGTCCACGACCAAGTCGGCCAGGAGCAACATGTAAAGAGCTGCAGATGAACGGCAAGGCTGGAAATGAAGCAACATGCGTACCTTTCTGCCCATGCACAGCAACAGCCTGGCCAGCGCTGGAGCGCGTGCACCCAGCTCCCCCAGGCTGCACACCCATTTTCCATGCACGAGGATACAAAAGGTAAAGAGGGCTCTTCTGCGCTCAAGAGTTTTGCTATTTCTGCTAGGGAATTCAGGAGCAAGAAGAGCCAGAATTCCCTTGTCATTCCCATTATGCAATTCAAACAAGATGCCTTTGGTGTAGTTCCCTGGCCTTTCTGCTCCTACAGATTCAAAGATCAAAACGAAGCGTGAGACAGGACACCTTTTACCTATGAGTATTTTCATTAGGGCTTTATTCAGCCCACTTGATTTAGCAGCTCCCACCCTAGATCAACCTAGTTATACCACCTGGCCTTTTAATTTACAGATACACCCCTGGCATCAGCAGAATTCACCCAAAATTGCCTAGCTTGCACTTTCCCTACACATTGTACCAATTTCACTGAATATATGCCCCAAAGGATGGATTTCAATGGCTGTTGCTGTTTGTAGGCAGTTTGCTTTATACTCGCTTTAGCTGTTTTGAAACTGATCCTCAACTTTCCTTTTTCTTCTGGGTCTTTAACGGTATGGCTCACCTGATGCCATAAATACCATCTTAACTGAAGGGCCTAGGGGCCAGAGTCCACTGTCAGGTATGAAAGGGGCTGATCCATCACAAAGTCTGGCCCCCAGGACACAAAACTCCTCTGTGATCTTGCTCAAAGGATCCAGACCCAGTCTTAAACACATGGGACCAGCCCCAGTTACCTTTCCAATCCTCCAGTACCTAGCAAATTGAGCTGCTAGTGTAAGTATATTTACCCTGTCTGAGATCTGGGAAGGAAAAAGGATGCAGTGAATTATTTCTAATGACTACGCATTTTGTCAGCAATGCTTTTCAATGGCTTTTATCCTAGTTCTAGTCTCGTATCTCCAATAAATTGACATAGCAACTCAGTTAACATCATCATGTGACAGCTTCTTTTTGGGGAGAAGAAGGGTTAATTTTGTCTCTGCTCCAAGTTCTCAAATGTCAGAACTTAGAATGGTCTCAGACAGGCAGAGGCCAGGCCCTCCATCCCCTGGCAAAACCCTCCCAGCCCTTCCTTCTGAACCCAGGGACCGCACATCGGTGGTCTCCCATAACCTTGAATGCATCAATTCTCCGTGCACATGTGCAGGTACGCAAGGAGAGGGCTTATAAACCTCTCTCCAAAGCACCACTCAGAGAAAGGCACAGCTCTCTACTTCCTTGCACCTGCATGCAAGGAGCAGGAACCATTTCACGCAGTGCTGAGTGTTTATGGCACAGCTAGCTGCCAGCAAGGCACAAGACACAGGCGCTTCCTGGGTTAGATGAGTTCATTAAGACAGGGTGGAGCACCAAACAATTTTCCTCCCAGGAACTCCCCAGGGGAAAAAAAAAAAAAACAAAAACTTTTACAGGGCACTGACTAAGCAAAGATGCTCTAGCAGTTTGTATAAAGCTAATTGAAACTTTTCATTACCACTATAGATTCCTAAATTCCCCCTTAAAACCATCACTGATTGCCCCGAGATGCCCAGGAACTCTTCAAAGCCAGACACCAGGAGCTGCTGGATGGTTTTACACCTCCTCATCCTCTCTCTCCTCCTGGGAGCAGTCCGGGCCCTGCTCAGCTCTCCAGCAGCACAGAGCATCATTGCAGCAATCCCCAAGCAGAGCAGATGCAGATCCCAGCCCACACTGCATACCTCTTCCCAGGCTGTAGATGCTCCAGTACCAGAGCACAGAGCCCCCCACCATCTCCAGTGAGAGCCTGGGAAACCTCTTTTCCTCTCCACCATTTGGGGTGTTGACCTTTACGGCCTCATCAAGCCAATTAGGCTTCCCAGGATGGGAGGCACCCCCTTGCTCCTCCATGCCTGGTGGAGCTAGGGACTCAGCCCAGCCCATAATGGTTTTGTGCCATTTAATTCCTTTTAAACACAAGGTGAAAATCTCAATCAACCCCAGAGCTGAGTTTTGGTCTTTGTAGCTGCTGAAAAGGTGATGTAAAATGTGAAGCAAACACAGCTTAAATGCTGGGGAACTGAAGAAAGCTCCCCAGCACCCGCAGCCTTTTTCCCAAGCCCTGTTGCATCCAAGTCCTTACCCTTTCTCTGCTTCAGTTTCCCTATAAGAGAATAACAGAACATACCTCCTTTGTACAGCCCTCTGACACCTGTGGACAGACTGCATCACTGACAATCTCAGTCCTGTCATTACAGCAACGCATATCCACAATCACATCCTGGTGTCTGCAGCCGGTGGTACAGCAGCGCTGCGTAGGCGGACGGTACGAGGTGGCCGCATCCTGCGATGCAGCCCAGACGGTAACACAAGGAATGGTCCAGCAGGAACACGGTGTTGAGCTGGGCCACAGAACTGGAGAGAGAACATCAGGGCAGCTCACTAGGAGGGGAGAAATACAGAGGCTGAGAGCAAGCGGAGGTGGCAGAAACACTCAAAGGAGTATTTGCTTAAAGTATTAGATAAATATATTATAAAATATACTTAAATATTATAAATATACTTAAACATTATGCATTTTACCCTGCAGAGAGCAAGAGGCAGAGGCTGAAGTGCTCTGAGCTTAAGCAGAGATAGCTGAGTTTGATACCTGCACAGAAACCAGCAACATTGTAAGAAGGAAAAAAGCCATTTCACTGCTTTTATGAGCTTGGAAAGCAGCTGGATTTCACTGTATGGTTGGCTCAGAAAGAGGAAATACTACTGACCGCCCAGATGAAATCAGCTGGGCATCTTTAAGATCTGTGAGGAAAGCACACGCATGGAGCAACCTCCTCAGCCGTTAACACGCTTGCACCAGGGCAGAGCTATTAAGGTGTTTAACTGACAGGGTAATAACTGCAAAGGGCTTTGAGATGTTTCAGTGATGGCGGCCACGCTTACAGTTATGGAGCTGTACCATAGAAAGCTGTAATCACGCAGCTGAGGATAGAAAGATGGATGCGATCCTGACGGTATTGTACTACCTGCCCTAAGCACAACAGCAGGGAAAACAGGCTGGGAGGGAAGTCTTGGCCTTACCCTACCCCAAGGCATGAACGGAGTAAGTAGTGCCCCTAAAAAGGCACCTCGATGGGTCAGAGGACTTGCCCGTTTGAGGAGGAATTGCCCTCTGCAATTGTCTTTTGCTCTCTGTTAGGCTCCTTCTTTCCCTTGACTCATCTGCTTACAAAGCTAAACAACCTTCAGCTTTTCCCAAGTTCCTTGAGCCCCAATTCACAGCTCCTCATGAACCACAGCAGCTTGCTGGGGCCACTCCAACATCCCGACCAGGCACGTTCCCAACCTCGCAGCCCCACACTAACAGGAACGCCCTTTGTGCATGAATTTATGCACATTTCAGATGCTTGTTATCCTTCCCAATCACTGCTGCAAAACAGGGAGGTCAAAAAACCACTTCTCTGTGGGTCACATGTTGCTCAGTCTGGCCATGGTAGTGCTGCTAATGGCTCCTTAGCCAAGGGCTCTGCAGCGGGTGGGTGCTGGGTGTTCCTGGGTCACGTCTGTCTCCTTCATCTGGAAGTGCAAAAAAACCTCACCCATCGCAAAGCTGTTTCTCAAGCAGAATTATTTCTCCTGAATCCAACAAGAGACTCAGGAGACATCTGGTTTTGCACTAATTCAGGGGGTGCACACCAGCATCCCCTCTGAAGTGGAGACATTAAATTTTGACCAGCTCCTCTTGTGACCCCAGACTGAGCCAAGAGCAGACCCAAAGAATGAGCAGAAAGCACAAAGCGCACCCATCTCCACGGACTCACAAAGCACTTCACAGCATTTCCTGAAGTGTGCAGATCCCATTTTCCCCAGCACCGCTGTGCAGTGTACATCATTCTGGAAACATGGAAAAGCTGCAACCATGCAGATTTCACGTGCCCCTTCCCAAATCATCGCTGCGAACCTGATGCCTGAGAATTCAAGCAGCAAAGACACAGCCCTGCTAATCTCTCGTAATGCTAAGAAAGACCCTCGATTTCCCACTAAGTATCACAGAGCCATGCAAATGATAGCAAACAGTGGCATCTCCTGCCAAAAACATCTGGGCAATGTCTTTCTTAGAGCTCATAGAGTTTCAATTAACCTCAGGGGATTTTTTTTCATTTTGCTTTTTTGGCTACAACATAAAAGGTGTGAGCTGGGTGTGCCAGGCTGCTGATAACATGGCTCTGCTGTGCGCGCTGGATTCCTCCCTTCCCTGCCATTAGTGCCACGTGTGTAAGTAAAACCACACACAGGCTCAGCACTGCGCTTGCTCGGGCGCAAGGTACTGAGCTGTGTTGGGCACTGGGGCGATGGGATTGGGGTAGTGACCAGGTCTGTCACAGGCAAAGCATCCTACAGGCCTTAGCAGTCTCGTAGCCATCAGCACGCTGGAGGAAACAGCTTTTCTCAGCGACTACGAAATCTCTGCCTGGCCCTGCTCCCACAGGGGTGATGCCTTCAGCAACAGCAGCTGCAACAAGGGCTCGCCCCACATTTGCACCATGGCCCTGCAAGAGGGGTGGGAGCACACACAAGCCACCCTGGGGTGACCGCTTCTCACCCGTGCTGCCCCAAAAAGGAGCAGGAGTGAATTGTCCTCATGCAGCATCGCCCAAATTCACTTCTCCAAGCTTTGGCTGCCTGCAAGTGAGGCATCAGCAGGATGCAGGAGCAAAGTTTAGCTCCTCTCTGCTCAGCAAAGGGAGACAGTGCTCAGAGAGGGATTGGTCCCAGCTAGTTTCAGTTCTGATCAGGGGCTGGGCAGAACCCAACTGCTTGAACAAAGCCAGTCCCATCATCCTATTGCCCAGACTCAGTGCAAAGCAGGCAAACAAAATTCACCCAGGAGTGAAAGGCAGCAGGCAGCAAACCCTAAATCCTCATCCTGACCACGGTGTGGCACTGCTCCAAGGGACACGGCCAGGAGCACGTTCTGGAGATAAGAGGAAGGCGAGAACACAGCATGTTTATCCAAGCTCCTGAGCATCCAGGGCAGCACACACAAGGAACTCGGCTGGGACTGAAGAAGCACGCAATAGGGAAACTTTATTAACGGCCTCGTGACAAACTCCCAGACCACAAAGGCATAAAATGTCAACCAAAGATACGCTGCTAGGACATGGCAGAACATGCAATACAATGGTTTCTTTGACTTATTTATTTAAAAATTCTTCCTACTGCAGTAACAACCTATTTCCCTGGCATGTTTAAGTTGAAGACACATTTTGGCAGGAACAAGTAGTTATTGTAATGATGCATCAACAAAACATGTTTTTTCCCTAGTTGTAGTAGAAACATCAGATATCACTAGTTATGCTCTGAAATATATGGTAGTAAACAGAGGCACCCAAGGATGATGAATGTTATCTCCCATTTTAGTGTGCTACTTATAATTTTAAACAATTTCATATCCCTTAAGCTTTGGGCTTCTTTTAGGGAGCTGAAATGGGTGGGGGAGCTGGTATATGTTATACAGAACCTGAAAGTAGATCTGTCTGCATTGCCTTCGGTAAGAAATTAGCTTCATTCAGATGAGAATTGTTGAATTCCATTTCTGAGCCAATTTCCAAAGGATATAAGGAGAAACCCAAAACAGTTTTGCTGTTTTCTTCCTGGTATATTTCAAGAAAACAAACCCAGGCTGAAATCTCAACAAGGGTTGGCATTTTCTGAGGAGCCCAAGGGAATAAAGTCTTCCAAATCATATTCAGAGGGAGATAATCTTCTGGTCCCTTTTGTAAAACCGCAGCAGAAATGTGGAAAAGCTTGCCACTCAAATAATTGCTTTGCCCTTCAAAGGGTGAAATCCAGCCTTGAGCAGGGGGTACCAAGCACACAAGTAACAAAAGTATTATCCTGCCTGCTTCCCTGGATAAATTTCACCCTACAGGCTTGAACCTGCTCTCAGTGGAATGGTTCCTGCTGAGTTCAACAGTGCAGGTTCAAGCCTTAGGCATGATGTGGCAGGGTCAGGTACTCTGGTATATCTTATTCCAATTCATTCATCACTGCAGAAATTTTGCAGCCAATTTGTCCTATAAAAGGCAACAACACTTTTCTTTCTACACTTTCCCTCCTCCCATGTAGTGGGTACCACTGATTTCTGTTCCTGTAGTTACTTCCTGAAGCTTCTGGTGGACGAGGTTGTGGTGACAGTGTAGGATTTGGAGGCACCCCCAGAGGAGAAGCTGAGGGCCCCGCTGCCCATGCCTGGTCCCAGGTTAAGGCCTCCTTTGATTCCTCCTCCCAGAAATCCAGTGGAGCTGCCATAGCCACCTCCACCACTGGAGCTAACCACGGCTGTAGCACAGAGAGAAGAAAACCAATTGTAAGCATCAGGGAACCTCAAACCCAGTTTGGCACCCTCATGAAAAGGGCATTTTTAAATCTCAGCAAGTAGATGAAAACTTTCTATGATCTTCTGCAAAACACAAGGCCCACGATATGAACATCTTGCTACAGTTTGGCCCAGAGCATTTATCTCTGTGCTAAACCAGATGCATGCGAAGGTTGAGCAGCCCATCCCCTTCTCCATCACTCAGTCTGGCTCAAGATCTCCTGCAGCATGGGGAACCCCGTATCATAAACACATTCAGCTCATCTCTAGGTGCACCAGAGAGGCCGTGGGCATGTCCACCAGCTACTAGCAGCCATCAAGTGAATGAAAAGTAGAGCCACTGATTTAGAGCTGTAGACAGTGTCTCTGAAACACATGCATCTGCCCAATGTCCAGGCAAGGTGAGTGCCCAATGCTTCTCAAGCTGGAAAGACACCCTCTAACGTCACCTTTGCACTAGCTTCCAATCCAGGCAATTTTTTCTCTTTCTTTCAACTTTTCTCATTAGTGCATTTTTTCCCCATATAAAAATGGGAGGAAAGAAGCAGGATGCGTGTGAATATCCCCCCCAGTTTAAATGTCATACAGATGAGTTAGAGGTGAAATCTGCCACGGAGCCAACAGCACTATCAACTTCTGTCCTGGAGGGCTCCCCTTCAAGAAGGGGCTAACTTGGTTACAGAAACTAAGGCAGGGCACTACAAGGCTCCTGCATGCGGACTCAGTTGGTCCCACCTGCATTTTCTATAGGCATATGGCTATGCGTAACTATTACAAATTATAAAATCAACTCACAGATGTTGACGTTGCCAACTCCATCACCAGCCAACCTGTTGGAGCAGAAAAACAAATACAAAAAGGAAGAAGACGGGTTAGGCTCTGCATTACTCAGTGTTCCCCCAGGGCCTCAGCGCTGAGGATGAAGACAAAGGCAATGAGTTATTACTGCTGTTGTAAATAATTCAGACAAGATAAGTGTGCCATCCAGTGCTTTGTTCTGGCCCTACATTTACGAGCTCTCTTATCACCTGGGGGGGAGCTGAAAGAGTGCAGAAGCTCTGTCCTAATTCCATGTGGATTTGAACCACTTGGAAATTTTCTGCCATAGCATCAAATGCACAATGGAAAATAACTCTTATTTCTTTGTATGTTTTCATCAAAAGCATCTGATTTTCCCCTGAACTTGCCAGTTTGGATCTACAGCCAAAACATTTTCAGGACCAAAAATCAGGTTAAAATGCAACGTTTTCTCTTCCATATTTGTCATGGTTTTAGCTGGGACAGAGTTAATTTTCTTTGTAGAGGCTCTAGTCACTAGTGCTTCCAGAAACTGGGATTGAGCCCTCATGATGTCACTATGATACAAAGGGCTGGACCGTTCATCATGTAAAATCTACAGGCTGCACCCACCGGCTCTCCTCGCCCTCCAGCAGCTTCCTGTAGGTCGCAATCTCGATGTCCAGGGCCAGCTTGACGTTCATCAGCTCCTGGTACTCGCGCAGCTGCCGGGCCATGTCCTGCTTCGCCCTCTGCAGAGCTGCCTCCAGCTCCTCCAGCTTTGCCTTGGCATCTTTGACAGCATTCTCACCACGCTCCTCAGCTTCAGCAATGGCAGCCTCCAGCTTGGCACGCTGCAGTGACAAAGCAGAGCATGTCAGTGGGCATCTCGCCTCCTTGGCAGAGGACGCTACCACCCATAGACTTCTGGCATCTACAGGCCAGCCCATCTCTGTGGCTCTACAAGAGCACTGGAGCCATCTGCTCGAGTTAGACCCATAGAAATTCATGCCTACACACTTTTTTGGGCACTGGAGGGAGATCAGCCTGCAAAGGAAGCTTGTCTCATTCCAAGATACTTCTGAAAGGCAATTCATGTGACCCTATTTCTCTTCAATTGTGAGAAAAACAATTTTGGAAGACTTTTAGGCGACCCTCAGTTTCTCAGCCCACCCACACTGCACACAACAGCACAACACTTAGGGTTAATGCAAACTCAGATTTTCACTCCTGTTATGCCCCAGAGCTTGTTCACAGCCAGTTGGTCTCAAGCAAGCTTTGATGTGAGGCAAGCATGGACTCGAGCAGACCTGCAGTTAAGAAACAACACACATACCCCAAAAGCATCCCTGTGGGGCCACATCAAGCTGGCAGTCTAATGCACCCTCAGCAGTGCCCCTTGCACCTCCAGAAAGCTCCATGTTTGGCAGGAAGGGCTCACATTGAACATATGTGCTTTATACCCTCATTCATTATTGAGAGAGCTGCACTGGGTTAGCTCTTGGCTTGTAAATGTTTGTTGAAACTTCCCTGCCCTGAAACCAAATAAACACAAATGGATGAATCACCATGGCTTATCTCCAGCTTTTGCACCCTGGTTATTTGCAGCCAGTATTCAGCCCCAAACACAGTCTGAGCCACTCACTGGTCTGGCTTTCACCAGCCGTTTTGATAAAGTGATAACAGCCCCTGGAGAAAGCAAACAGAACTCCCATAGATCTGAAAAATTCTTTTGTGTGCCCAAACATGGTGATCCCTTCTGCAAAAAGGGAGTGGACAAAGATCCCAGCAGCAAGAGGGCATGAGGAACGTGTGTGGCTGGGAGGGCTGCTACATTCAGCCTTGCCCTTTGGAAAGGGCTCTGCATCACTCCCCTTCTGCACTCCCAGGTCCCTTGGGGACTCATTCTCCCCTGTAGTTCAGCTCCCTCTCAGCATTATGTTGCTCATGACACAGTTTCTCCCTCCTGCAAAACTGACATCTTTTGGGGTGATCATTGCAGCTATTCCCAAACTGCTTCTAACTGATGCTGTGTTAAGCCTTGGCCCTGGGTACGCCTCTTGCCACTAAATCCACTGCTCTGCAGCAGGAGAACAAAGGCAGCTCCTCACCTGGGCCTTTGCATTTTCAATTTCACCCTGCAGCCTCTGGATCACGCGGTTTATCTCTGAGATTTCATTCTTCGTATTGCGCAGGTCGTCTCCATGTTTCCCAGCAGTGACCTGCAGCGCCTCGTACTGTGACACAAAACAGTAGCACAAGGAAGGATGGAGTCAGGCAGGCAGCCTGTTAGCTGGCTAAAATCTTTCCCCACTCATCACACACAGGAGAGATGTAGTAACAGAAGCTGTTACTGCCCTTATCTCTCCCATAACTCACCTTGCTCTGGTACCAGGACTCAGCCTCTGCCCGGCTCCTGTTGGCAATATCCTCATATTGTGCTTTGACCTCCGAGATGATGCTGTCCAGGTCCAGGTTTCGACTGTTATCCATGGACAGCACCACAGAGGTATCAGAGATCTGGGCCTGCAGCTCATGAAGTTCCTGCCATTAAAAACAATACTATTAATCACTGACTTTTAAGGGCCTCTCTTTTGGAAGCCAATTACAGAGAGAATATGAGAAGAAAAGGAAAAGGGAGGCAGATAAAAATTAATCCAAACAATCACTAATTAAAAGGAAACCAACTGAATC
The DNA here is from genome assembly GCA_013399475.1 of Chauna torquata. Classification (NCBI taxonomy): domain Eukaryota; kingdom Metazoa; phylum Chordata; class Aves; order Anseriformes; family Anhimidae; genus Chauna; species Chauna torquata. Next base: position 147,264 of record VXAL01017160.1, on the reverse strand, counting down.
ACATCAACCTTGCAAAGCACAAAGTAACAAACAGCAGCAGAAATGGAGCTGTTTCTTATCACCTACAATTTAAGAGCAAGGTTAGTTTACTCCTCTCATGAGATACGACCTCAGCATGAAACGCTAGTCTAAGAAGCTTGAGCACCAGCTTCACCACAAAGTAAGGCCCAAATTCCACTATCTCACACAAGGATGCAATGTGCATAGTTGTATCAGTCTCTTATCTTGTAAATTATGCAGAAGATAAAAGGGTCTGGGACAAGGAGATTTTTCCTTTCTCTCTCTCAGACATCACAGAAACACACAAGCACACACCAGCACTACAGCACTGGGTATAATGCATTGTTTTTCTTGTTTTCATTCTAACTGCATAAAAAAAATTATGCATGCCCTAGGCACGTTTGCAGTAATTCCATCTCACATCCCAGATAGGGAAAAACCACTGCGAGAATTCACAGAACCTGTACGTTACTTGCAGGCTGATTTTTGCTTATGGAAGGGAAGACTCAGTCCATCACTGTTCTCATCTCTGGAAACAGCATGGTAATTTTCTCAGTCACCATGTGGTACTACACAGCAGCACCCACAAGTAGCAGAAAGGACCTTACCGCTTCGTAGAGAGATCTCAGGAAGTTAATCTCATCCGTCAGTGCATCCACCTTGGCCTCCAGCTCCACTTTGTTCATGTAGGCGGCATCCACATCCTAAAAAAGAGTGATAATCCACTGAGATTGCTGTAGCTTTGATGACTAAGTCCACCCAGCCTTTGGTGGCTTCAAAAGCGGCCATGTGCCCATCAAGTTCCCCAAGTCCTCCGCTCACCATGTCCCTCAGCCCAATGACCCAGCATGCCCTAAAAATTATCTACCGGTGCACTAAACTGCTGGTGTGTGGGATCCCATATGTTCTGCAGAGTTCCCTGAGCCATGCCTGGACCTGCGTTTGCAAAGCCATTGCCAGTTTGGACAACACCGACCGTGAAAGCAGGGCCTGACAATCCCTCTGACTTTCTGGATTTTAAGAGACAAGAGAGGCCTTAGGAAAAGATACATCTCCCAAAGAAAAATACAGCCATAATCCGTGAGATCAACAAGATCTGGGACTCCTTCCTAGGTTCCTACAGGGACTTCGGTGCCCACACTGAGGCAGAAATGAGAGCTGTAGTTCTCCACCTGTGGATCTCCAGGCAGAGCTGTAGCAAAGGGAGTGTAGGGGCAAAAGGGGGAGAAGGGCTGCAAATGTAATTGATCAGGCCCAGCTAATACCCACGGCACGCACCTTCTTGAGCACCACAAATTCATTCTCTGCTGCTGTGCGCTTGTTGATTTCGTCTTCGTATCTGCCAGGAGAAAAGGGATTGGTGTGAAGTTAGAGCCTGCGTCAAAGGAGGTAATGTCACAGCGAAGTGTTAACCCACTTCCCTTCTCTCTCCCCATTTCTCCCTTTGTGAACTACCTCATCAGTCTATGACTTCTCCAAGCAAGCCAGCCACAGGCAGAGGTTTGCTGCACCACTGAGGCATGTGTATTTTTCGCACAGGAGGTGCCAGCTGTATGCCACAGTTTCAAGGTACTGTTTTGACAAGCTGATGCCTGAAAACTGCTCTGGTCCACACTGCCGTGACCATTAAGCTGGAAAGCATTTCTCACCCATGTTTTCGCACATTCATTAAAATTCACTGCACTAGGAGGATTTCTGCTTCTCATCCTCACTCATAGACAGCCCAGTGATGGCCTGCCTGTGGGGCTGTAGTCTATGTCCTGGGGCTCTCAGCTTTTTTTGACCATTGAGAGAGCAAATAAAACTGCAGAAGAGACGCAAGCAGATTCAACAAATTCCTCTATGATCAAGAGGTTGTTAAAGCTACATTCACTCTGCACTTCCTTATCCCAGACCTTTGAGAACATTTTGCAGGTGCCAATCATGTGTAAGAGCTAAGTGCAATTATACTCATTCTGCACAGAGTGGCTATGCTTTAAAGCTTGTACTATTGGCAACACCCCTTCTTTAGGAGTTTGACTTCAGATATGATGAGCTAGATCCTCAGCAGATATAAATCAAGCTCCATTGATGTTACTGAAGCCTCCCTGATTTGTACCACTTGCAAGCCTGGATCTCAGAGCCTGCTTTTCAGCATTCTGTGTACAGCCAACCTGCTGAACCAAACAGCAAGAACCTGCTATATGGATTCTGTAAGTCATCCAAAAAACAGAGCAGGAACCACTTTCACCAGCTGTTTTGGAATTGCTGTTGGCAAAGTTAGAACACTGCTCTGTTTATTTACACAGTCATTGCATGGCTAGCACTGTAATTTGCCTTCCAAAGTGTGAGCTATTTCAGTTTTATCAGTCTTCATGTAACTCCCCTTCTGCTCTGCACTGGGAGCTTGCCCATCCACACTGGTTAAACGGGCACTATCCCTTTCGAGGTCAATGAACTGCATCCATTGCTATTGCAAATTAATATATGACATGGACATTATGTGTTTGTGTTGCGTATGCACAGCCTGCAGGGCATAATGGAAGAGAATCAGTCTAGCCTCGAGCAGAGATGACCAGAGACAGGTTTAAAATAAAAAAAAACACAACACCTGAATTTTTCTAGAATGGTTTGTCAAGTTCCATTTCCAGGGGGAAGCTCCACCAAGCTGGTCAATGAACCGCCAACAAATCATTCAATATTCTCCATTAACTCCTAAGGGAAGCCCAGCACACTATCACACCTTGGCACGCCCTGCACCAAGCCACGTGTACAGCACAAATCCAGTGCATTCCTACCCTTGCTTACTTTGAACCACACCCTTAGTCAAGGCAGTGACCAAATAAGGGACCGAATCTCATCCCCTGGAGCCTTGTGCATATAAATCTCCTCCCCTACACCAGATGTAAATGGGGAACTGCTGTGTGAATTGGATGTATGACAGTGAGGCAATAGACACATACAGGGCTAGTCATGTTTTAGGTATTCAACTCAGAAGATGAGATTTTCTTCATATAAATAGGGAGAAGCAGGTTCTGAACTTCAGTTACTAAATCCTTGCTCCCGTTGCAGCACTAGCATCTTAGGCTCCTAATTCGTGCATCCCTTCCCTTCCTGGGTTTAGCTTCCCAGCATGGACCCCTGAGCTGGAAGAATAAATATGCACCTGTGCACCTTGTATTCATGTGACATGCAAATAAAATTAGGGCTATAACTTCTCTGGGTGCAAACATGCTCCTTGCTGCTGCCTTGCAGAGAAACAAGGTGCAACTGTGGATGAGCTCAGAGTAGAAGTAACTGAGTAACTGAGCAGGGCTGGGGGAAACCATCATGAACCTTCTTGGGAATTACAGGGTATTGACTTTCCCTAAACACACCCTGGGGATTATCAGATCTGTTTGCTTTCAGTTCCTGCTTGATCCAGTTTGCCAGCTCCCTCATTTCTTTCTTGCCCTTTTTTTTTTTTTTAAAGGCATTCCCCTGTATAGCTGGGTTGGGCACAGGCTGGGACAAAGGCTACTTTCTTCATGGGACTGCTCCCAAATAACATGACTTGGACAGAAAAATTGCCTAAAAATTGTGGGTCACCTGCTCCGTTACCTCCCCACGGAACAAGCAGTAGTTCACCCACTGCCTGCCAACCTGCAGAGCTCCCATGGGGTTCCTACAGACCCAACCAGGCATGTCCAACCTGAAGTATGAAGCCATCCCTGATGAGGCTCCAAAGGAAAGCCAAGAGGATGGAGCCACTGAAGACCATGGGGGAAAAAGGTGCCAGGAACACCAAGCAATTCAGGCAGCTTCCCTGGCCTAGACACCTAACTCCCTATCTGTTGGAAAAAAATCTATTTCTCTAGCAGAAAAGCTCGGGACATCTCTGCCAATCTACCAAACAACCTGTCAGCTCAACTATACCGTTAGAAGGTTAAATTATACATTACTTGGCCTTGAAATCCTCAACAAGATCCTGCATGTTCTTCAGTTCGCCCTCCAAACGACCTTTGTCATTCAACAACCCATCCAGCTGACGTCTCAGGTTGTTGATGTATGCCTCAAACATGGGAACAATGTTACTCCGGGCGGTCTTCTGGTCCTGGAGGAGGCTCCATTTGGTCTCCAGCATTTTGTTTTGCTGCTCAAGGAACCGGACCTGAAAAGCAACCAAGGGGTCATTTGTGAAAGCATGAGGAAGGGGGGAGCTGACACTGCAGAGTCTGGATCCCCGGGGAAGGACGGGCTGCGGATGGTACCTGAAGAATTCACATTGCTCACAGGAAGCACCTAAATTCTGATGGGTGATAAAAACCAGAGGGAGCACTGATGCTCTGGGGCTTGCCTTCTGACATTAAAGCTTTGTTTGAATTAAAGATAAGCAGATTCTGCATGCCTGACGCATGAGAGAAGCCATCCAGAGACCTCAAAGTCAGTCAATTACCAAACTCCAGGTCTGGATTCCTAGCATTTTGAGGATGCCTGAGCTGAAGTTTACAACACAGGACACACAATCAATTGGTGGAAGATAGCAAAGCTGCAGAGGTACAGGGCAGTGCAAACAAACACAGTAAGCCCTGACTTACATCAAGGTCTGTTCCACTGGGTCAACTCCTCTCCAAGACGCCCCCTCCTCCCCGAATTTGGTGGTGGTGTGCTCAGGTGCAGATTGATCTTTAAAGCCTGCACCCATTTTATGGGCACCACCAGCTAAGTAAAGGGGGTGCAAGGCTGGCCTAAGCAGGGCAAAACCCTTTGGTGACAGCAATACCAGCAGGGATTTAATAAGTTATTGGACTGTAGCAGGCAAATCGCACCATCGATTGAAGACATGACCCCAAGCCCATTTGTGAACACCCCACCCCAGGTTAAGTGAGCTTTAGGTCAGGCCTACTTTTAAGCAGCATCCACAGAGCGCTCAGTCTTTCCGACACCTCACCTTATCGATGAAGGAGGCGAACTTGTTGTTGAGCGTCTTGATCTGCTCCTTCTCCTCCTTCCGCACCCGCTGGATGCTGGGGTCGATCTCCAGGTTGAGGGGCGTCAGGAGGTTCTGGTTAATGGTGACCTCCTGAATGCCCCCGGGGGAAACTGCCCCACTGAATCCCATGCCGCCATAGCCATATCCAGACCGAACGCTGTAGGAGCTGCCACCTCCAAGGGAGATCCGCTTGCTGGTGGAGCCAAGGTTGTAAAGGCTGGAGCTGCCAAAGCCACCTGCCTTGACAAAGCCGGCACCCCCTCCTCCTCCACGGGTGGAGGAGACAGTGCTGACCCGCACTTGGCTGATCCCTGGGACGGCCACAGAGCGAGAGCTGAAACTCACAGACCGGGACATGGCTGCTTGGAGGGTGTCTTCAGTATCCCCCACCCTTCAAAAGCTCAGGGAAGCTGTGCTACAGACCAGGGAAGCAAGTGAGCTTTCCTGACTCGCTGCTCCTTTTATCCGTTAGAAGAGCTGGGCTTGGCTTGAGGGCAAAAGAGGGATCGTTTTACTGCCTCCGGAGCAGGGTGTGCCTGGCAGCCTTCCCACCCTCCATCAACCTGCTTGAAGGGAAGGGCCAGGGAAGGGGGACAGGACACACCTGGCGCCGCGTCCCAGCGCTCAGACCTGGCTTTGTTCTGCACCTCCCTTTGCTTCTGCCGCATGTGCAGCCAAGGGACATGAAGCACGGGCTCTTCTGAGTGACCTTGGCAGACAGTTATAACAGGACAGGTCTGATCCCCACTTCCCCAAGGCTTCTCTGTTCCTCCCTGCTTGCATAAAGGGATGCTGAAATGAGAAGCGGGGGAATATGCGTTGATTTTTCACTCACTCTACCACACAGCAGGCAGCTCCCCTGTGTAACAGCAGAAAAGAGATAAGGGGCCTCAGCTTAGTTTCAGGTACAGCTGAGTTTAATATAAACCAAAGCCAGCTGCAGCCTCAGACATACACACCGTACTCTGCCAGCAGTACCCAGCGAGCCTGCCTCGTGCAGGAAAATGAGGGTGGCAGAAGAGAAATGCCACAGTTGACCCTGAATGCCACATTTTCGCCTTATCTCTCCTGCTAGCTCTAAAATAAAGGTGGTTTAGGTGGGTTGCACCCTGCATGTGGAAATACCCAACATGCCAGTCCACACTCAAAAGGAGTAGATAGATTTCTGCTTAAACTTCAGGGCTCCTACGCAGAAGCGGCAGAGACATAAAGATGGCTTTATAGGCCTTCTGCATTTTTTAATAGCCTTGAAGGGATAGAACTCTTTACTATCAGGTCATAAATCCTCCAGGAGATTTCAAAGTCTGGCCTCAGTGTGTCACCCTTCAGATCTCCCGCTCATCAGGACAGCAAGATAGTGCTGGCTACATTTTCTGGCCACAGCCTATTCAAAGTATGTACTTCCTCCTTTGTGGGGAGAGTAAAAGCTGGCTGGAGATCCCTGCTACTAAAAGGAATTCTCCTTTTGAAAAAGGGAAAGGGGGAGATTGAGCCTGACAGAGATTTATGAGGCAAGATTCCTCCCTGCCCTGAAAGCTGGCTCAGCTTTCACCAGCAAAATAAAGATCCATCGAGTGTAAAGCAAACTTCCATTTTACACACACCCAGCTATACTTGACCTGATAGCTGATGCAGAAAGGCTAGGGTTCATTTCATCCATATGCAGACAGCAACAAGGCAAAAGTCTCCAGCTGTGTTACTTGGCTCAAGGATCTTCCGACTTCTTAGAAACAGGTTGCTTTCCTGCAACTCCCCTGGGTTGTCTTGAGAGGAAGGGAACTGAATCTGAAAGCACCATTTAAGAGTCCTTCAGTTAGGCAAGAACAACTCCCACCAAGGTAAGCCCTAGCTGTTGGATTTTATCACGTTGCTTTCCAGCCTCAACTCCCCTACATCAGCAGACGGGACTTTTGCACAACGCAACATGCAAACCAGAAAGCAATCCAATCAGGTAAAAAACAACCCTGCTGTCAGATAAACTATCATAAGGGCAAAGCTGTTCCAGCGGCCTCGGAGGAAACACCCATTCAGCAGTAAGAGAACTGAACTTCACCCTGGTTTGTGCTATCAAGTGCCAGAACCATGAAAAGTCATTTTTCTAATCGTAGTTTCCACAGCGCAACGCTACTGATTTTAGATGAGGATGAGCCTATTTTCCATTCAAAGTTCAAGCTCTCTGTTCCGTATCATTAGCAACACAGGCAATGCACTAGAGAATCATGAAAATCTAATTTACCACACCTCTGTATGCTCCCCAACTCCCAGTTTTGCAGCTAGCCAGTTTAGATCCCCCACACTTATTACAACCCATCCTGCAACGTGAACATTCCCCATTTAAATCCAGTTTCAAGTCGAAGCAGGATCTGGTGGATCCTTAGATGTCACAGGCAGAGTTTCCTTGTGTTGCTGAGATGACATGGCAACACTGCATTGTTTCACAACCACAGGGACTAGTAAATGCTTCCAAACCCACTGGAATGACCCCTAGGGATTCAGGTTTGGTAACACATAAAGCACTGTAAGGACCGGTTAAACACTCTTTTGGGGAAGTGAATGCTTTGACATTGTGACTGTTCTGCTTGGAGTCACAAACAGCCAGCCCCTGCACACCCGTGCCAGGAACACCCCATCGCTGTGCACCAACGCTCACAAAGCTGACAAGAATCACAGGTGATAAATCCCTCCATAAATCCTTCATTAAGCATACCAAACTTACAATTCCAGCCCTGAAAGTAGGGGGGTGGGGGGGATCAAATATGGCCACATCCTAATGGAAGAGGAAGAAATCTTTGCAGATGAGCAAAATTGTTTTATGAATGCATTATTATGCTGATCAATGTTGGTCTGTTGTTTCCTCACCCTCGGTCGATATCCGTGGGCTATCTCTTGCTGTGTGTTTAGATTGCAATGCTTGGTTTGAAAGCTTTCTGGAGCAGGGAGTGCCCTTAGGTTTTGTGTTTGCACAGCACAGTCCGAGTTTGCGATTACTGCTCCAAAGTGCTTTGGCAGTAAGTCATAATTAGTTAGTGTCTTAACAGCTAGCAGTCTTTTGGCGGTCTGATGATTGGGGTATCGGAAAAGAATGACAAGGCACTCATGGGTCCATCAGAGAACAACACTGTCAAGCTGTTATTCTTGATAACAACGCTCAAATGCAATGCCCGTGCAGTGGCACTTCCATTAGGGCTTGCAGTCATAAAGCTGCCGTGCTGAAGATTTCCCCCATGCTGCAATCACAGCTCCCCATTTCAAGATCTGGCTTCTAGAGTAGCCTCAGTAATAACAATTTCCAGTTCATCAACAATTCCTATGAATACGGAGCGACTGCTCCAGAAGGAACTTGCTCTCTTACTGCCCCAACTGCAGGCGCTGTATGTCAACAATGGCATGTACAAATGCCCAAACATGAGCCATGTTAAGACAAGGTGCTTATTTAACATGAAGGATTATTGATTTGTGCTTCCTGTGTCACTCGGGTGATAAAGCTCAATGCAATGACACAACCCATCAGCCTAGTATCTCAAAAGCAACTTTTCCAAAAGGAAAGAGCTGGTGATTTGAAGGTTTCATTTGTTCCAAAGGTTGGTACCTCGGTACAATTCATTACCTTGCAACAGGAACCCTCCTGCTATAACTCAGGGCCTTAAGTCTAATTTGAGGTTGTTTAATTGATGTCTTTAATTTTCTGCCCCTGCCCACTTCCGAAGCACTGAAACGGCTCCCTTGAACCTGGTACAATTTTCCTGTTAATGTTAAGTCACCACCCTCTCGGTCTTGTGTTGGATAAAATGAATCCTCAGACCCTTTATAAGCAAGTGGCTTTTCTGGAGACCTTGAGTCACTACTGTGGCCTCTCTCTGCTCCAATGCCCTCGGCAAAGCGCAGAGGCCATGCCCTGGTACCATTTACACTGCAAAGTCATGCAGTTTTACATGTGGAAATTTTGCTCACCACTCTTGCAGGCAGTGGCTGTAACAGCTTCATGTCTCCATCAGAGCTGGAAGCTGCTATGATGGGTCTCACCTAAACTACGCTGCATTTTCCAGCTACACCTCTCCTTTTTGCAATGAAGCTGAGCAGCCTTAGTATTGAGGAGGGCATTGCAGGTCCAGCAGGAACAGCTGGAGGTTGCTTGCCCAGGGTGACAGAGCCAGCTGCTGTAGACCAGAGCCAGATCCGTGTTACCAACAAGGCTTCCAACAAGCTCCCGCTCTCCTCCGGGAGCTGCACCTCACCGTTTCTCCTCCCTCTGCCCGCTCTGCTGAGGCTGGGAAGCCCTCGGCTCAGCCCCACATTAACTGGCCACTCCTGGAAAGCTGCTTGCTGCTGGCCATGTAATCCACCACCAGGAAACACCTCCTCGAGCTCAGAACGGGCCATGCCAGTCCTGTTACCTGAAATGCAAAAAAAGACAGGTCCAAACCCAGAGGTTTTTAGCTAACAGCATGAAGCCACCTGCCAGTGGATCTCCTTGCACCCCCAAAGGAGTTGCTGCCGCTGGAGTCCTCATCGCTGTATTTTCCATCTGCCCAGCACAGCAACATGGCTCCCCTGCCCCACGGCTTCAGCCCCGTGTGCCTCCTGCTCTGTTTGCACAAGGAGCGTTCACACCCCACGCTGCAGCTGCTGCTACGGGAACTTCTGCCCGTTGCCATGAGCTCCTGGACAAACAAGCAAACCCAGCCCATGCAGACAGGCTGCAGGGATCCTTCCTGCGGACACAGTGCGTGGTGGGGCACCAGCTCACCAGAAAAGCTCTCCGTGCCTGACGCATGGTGGAGGCATTCAAGCTATGGACTTTCTCCCCTCTCCAGCCTCCTTTACATGCACTTAAAGCTGTTTTTTCCCCTATCCCCCAAATTACAAGATCTTATGATTACAAGAAATCATGAAGGAATAACTATAAATACAGCTATAATTATGTATAATCATAATTACATGGATAACTTTTACATGAAAGTTAAGAGTCACTCCCGCAGCTAAAGCCTTAAGGAAAAACAAACAAACTAACTAAAATACTACAATTCTCAGAGCCAAGGTGAAATTGCCAGCCCTGGTAACACCGGGTTCAGCTTTTCTGGAAACAGTGTTTCTCAAAAGAAAATGGAAAATCCAAGTTTTGTCCCCACAAAATCACATGCGACTTCAGAGTCCAGCCCACTGCATCTCTTGGTCTGTCCCGGATCCAAACAGCTGATCTGACCTAACCTCTGTGGATACGCACATGGTACAGAGCAGGCAAACTGGGTCAGATCAGAATCCATCTATCTCAAGCCAGTACTACACGCTGGCCAGCACAAAAATACAGGGCAATTATACAGTGATCCTTCCTCCAGCCATACTTCTTCAGCCTCCAGCCATCAGCTGTTCAGCCCTTCCCAAGCTGGAGGCTACATCTTGACCAGCTCGTTTAACTGCTGGTGATGGACCTCTCTCCCCATTATTGGTCCACTCCTTGGTTAAACCCATCTCTGCTTGCTACAGCCTGTGGCAATGAGATGACACGTGGTGCGAGAAGATCTTCCTGTATTCCTGTTTAATTAACTCGATTGCAAACTAACGCACACCATCCAGAGCGGGTATCACAGAGCAATGGTACTCTGCATTACTACAGGAGGTTGTGGGCCTGATTCATGCCTAGGTTAAAGAATAATGCCACTGTAATTCGAGCAGAGTAAATGGAGCACGGAAGGAGAGAAATGGTCTTGCACAGTCATCAGGAAGAAATACTCTTATCAAAATTCTGCCTCATCTGTCACAGCTTGGGCAGAGTCAGTGGCACAATGCCAGCTTACACCAACTGATCCTCCATCTCCAAGTTCAGGAGGGATTAAGGACTTACTTCTCCCAAAATACTAAGCATCTGACAGTCATCCTCAATCACCCTTGTTTGTACAGCCCTTGGCACAACCTAATTATGAACAACAGCTGGGTGTCTTAATAGCTACCACAATACAAATGACCATCTTCACCCCGGTGACTACATGGGAACAAAGCTGCTCTGCAGCCTCTGGCCCCAGCTATGAATTCCAAGATCTTTCGCAAAATCAAAGCTGTCCAAACAGATCTGTTGCCTAATAGATGCTTCTAAGGAACAAAACCAGCAAAGAACAACATAAAACTGTATGTGGTATTTTAGAGATAAACTGTCCTGCAGGAAGACAGGAAGTACGTGGGAGAGGCAGGAGTAAAATCCATATCACCTCCCTCCACTCCCCAAGCGCATAGCTATGCCTTAACAGACAAGTGGATGTCAAAATTTATTTGAATTTTCAGGACATTAGATTGCAAAAACTCCATCAGATTTGGTGTAAACTGTCCCCCTGCTACAGAGGGTGGTTTGTACCAGCCAGGCTTTCCAGAGACAGCTTCTTCTGCACAAGCACTGGGGCCACCCGCAGCGGGCACGTCTCCCACGTGGAACTGCAGGCATTTTATATACTCGGTACATAAAAATGAGAGGTTGCAGCTCAACTTGTGAACACCCAAACAGTTTTGTGAAGGCAGAGAAGCACAAAAGAGTCAGCAAAAGCAAGGGGGGGAGCTAAACCAGGAAGGAGTAGGATCTCCCCACAGATGAGTCACAGTTGAGAAACAAAGGTAAATAACATTCAAATGATTAATTTGTTATGAGTATTTTATTACGGCTATAATCAAGAAGATGAGATGATAACCTTTGACTACAGAGGTGCCATTTCAGCTCTGAGAGGGATAAAAGTGCTTTTTCCTAGAATTGCAAAACAGAAAATACATTCCCATGATTTGAGCTTCAGTACTTCCCACCTGTCTGCTGTCACACTGCCCAAGTATTTTATCTCACTATTTATACCTCAGCCAGCAAAACGCCTGCTTAATGACACCACTCCAGCACTCAGCTTTTAACCCAAACATAACAAAACTGGAAGCTTCCAAACAAAAGCCAAAAGGAAGGTGTGACCCCCCCCTTTTCCTCTAGTTCTTTCCCAGCTTGGGGCCTGGTATCAGGTTTTACAGTAAGAGCAAAGGGCAAGATTGCAGCCTTGGACCTGACGGGGAGCCAAGCCCTGTGCGCTGATGGCAGCAGAGGGCGTGGCACGTCTGTGCCATGCATCGCCATAACCAATAAATTCTAATTCTAATTATTATTGTCATCGCTGAATGATCTCACCCCTGCCCACACTTCTCCAGGTCTGTGGGAGGGGAGGGTTCAAGCCCAGCACTGCATGGAGCTGGGGCTACCCTGGGCCGTGCCTGCTGCTCAGAGAAAACTCCTCCAGCCCCAACACCTACCCGGCCTCCTCCCTACACCCGCCAGCCACCCCAAAACCACCCGCCAGCCAGCAGCTCAACCTGTGGCAGGTTTCCATGCTACACGAGGACAGTGAGGGAGGAGAGAGGTTTGGCAGAAATGGAAGAAAACGAAAAACAGTACTGCTTGTGCTAGGATTGAGATCAGCTCTCCGTGATGCTGAGGCTGCTTTGTTCCCGCATACCATGGGCTGCACGGCCCCTTGCCTGCAGCAAGGGGGTTGAGCAGAGCTTTACCCGGTACAAAAATGCTTTAAGGGGCCATTCAAGGCAGGAGCAAGCTCCCAGTTCACCGCGTTCGCCAGGCATGCATCGCGCATGATTCAGTCACGCAGAATTTAACCCCAGGAACTAAAATCAGGATGAATCAGATCTGGTACCAGATTTAACAGGGATTACAGGCTTCTTCCTGGGCTTAGTGCCGGCCTGGTCCTGCCACACGTGCAGATGCACGGGGCCATTGCACGTGCATCACACACAGCCTGGCCACACCACGTCATAACTGTCCTCACGAAGCCAAGACCGAGTGAGGCAAGCGGGCGATTCCTCTCTCTGCCTCAAGGTGCTGACTTGGGCTCGTGCCTGTGCAGCGTGCATGGTACGAACCTGTTGAGCTACGCTACAGGGCACGCCATTTGGTGCCAAAGTTTCCCTTGCAGACATGTCAGGACGGCAGGCAGCTCCAGACCACATGCTGTACTGCAAAAAGGAAGGTCCAGGAGTTAACTGGCCCCAGAGGTAACGCAGCACCAAACCCACGCACACGGTGACTGCCCCGTTGCAGTAATGCAAGCACTGACCATGAGCTGAACGTGCCGTGCCTTGCTCCTCTCTGCCTGTGCTGTGGAGCATTGGGTTGCATCATTTACGAAGCATGCAGCACGACAAACTGCCCTGAGGAAAGCTGTGGAAAGGTGTAGGCATGGCTGAACACCTGCTTTGCATTTATTCCAGAAAGGTGTTGGTGGCACAAGGTGGAAAGTAAGGGAGACTGAGATCCAGTTAATGTAAGTGGCTGGAAAAAAAGTAAAATCAGACCTTTCGCCTGATGATTTGGGCATGTGGCCTCTGAAAAGAGCAGGCACAAAGCAGCCACAAGTGAGGGGCATAGAGGCACTGGAGAAGGCAGCACAAGCAGCTTCCACCCCAATCTTTTTGGGGTCCCACAGCTCATTGTCCCCAGTTTGTGCTAACACAGCTGCCTTGTCAAGCAGTGACACCCCTTCTTTTCCCACTCTCATCATGTCTTGAGCCCAGCTCATGGCTCCCACCTGATGACACAAGTAGCAGGAGCCCCAGTCCTCACAGAGATATAAGACGCCCCCCCAAAGACATCTTGCCTCATGTGCCATCAGGGTCTTTTGGCTTCCTTTAAATTTCTGGACTCACTTCTGCAACACTGGTTTTTAAGAGAGAAGCCACTGCAGGCTGGGATTGCTCTGATCACAGCCATCAATCCCCACCTTTGGGCAAAATTATAGCTTCCTGCAATCCCCAATGCAGATGCCATCCACCAAATATCAGCTTGATATGTTAGGTCTTTTCTCTCTCCCAAAAAAGATCCCAGTGTATTTTAGCCTCAGAACCTACACGTTGCAAAACAGGTACATGGCCTCATAAATATCCATGCAACCTCATTAAGAGCTAAAGGCTCGCAGTACCCACTGAAACACAATACATCATTATTTATGCTGCAAACCATGTGAGAATGACACACAATGCAGTAACAAAATGCCTAATTAAAAGTGACACAAGAGCACAGAGCCAGATTGTAATCAGAGTGGTGGATACTGGGTGCTGTTGAAAAGGAATGAAGTCATTTGCCCAAGTGCGGATTGAGAAACACTAAGCAGTAAATCCTCACACTGTGCGTCTCATTTATGCTCTTTTTACAAGCAGGGACAAAGAAAAAGCAGAAACCATTTGCCAAAGTAACAGGACAGGTTATTAGAAAGGAGCCAGGCAACCTTCAAGTTCCCAGCACAGCTCAAAAGAGTGGGCTGAAAGAGTGGTCGACACTGGGAATACAGGGGATGGACAGCCGAGGACACACGGAGGTTCACAGACTCTGGAACAGCCTTCAATTGACAGAAAAAGCAGAGGTTTCTAAGATGAAACTGAGTCCCTTTATTCTGGAGGTCACAGGATGAAGTTGCCCTGGGAGAGCCCTAGGCATGGACGGTATCACCCAGCCACTCTGCACAGTGAGAAGGGAAGAGGCTGCAGCACTGGAGCAGAAACGAGTGATGTCACCACCACTTAATTATTCCTACTTTTTTTCCCCCCCCTCAAAACCTGAAATTTCCTGGAAGCTGCATGAGCAAAAGTGCAGCAGATGGGTTGGAAACCTTCCTGAGTGCGAAGCAAATGTGGGCACGTCCTGTCCTGCCTTACAAACCCTTCTATAAATTCTTTGCAAATGACGTCTATTTTGTGGAAGTGATTTAGATGGCAGTTAGAGCTACTCACAGTTGCGCCCAGAAATCAGAGAGGAGAGAAGGGGGCAGTGGGCTGGAAGGAGGAAGGGAATGTGGACAGCTTTGGGCAGGCACATAAACGGATGAAAGGAGGAGGAGGAAATGTGACACTAGAAGTGTAGATGGGCATGAAAAGAAGAGAGAGGGAAAGAGCAAGGACGGAGTGGAGCTGGGGAAGGCTGGAGAACAATCCCCAAACATCCCCCAGACCAGGGTCCACAGAGACCCACAGCTGGAGTGAAATTCTCTCCCCAGCCACGGTGTCCCCATCCCAGGGCAGGGTGGCTGCAGCGCTTCCCTCGGTGCCCATCCACTGTCCCCCAAGGCCAGGCAGCAGCAGACAAGGAGAGCAATGGCAAACCACGTGTGCCCAAATCAGCATGCAGCCCTGTGGTCACTGGCATGTCCCCAGCTCTCCTGCCACAGCACCGGTCTGGGCATGCCTCCAGCCCAGCCCGGCACCTTCCCTTCTCCACCAGGCACTGCAGAGATGGGCTGAGAAACAGCTGAACTAAGGCATCTCTGCAATCAAAGCCCCTCACCACAAAGCCAGCTCTGCAGAGCACTGCTGGCCTGCAACCCCATAGCTATCTCCAGAACCTATCTCCAGCCTATGAGCAGGTAAGTGCCTTTGCTGCCACAGGATGAGAGCCAGCAGCCAAAGTTAACAAAGGCAATCAGGGGCCCATTTTTTTTCTAAAAAAGAAAAAACTGAAATAAGCTTGGTGGACCAAACTTGGCTCTCTGGAACCAGGAATCTGCAGCTGCTCTGCCCTGTCCTACCTGTGACCACAATATCAGCCACTCCCCTGCAATGTGTCATTTGCCTTAATACACACAGGTCCCACTCCAGACACTCCTCGCATGCCTCACGAGGCTTAAACAAGTCCTGCTGACCCTCTCATTACCTCCGTGGCTCTCTGCATCCCTCAGCCCTGTCTCTATCTTGCTTAACCTTAATCATTCTGATTCCCTGGGGCAAGTGCTGAGTTGCTGTTCACACTTCATACATTACCCGTACTTAATAAACAGCAATTACTTATGGAATCTCGATAAATAAATTATTCTACTATGCATATACATATTGACCCAATAACCCTAAATGGCTTTTCCAGATGGCTGGGATAAATCTCAGTGTACCAAGGGAAAGGTGACAAGACTCTAGGTTTGTCTGCACAGAGGCTTAAGCACCCCCAAATGACCCTGTGGTGGTTTAAGCCACGCCGTGCCCATCCCCAAACCTCAACCTACCAACAACCACACTGCAAACTCAAAGCAATGCATTGCCTTGCTGCAGACGTCTCCAGAATGGGAGATCCTTGGACCACTCAGCATCTTTGGATGGTGACTCCTTCATCCGAATGGATCGGGAGACAAGCCAGACCAGGCTGCACGGACACAGGTAGTAACACCATTGGAGTAGGAGGACAGAGCAGTTTGGCTGGAGGTGACCGAACCCTTCATCATCTCTGGAGAGCCTTCTCCACCTCACTGACACCCTCCTCCTCTCCCCATCCTTTTTCAGCTTATTTTGCTGTGCAGCCAAGAAGGCTAGCGCCAAATCTCAAAGCCAGATTTTGGAGAACAGCCCATTCCAAATTGAACCAAATACCCGGCCAAGGAGGAGCATCGAGAACATCAGCAGGAAGAAAAGAAACACCCTGACTCAGCATTGCCTCTCCCACAGGGCAGGGAAGACAGCAAGGGACAGAAACATGCAGCAAGGCTTTGGCTGCACACCGTGTAAAGCGGCCCTCCCTTCCCCATCCTTGGAAAGACAGCACAGGGTCACAGGTTTCTGCATTAAGTCCACCTAAAATACCAAAGAGCAGTATCACCAGGATCAGGTCAGGCTGTTGGGCATTACCGAAGAGTAATGCCCTCACTAGACTGAAATTAGGGTTCCCCAGGACCCAGCACCATGAGCTGTCTCACCATAAAGGGGCAAGCTTGGGTCCCCGTCTCACCCTACCACCTAGCTGGTGGGACAACAGGAGCTTCAGCCTTGGTGCCTAGAAAGGAGAGGTTAAAAAGCAGGTTAATCCTCTCTCTGAAAGCTCTTCCCACACATCCTCACATCACCTGCCAGCAGAGATGACCACTTGCAAACACTTTCCTTATAGGGTTATGGCAAATTATACCCATCCTTCTGGAAGGAGGCAGAGCTTTGAAAAGCCTTGCTCATCTCAGAGTAGAGAGGCCTCGTTGCTGCCACTAGAAAATACCTTTCCATCCTACCTTTCCCAAGCATTAAAGTCAGCTTTAATCCTAAGACATCTTCCTTCAGCACCTTTCAGTGGCAGAATGATCCTGCCTCCCCCTCCAGCATCTGAGCAGCACCTAGCAAGAGAGGACATGGGATACAGTACATGATCCTATACAGGAACTGGGACTCAAAAGGCATCAAACAGCACGTTACAACTAGATCTGGACAAAAGGGTTTGTTTGTTTGTTTGTTTGTTTTTTAAACTCTGACATTCTGCACTGGGTGATGCCATTTCAGCCAAACTGGATATCCTCACAGGCTGGATCCAGTGTCAGAAATTTCATTTCAAGAAAAAAGATAACGGAGAAAGAAAGGACTGATACTTGGAGGAAAAAGGATTAGGGACTGATGCTCAGGGAGATATGGTTGCCAATGCAATGACCAGCAGTGCCTTCTCCACAGCAGTACTTCCTGGGATATTGCAAAACACAATCGTGCTAGCATCCAGCCTAGCCCAGTGCAGAACACAGCTCCCAGCTGCTATTAAATTGAACTAGCCTAATTTCAGCTCCATCTCCTTCCCTTGGAGGGATCATTCCTAGGGAGCCATCACAACTGCCCTCAGTACAAGATGAAGCAAAAAACCTGCCACGTGGCCCCATGACCTGATGCTAATCGGGAACATTGATGTGCCTGCAACCGCAAAGCCACAAATGAGCAGCCCATGATGAGATAATCGCACCTCACCTTGTGAGAGCCATGAGCTTTGTCATGCCTCAGCCATAAATTTTGTTTTAATCTTTAAAATAAACCATCAGGATTAAGCTGAAAACTTTTGACCATCCACCAAGTGACAGACTTGATATTCAAATGGATCATCACAGGAAACATCAGAGGCAAGATGGATGCGCCACCATGAAAGCACACTGACCTTGGCAGAATATTGAAACCACGCTTGAAGAAAAGGTCAACCCAACAGAACGGGTCAGCTTCCTTATGAAGCCCTTTTAGAGACAGAAACTACTAAAACATCAGACATGTTTCTTGTTGAAGCAAGTCTGTGACAGACCCAAGATTTCTTCCACTTCACTTGGCAGGGAAATTCCCAGCTTTCCTTCCAATGTGGGGCAGGACCAGACCATAAGACAGCAACTTTCCCACAAAATGGAAATTCCAGATTTTGGCCACAGAAGACCGTCCCCTTTCCTGAGAACACTACAATGTTAATAAACCAAAGGAGGCAGAAGTGGGTGTTCTTCTGTCATGATTTTTCACATGAGAAACTGAGTTAAAGCAAGAAAACACTTTCAAGAGAGCCGTGTCCAACATTGGTTTATACCTAGGTCCAAACAAGTATTTAAGGGTGTGCCACCCTAGCAGGCTAGAATTTATTAAAAGACAGTGGTTTTTGGTGTCTCCAGAGTTAGCTTTTAAAAGGCTTTCAGGGAGGCGAAATGCAGGTGTCAAAGAGGGACATGGGCACTTTTGAGGTCCAACTCGGTGTCTGGAGGTTTTGAATGTCTCCGTTGTTGCCAGACCAGGTGACCAAACAACCTCACGGACTCTTGGACCCCACACCCAGGGGTCTCAAAACCAGACCTATCATCCCTAAAACACTAAGACTATCAGAAACTTCTGTGATGTGCCTGCATGGTCAACAGAAGACCACGAGCAACTCTAATTACGATGAGTTTGAGGTGCATTTCCAAACTCCTACCCTTAGCAAATTCAGACTCTTTCTTTATGATTTCCTCAAACACTCCCCACTCCACAAAAAAAATCACAATTACTTTGGCCGGAAACCAGATGCGGGCTGAACCCAGGCTCTGTGAGCCAAGTACGACGGCAGCAGCCATGCTCAGAGCCGTCCTCCCCGAGCCTGCTGCAGCCCAGCTCCTTTGACTGCTTTCTTCACCATTTAAGGATGAGGAAAGCAGCTGCTTGGGGCCCAGCAAATTACCTGTGAGTGATTTGTTTTTGCTGTGAGTGCCTATGCCCTCACCACACAAACAAGCTCCTGAAGAAAGGAGGGTACAGAGAGAGGAGGAAAAAAAAAAAAGAAGCCAACAGGTTGATCTGGATTACATCAACGGTTACACCCTCCTCCGTTTAATGAACATAGGAGAACAGGTGCTTGTAATTTATTAGCCAACCCACGAGCTGAGGAGACAGGAATTAGCCGACCAAGCTCCTCAGCGTGCCACTACTCTTCTTCCCTTTGAGGCAGCAGCAGCAAGAAAACTTCATCTCTTTTTTTTTTTTTCCCTTCCCTCCTTCCTCCTCCCCTAGAGCCGCGGAGCCACAAGCTGAGCATGACTAACCTTTGCAAAGCCTTCACTAGTGGCTCCCTCTCCTCTTGGGAGGTGTCAGGGAAGATGAGCAAAGGAAAAGCAGCCAGCACGTCCCCAGATCGCCTGGGCCGCTGCAGTCCCAACGGCGTGGCCAGCAATGGCTACAGCTCTCTCAGCCTCCATGCAGATGGCGGATACCAGTGCTCCTCTTACTTCTCCGTTGACAGGAGACTCCTTGCTCCCGTGCACCTTGATATCGACACCGACTTCCAAGCCATGCGGCAGCAGGAGAAAGAGGACATCAAGTTGCTCAACAATCAGTTTGTGACCCTAATTGAGAAGGTAAGTTGAGCTGCTGAGGACCACGGTGCAGCATGGGGAGGAGGATGGTGGTGAGGAAGCAGACACTAACCAGTCTGTCAGGAGACTTATGAAGGCCTTCAGCTAATCATTGCCAGGCTCTGAATGCTAGGCTAATTAACCAATTAGTTATTCCTTCAGTGCTATCTTTTTTAACAAGAGCTAGCATCATCTCCAGGTGAAGCTGGGCCACATCTGTGGTCAGCAGCATTGGGCAGCCCATGCATCTCCTTTGCTGTGCCTGTCACCCTGCGGTCCCTGGGGAGGACAGGCAGCTCTGCCCTCATGGACCTGGCCCTGCCTGAGCAAAGGCAGGGTGGTGGAGGCACGGCACCGGACGGAGCAGGCCTTGGCTCCCACAGTGGACAAACAGCCATGAGCAGTAACGCTGACTAAGGTTGCTGCTCAAATTCTTCTTCGGCTGCTAAAAGACAGCTGGAAATTCACCTCTGTAGCTACATGGTGGGCAAGGGAGACCTCCCCACCCACCTCCCTCCTCTGTGGTTTTTACTGTGAGGGGTTGCACGCTCAGCCAAGAAAGTGTCGCTTTCATCTCTTAAGATCCATGAGAAGGCAGAAGATTTTTCTCAAAGGAAAACAACTCATCCAGCTGAGGCAGGTTTCTGCAAAGCCCTGGTGCTCTGTAAACAGATGGTAATCTCCTAGGAGGATTGCTTCACTGCAGTCTACAATACAGGCTCTCAATGCCAAGCTAATACAGCTTGGGATTTTTTTTTTTTATTATTATTATTATTTTCTTCAAGTCTGCCTCTAAGAGGACCTGAATTCACATTGGGAAGGAGAAGCGGGGTGGGGGGGACCATCTCCCATAGCATCTATCCCAACTGAATAGTTGTGTACCCACCACACCTACATGTGCAAACAGGCGTATGGTGGTGCCAGGGGGCTGACCCTGCATGGAAGAACAAGGCAGCCTCCGCATCTGTGCTTTTCTAAGCACTGATCTTGGCAATGCGAATCTGGAGAACAACTGCTTTGGAAATCACCTGGATAGGTTTTGTTGCATGTACTGCTGGCCTGGTCCTTTGACTGTCCAGAACAAGAGGTTGGGGTGTGTGTGTGTGTGTGTTAGCACGCGTACCTAGCCCTGCTCCGAAACCAGACCTCAGGAGAAAGGATGGGGGTAGGGGAGGTGGGACGAGACCACACAGTGACAATATGTGAGCCAGACCACAGGCATCAGCCTGTTCCATGCAAACAGAGATGGAAGAAGTGACAGAGCCTCCAGATTTCCTGATAAACCCAATCTGGTGGCCTGCCGATAAGCACGGGCCTGATGGACAGAAGATACAAATACCCCACCTTAGTTAGGTGGCTTTGACTTCAGCACTTGCAGCTTCTGCATTTAGCTTTGAAGGCTGCAGCTTCAAGTGGTACATAAGTCAAGTGGTAAATTCAGCCATCTGCCTCAGGCCCTCATTCTAGAAGAAAGTAATGACACTTCCTTGTCAGAGAGAACTTGTCTTTTTAATCAGGAATTCAGATGGTCTCAAGCCTGAGCAGCTAATTCCTCAGATAATTGACAACAATAACTTCAGGAGTTTGTTGCTGATGGGTTTCCAGCAGGCTGTTCCAGATCTGCTAGTATTTCCTTTCCATTTGATCCAGATATGTCCAGGTGGAAGACAGGGAATAGCCAAGGAACAGGGTTCCTGTTTGAAGCCCTACCTTTACCCTGAGCAGCTCAGATGCAGAGGCCTCAAAGGACCAAGCTTTGGTCACTTCTGTGTTCAGACATGATCTTCCACGAAACAAGGCCAGATTTGGGTGATTCCTCTGCTGCAAAGCTCATGTTAAAAGACTTTGCAAGAAAGGATTTCTGCTAAAGAAGGACGCTGTATCCATCTTGAAGCCAAGATGAAAGCAGTTCAGCCCAGTGGATGGCTATGGCTTGGGAAACAGGAAAGAAAAGTTATCAGGGAAAAAAGAGCAGCAAACCATTAGGAGCAAGGTCAGGAACTGAGACTTGATCTGAAGGTCAGAGATAGACTTAGAACAGCAGCCAATGCAACCATTTACTATTCCAGCAGCAAATGGGGAATTTGCCTTAAAGTGAGAGGCTGTTCCTTACAGCCAATCCCACAGGTTGATCCCAGCCCTGCTGACCACAGTCCTGCTGAGGGATGCTCTATTGCAATCTCTAAGATGCCTCAGATGGAGAGAACAAATGGCCCAATTGGCTACTGGTAGCCACAGAAGCCACTTCCTCATGCCACTTGTAATGCCCCTTTCTGTCTCCGCCAGAGCATCATCCTGAGGTACTCAGCCTCACGCATGCACACAGAGTGTGAAACTCTGGTTTTGTGCCAGGACAAAGCAGCCAGTCACGAGACTGGACTACTGACTCGATGTCTACAGACATGTACTACGTTGTCACGAAGAAAGGATTAGGTCTCTAACAGCAATACCTGGAAGATCTTAAAGCTCACAACCCTTCTGAGCACCTGAGCCCCTCTGCTTTGCTTGGCTGCCCTCTGCTCCCACTTCTCTCTCTGTTCAGATGAGAAGCTTTCTGGGAAAGATGCTGTCTCTCACTATGTGCATCTGTGAAGTGCTCAGCGGCTGGGAACTCTACCCCTTCAATTCACTGATGCTGCTTGTGGCCACAAGAAGTTACGCAGCCAAAGCTGAAGGCCAAGCAGAAGATCAAGGCCTGAGAGCACCTGCACCCCACTGCTCTCACCACACAGGGCATCGGTGAAGCTGTATCTTCCTTGTAGCGCAGATGCACTTATATCAGCATTGCATCATCTCCATGACAGAATTAAGGTTTCTGGAGGCACCTGACGGCTCAGAAATCACCAGCCGAAATGTGACTGAAGGAGTTTGGTTTTGTTCACAGAGCAATAAGACAGAGAAGTAACAATTAAATAATTAATTAAAGTTAGCCAAGAGCTTTGAAGATGAAAACTGTTGAAAACTCAGCATTACTGTCCAGATTGTATTAGGAAAGAAGAGGGTCAGATTTGAATAGTGGGTGGATGAGAATACGATGTATCCTCTCTCAAGCAGACAGGCACACAGACACCTCACATGGAGTCTAATTATTGCACTTATTCTCTGGAGTTCCCATAGTTCTTGTCTATGCTGCTTTGCAATACAAACCAGGACTCTGATTCATTGCTCAGACTTTGCCATGGTGTAAGCCTATAGATTTGAGAAGAGTTATCTTTCTTTGTACCACTCTGAGGTAGTAAATCAGAATTCCATTGACCCAGTCATCTGTGCATGACCTGTGGTGGATTTTCAGCCTTTACTTCAATATGTTTGGAGGCAAAGGAGACTAGCATTGAGCAGTTCTTATTTTTCAGTGACTTAATAAGAGAAGTTCATTCATTTTGATGTGAACATGATCTATCAAGAAATTAAGTAGCATGTAATGCATAAAACCTCTGTAAGTCCCTGTAGGCCTCCATCCTAGGCCTGATCTTTAGGGAGTTTCTTGTTCTTACCTGGAGATCTCAGCTAAGTCCAGCATCTGCTCACTACTCCAAAGGTCTCCAGACCAGAGGCAGTCAGCTTTGCTTTCAGCTGTCGGCATTAATGAAGTGTCTGAAATCTCTTTGGCAGGTCCAGTGCTTGGAGCAACAGAACAAGATCCTGACGACACGGTGGAACTTCCTGAAGGATCAAGACAATTCCCACTCCGAATCGGACGTCAAGGCCATCTACGATCAGTATATGAGCAAAATGAATCAAGAGATGAAGGCACTCAACAATGAGCAGGCAAATCTTGAGTCGGAGCTGACGAAGGTCCTGAGCACCATGGATAACTTTCGAAGCAAGTAGGTGTCTAGCCCAGCTGGATATACAAGGGGGACCATGTTTGCAAGGTACTGGTTAGTACCTCGTGTGGACAAGGAGTAGTGTGGCACTGATTTAACACAGACAGCCTGTTATTCCGAGGAACAAACAGAACTGTGTATTTCAGAAGTTAGCTTCCTAGCCTCTTCCTAACTAGAGATGAAAGTAACCCATGGAAAGCAAAATATCGAGGCATCCGAGAAATGCCTCAGACCAGAGTACAGCTCTAGGGAACAATATTACCAGGGATGACAGCCAATAAAACAAAGAATTATTTATTCTCCGCACTGTTATCGCAAACCAAAACTTCCTCCCCAAACCATTTTATGGATCTAGGCTACTTACCATTAACAAACATCCCCTCCTTTTCCTCTTCTCCCCACAACATTTAAAGCAAAATTCTGTTTTGAACAAAAAGTTAAATTCTTACCCAGAAAACCTCTTGACAGAAAATATTGAGGCAGCTGAAAGTTTAAGAGAGGACTAGCTGCAGAGTGCCTATTGCTGTTTTTGTCATGAGCTTTGAGCTCTTTAGATAAGACCATTTGAGATGCTCCATGGCTCATTTAAGAAGACAATGCTTTTCTTATTATCGGTGTCATTTGCATACCACACAGATGAATCCACAATTAGATACTTTCCCTTACTGTTACACCCATCTGCCTACACAAGATCTCTGGAGCCTTCCATGCTGATGTGTAGAGAAGACCCACCTATGGGCACTGTCAAAAGAGAACAATGCTAGTGCCAGCAGAGGGGTAGGCCCTTGATAGACATCACTGTAATAATAGCCCAAACCTGTTCCTGATATACAAAGTGATGCATAAATAATAACAGTGCCCTTCTCCAGAGAGTTTAGCCCAAGGATCTTAAATCTCTCTGCAGACTTTGATTAAACCAGCTACTCAACATGTCTGCAAATTAGGGGAAGGACTGATACTTCCACTTTACGGACAGATTAACGGAGACACAGCAGTTACGTGTCTTACTCAAGTTCATGGAGCAAGCTGGTAGCAGAGCAGGAAAAGGAACTAGGAGTTGGGTTCTTGACCTTATGCTGAAATCATTATGCTCAGCCTCTTTCCAGAACTGATGCACTGATACAGATGCCTACAAATCCCTGAATTCCTCATGGTGGGCATCCAATACTTGATTTGGATGTTGGTTTCACTAAAAGACTTAGAATCACTGATGCTTGCTTTGCTGACATGTAGCAACCTTGAACTTGGATTAAAGCCATAACAGGGATTGTGCCATTTACTCCCTGTCCTAAAAAGCTTAAGACCTCAAGACCCCTCTGGAGCACTTGGTCTTCCTTGACCATTCCCTAGGAAGCAATGGCTCTGTGGCCCTGCAGTTACTAGAGATACTTCTTGGCTCATTCCATGACAGTCAGGAAAACCCAGATAGGAAAATGGTCAGGCTGGTAGAAAAACATCACATCAGTCACGCATATCTGCTCTCACAGTTTGTACTCTTATCTGTACTCAGTAATTACCTCATTAATTGCCTGTGTCTGGCACTTCATTTATTTCTCAGCCCAATTCCTTAAGGATAAAGGTGCTTATGCAAACAGGCTGTTTGTGTGTTTCCCCATAATTTTTTATCTAGGACAGTTTCCGCCTAGTTGGACAAAGGGGTAGACAAGACAGGGATGCTATGCTAGAAATTCAAACACCATGACTGACCTGAGGAACAGGACCCACCCAACACACACAGGGGATAAGGATGCAGCGCACAGTATTAGACAGCAGAGAATCCACACTGGGCACCAGCTTATGACTAGGCCAACTGTCGGTCTTGGGAAGAGTTCCTGCTTTGAGGGACTACACAGCCACAAGAAAACAGCCTTCAGAAATGACACTGCTCCTCAAAGCACTTCTTCATTTTCAGAGCCTTCCCATTCCACTTTCTCCCATTCGTGAGCTGTAAGGCACAAGCCCTGCCAGGGCAACTTAAGCTGCAAATACTCAAAACCCACATTGTCACTGGGTGCTGCTAACACCCAAAGCCAGCGCAGGTAGATTTCTGTGACAGTGACAATCCAACATGCTGCTGTCAGCCACTGGTGATTCACGGGGAGAGAACTGCTGCTTCTGCTGAGTTTTCTCCAGGCAGCGATCCAACCCCATCCTAACCCACACTGGCTCTGTTGAGTCCCACAAGACACCTTCAAGAAGACTGCCTCAGCCTAGTTGTTTTTCTGGAGCAAACGGTCTGCTTAAACCATGCACATGTCGAAGGCTTCCAACTCCTGTGGAGGTTTCTTTTCCCAAGGGAAATATTGTGGGGGAATCAAAAGGTAGTAACTCCACTAGCAATTTTAACTGGGTATCTGCTCATCCCTGCTGTGGCACTCCAGACATAACACACCATGCATGCAGTGGCCACCCGGGCAGGCTGCTGCCCAGATCACTTCACATGTGAAATCTGCCTGTCAGTGCCCCCTCAGTAAGGCCTTAATTTGTCTTTCTTTTCTATTCAGAGATGGCTTTCCAAAAGACACACAGGAGACTTAGCTAGCTGGGATGCCTCCACCTCCTTGGGTTGCCACTGATCAGTGTCATCGTCCATAGTCATTGTTCCAAAGACAGAGGAGGATGGAGAGGGGACAAGGGAATGAGTCAAAGGCTGATGCAGGGTCTCAACCCTGCTTCTTTAGGAAATCAAGCTAAAAAAAAAATCAAATACTGACACACATTCAAGTAGGGGTGACTGCCCAGAGGTGAAGTCTTTGCTTCAGTTCTCCACATGTGATTTGCACATGCAAAGACCCATTTGAATGAGAAGGCAGGAAATTTTTGCATGGGCTGAGCAACTCTGGGGTGGGACTAGGAGAATACTCCAGGAAAATATGGGGTTCAGAGCCTTTAGAGGGGCCACTTCTGAGACCCAGGGATTATGATAGTCAAGTCTTCCCCCTGAAGACTGGTCAGTCAACATGCCTCTACCTTAAACCTTTGCAGCTGGTTTTCAGTGGCTCCCTACCCCCTTTCTTTGCTCCACAAGAGACAGACTTAATTCCATGCCACCAGGCTCAGATCTATCCCACCACTATATCTTCACCCTAAGGTAGTCTTGAAGGTGTGTCCAGAGAGGAATGTAGCCTGCCTGAAATTCAGTTCAGCTCTGATTTTGCTTCACTGACTATGGAAGGAGCCCAAGGCGACCAGACGCCTGTCTCAAGTGCGGCTTAAGTGCATGAAGTGAGATAGGATGGATTTATGCCTTAATGCATGATTGCTTGAGGATTATCTTTAAGGAGATAAATGCTGTAATGTGTTTGTAGAAGGCTCCATCCCCATGTGAGTCACCTCCCGGCCGCCACGTCCCTCCGGAGCCATGCGGTGAGCATGTTTGGCTGGCTTGGCCTGCTTGCTTTCAGTCAGGAGCGTTGTTTGTTCCACATGCAAGATTATGTCAGCGCCCGGCAATGCATGAAGCTGCTTCGGCAGGCTGGGACAGACTGGGATTGGGTTGAGATGCAATGAGGATGAAGGAAGAGTGGCAGGCTGTAATTAAGCTCAGTACATAGCTACTGGCAGCACGGCTAACATTCCAGCTGAAGAGCAGAAAAACCAGACAGGTAAATCTTGTTAGCCATGCTGCCTGGCCTTACAAAAGCAGGCAAGGAAAGGGTGAGTTTAACACCATGGGGTACCAAAGGGGAACCTCAGAAGTGCCTGAATGTAGAGCCTGTGACAATGGATCCCTTCTGTGCCCTCACTGCCTCCTCCATGGTGAAAGCGACAGCTCCAGGGAGCCATTTTCAATATTCCAGGTCAGCTCCTGGGCATGACTTACCCCCTTGCCCTGCAAAGCAGTTCCCTGTGCTGCATTCCCAATACTTCTTCCTGTTCCTGCACCTAGGCACAGCTCCTCTTTCCGGTAAAGGTTTGTTCAACAGCAGAGAAGGCTCTTGCTTGAAACCAGAGTGATGATGCACCTGACTGCCAAACAAGAGAATATGGCTGTCATTCCCGATTTTATTATCATCGCTCTGTTAGGTGATTCCATTTTACTTCACTTCCAAAGGTCTCTGCCTTCCCCATACCAATTTTGTGACATTTCTCAGTAGCACTCAAAGGTTTAATTTCCAGCCTGGAAATGCTACGAGCACATCAGGATAAGAGGAGCCTGAGGTGTCATGGAAGAGCAGGGAAGCCAAGGCCTCCCCGAGAGAACGACCTGCTGAGACCGGAGCAGAAGAGCCAAGGCTCCCGCAGTGTGTCCTGCAGCACAGTGGAAGATACCAAACACCCATCACATAATACTCCTGCATTCCTGGCCTCCTGCATGGCAAACATACCAACCACTGCTAGTCACAGATCAGGCCCAAAAGAGACCCTGTGGTTTCCTGGTTGGATACCTGCTTTCAGCACCATCAGGGCTAGCCACACACTTGCCCCAAGAGCCAAGGACGGCTAGTGCATTCCCTAAACTATCCTCTTGTGTCTGTTGCCAGCCTTTAGGAAATGTGTTTGCCCTGGACTAAGTCTTTGCCATCCTGGTCGTGCCATATCAAACCAGTTTTTAAACACCTGCAGGGTTGGTTCCTTTGCTGGATATTTAGCCATTAGGACTCCACCCTTTCCCATCCAGTTTTTGTTACCTTCTGCTCTGTGGGCACTGTTTTCCATGAATTGCATTGCCGGGTCCTCTGTTTCTTCACAAATCATGCTTACATTTAAGGCAAGTTACGATGCCAGTCCAGTTTTCTCTGATTTTACATAAGCCAAAGCTTCCTCCCTTGAGAAGCCTCTCAGACTCTAGAAACTAAATGCTGAGGATACCTGAAAGAAACAGAAGAGGAAGGCTTAGG
This sequence comes from Chauna torquata, assembly GCA_013399475.1. Classification (NCBI taxonomy): domain Eukaryota; kingdom Metazoa; phylum Chordata; class Aves; order Anseriformes; family Anhimidae; genus Chauna; species Chauna torquata. The sequence goes on along the minus strand of VXAL01017160.1, from coordinate 119,045 downwards.
GTGAAAATCCGGGAGTGCGACTGGGTTTCACAGAGAACAACTCACCACACCTCACTTCGCAGTGCCTGCTCTCTCTCTGTGGCAAATGTGAGGTAACCTGAGGTTGCTTAGCCCTCAAATTAAATTAGAATTAAAGCTACCTCCTCTTCACTCTGTTTTTTTTTTTCAGTCTGAAAGTGCTAATGGTGTTACTATAGAGCAGCTGGCATGTGGCAGCTTGTTACCCTCTCTCTTGTCCAGATGCCCACACCTAAGAGATTTCTCTGCTGCTGCTGTTTAGGCAGAGTACAACAAGGAGGTGGGACATCATAGTAAAAGCAGAAAGCATAGATGCCAATGCTTTCTGGGGCCAGCAAGACAACCCTAAGCATCCCAGAGGCTCATGTGCCATTTCTGACTGCATTTTTCCTCTCTCCTTAGATATGAGGATGAAATTCGCCTCTGTAGTGGCATGGAATACACCTTCATGGAGCTCAAAAAGGTCAGTGGCAAGAAGAGCTTTTCGTCTGCATAGGTCTCTGCACCAGCTCTGCACAGTCACAGAAAAGCTTGGAGAGGCAGGATGGTCTAAGCTCAGCCAAGACAGTCCAGAGCTAGCCAGGAGCATAAGAGTCCTTGTACTACAGAGGTTTTGTGGGGTAATAAGGTCTTGAGGAGGACAGTGGAGTGGTGAACATGGTCACAATTTCAATAGGAAAAGTATAAGCAAGTGTGGGCCACCTGTGGTTACAGAAACACCCCATGGCTCTAGGCAGAAGTGCCTGGGGGTCAGGCAGTGCCTGTGTCCAACCACACTGCAATTGTGCCGGCCAGACCTGGCCTGGAGAGGTCTGTACACCAGGACCCTCCGAGACAATACCTTTCCTCCCTGGCTTGTTTTCTCTCAGAATGACAGCATGAGTTGGGAAAGGCTGGAAATTGATAAATGTGTTTGCTTTTGTTTCCTGTTGCATAGCCACACCCTGCTTAAACATTCCGTCCCAGAAGTAGCTGCATTTGAATATCAGCTCAAATGGAAGGCTTTGTGCACAGTCTTTACATTAAAAAAAAACCTAAGGTGTAGGAACGCAGGATATTATTAGACAGAGGAAACGTTCTCCACAAATTATCATTATGGCTAATTGCATGTTTTCCCCGACACAGTCATCAGCCAGTAAGGGCAGTTCTGGTGACTTTTGTGGACAGCATCAGTTTTCAATAACCCCTGCTTTTTGTGGTGAACAAAAGATGAGTGGGTACGGACCAGCCCTGTTTCCTTCTCCACCCTACCTACTTCAGACTTCCACCAAAGCTCTCACAAAAAAAAGAAAAACACCAACAACTTGCAGAATTGAAATCTCCTCAAAGGAGCTTCCCTACCTGTAGAGCATGAGAGCAGTTTCACAAGTACCAGGCAATAAATATCAAGCAGAACACTTGCTGGGGGTGTGGGGGCACCACAAAAGATTTCTTACTACAAACCCAAAGACAAACTATTCATTGATACGCTTTCCACCTCCTGCAGGATTTAGATGCAAGTACCTTGCACAGAACTGAGCTGGAGGTAAAACTCAGCGGGCTCCAAGAGCTGATGGAGTTGAAGAAAACCATCTACGAGCAGGTAAAAATGCAATTGGGAGAGCGGCCCTGGCACACACACAAGCTGCTGTGCAAAAAACCCCAGACTTTTTGTGGACAGTTCCAATACAGAGAGGTCATCGTTCCCAACTTGCACCAAAATGACAGCTTGTCTTGTGGAGTTGCATGGTGTTGCAGACAACGACTAGACAGATGGCACAAGGCAGGGTCCTTAGCAAAGCCAGCTCCTTTAGAAATTTCATCTGGATATTCCTCGTGTCCTACAGTTCTTGCAGGGAGGCTGCTCCAGCAGCTCTCCCCTCTATCAGTCCCAAACCCTCACCTAACTCCCAGGTTGGCTGTATCTGAGCTCAGCTCCTAACCCCCACCACCAAGAGTTTGCCTTGAGACCAAGCGCCCCAGGTCATGAGCGAGCCGAATGTTATTTTATTCAGATTCAAAGGAAGGGCTCACCACAAAGCAGAACAAGCCGCTGTGAACCTGGGTGAGGTGCTGCATGCTGTTTAACACAATCCAACCTAACTCCATTTCCACTTGAACAACAAGTACGCAGTCAGATATGATTTCACCAAGGGGGGAAGGACACAGCATCTGCAGGCCACTGAACAAACCTTGGGTGCAGCATGCCTGCATCTACTCAAACAGTGATGTGATTTCAGCCACTTACTCACAGCATGTAAAATGTTACCAAGCAGGCTCAGCAGTGTTTTGGGAATACTAATGATTTATCTGAATTCTACCAATACAAACAAACAAAATGCTTGACAGAGGAATGTTATTACCCTTTGTGGGGAAACTGAGGCACAGAGAAGCAGAATGACCTGCACAGCATCAGAACTGCATTAGAACACGTCTTGCCTGCATCCAACCATAATGCTTTACTTTCTTTAAAATCATTACTCCTGGTGTAAAGCAATTCACAGGGGTAGTCGGAAATCAGATCCTGCTGGGAATCCATGCTCAACACCCCCTGCCCAGGCCCTCACTGAGAGCAAAGCCCCTCCAAACCAGGGACACTGCTGCCTTCCTCTTAAGCCAATTTCTTCTAGGTCCCATATTGCTGTCCTTGGCAGCAGTCTGCACTTCTTTTTTAACCCATCCTTCACACAAATAAATTACCCTCCACCTCTCTTTCTCTGCCCTCTCTTCTCCACAGCTGTTTTTCAGGTTAGGCATTTTCTCACCCATATCTGTTGCTTTGACTGACATCAATGTATAGCATTGCACAGCACAGGGGCAAATGTGGGAAACTGCTTGACAGCTTTGCTCAGAGAACGCTAGTATGAATCAGAAGAAAATCCCAGCCTTGATCTTTGTTAATAAATAACTAGGGGTTGTTTGTTTTTTTGTTTTTTTTTGGGGGGGTGGTGGCAGGCAGAGAATGCTCAAATACTTGCAATACACATGCCTTTTCTCTAATAGCTATTAACGTGCACAAAGATTAACAAAGAAGCTCAAAGATTAAACAGCAAGGAAAAAATGCACTGATAATCCTGTTCTCTGTAAGAGTGGTGGGGTACTTCTCTATTATTCATGAATCACCACATTAGGGTGTCCTTTGTTTCCCCAGTCAGGGACAGACAAGGCAAACAAGGTATACAGATGCTTCTCTAAGAGATTAGAGGCTGCTGCACAAAAGGAAAGAACAAAAACATCAAGATGAAAGCTAAGAGATGGGGAGAGATGTATGCTGGTCTCTTTCACACTGGTGTAAATCAGAAGCAACTGCAGAGATGCTGATAAGAGTGAACCCTTGCAGGAGCAGTCTGAGGCCGGGGGGAGCTGCCAAGTGAATGTGTACACCATCTGCTTGGTGGCAAGGCATCAAGTCCTGTCTCGTCTGCATACAAACCACCCAGGAGTGCAGTTTACAGGCACGGATTAAGGGTTCTTTTTAGGTTCACTGAGGGGAGTCTGCATTCATCATTGTTAGACTCCTTTTCTCAAAAACTGTGACCGAGTCAGCTATGAAGAGCAAATATCCTAGTCAGTGATACTGCAGCTTGTGTGTGCTTGCTTCCGACTCCCCAGGGCTGGTGTGAGTTTCTGCAGCATATGAGAGCAGCTCTGGGGAGTGGAATAGGTCTGCTAACGATGGATACGTTCAGAGAAGGGTCTTTCTCCCTTCTCTTACTAGACACAAAGCAGACTATAACAGCAGACCGTAACAACAGAAGTGGCAGGCACGGCCTCTCTAGATACTGAAGCAGAGCTGGGTAAAGGCACCTTTCTGGCAGCACCAGCCTGTAGAACAATTCACGTTGCTCTACTTCTTGCCCTGCACAGATATGCCCACCATCTGAACATCGACAGATACTGAAGCATGATCAACATACCTAGCTAAGCGCAGCAGATCTGCCGGAGTTCAGCGCTCTCACGGCAAGCAGCTTTGCTGAATACTTGGTAACTCAGTCCTGTTCTCTCTTTGCTATTCAGGAACTTGAGGAGCTGCTGACAGAAATCAAGGACATTTCTGTTGTACTGGGAATTGACAACACATGCAAGCTTGATCTGAGCAGAATTGTGGAAGAAGTAAGGGCTCAGTATGAAGCCCTGGCTCTTCGGAGCTGGGAGGAGGCTGAAGCACTTACCAGGAGAAAGGTATTTGTCTCCTTATCTGATTGATACTGGGGAGAGGCAGGGAAAGAAGAAGGAGAGAGATCAGCCTAGAAACTACAGGAATCAGCAAGATGTGGAGGGACAGACTACACCTGGGAATGGAGGGATGGACAGGGTGCTAACCCAGATCAACTCCTAACTCACGTGTGTAAATTAGGAGTTTCATTGCTCTAGGCGCTCCACACTGTCAGTGGAGAAAGGCAAGAAGGCAAGGACATCTCCAGTGGCAACTTGGCCCACCTGAGATGTAAGTCTTCTTCCACTAGTGCCCCCTCCAAACAGAGCAAGCAAGAATGTGATTAACACCAACGGACAGTGTGCTCTGTGCCTGGCACTGCTACAGCCAGAAGACAATATGAGAATGAGCCCTAAAGCCTTCCACACACCTGCTGTTTTTCCCCAGTTAGGTGTTACTCCCCAAGGGCAGTAGGAATCCTCCCAGATTCCTTTGCTATAGCAGAGCAGGAACAGATAACACACTCTTCCATCTCCCCTGCAGCTGAATGAAGGAAACACCCAATCAGCCACCTATGGGGGTCACCTTCTTGACAGCCGACGGGAGATTGCAGACCTGAATATACAAATCCAGAAGCTGAGGTCCTGCATCGTGTCCCAGAAAAGCCAGGTGTGTCCTGGGGTGAGTGACAAAACTCTGACATGCAGGTCTGAAACTACAACACACCTAACGCCTCCACCACCTTCTTTCCCTTTGCAACACCAGTGCCTGTACTTAGAGGAGAATATAAAAGAAGCAGGAGAACACGGTGAGATGGCCCTCAAGGATGCCAAAGCCAAACTGGTCAAGCTAGAAGAAGCCCTACAAAAGAGCAAGGAGGATATGGCTCACCTGGTGAAAGAGTATCAGGAGCTGATGAACATCAAGCTGGCCCTGGACTTGGAGATCCTCACTTACAGGAAGCTGGTGGAAGGGGAGGAAAGCAGGTGAGCTGGCTTCTTTGTGCCTGAACAGTGGGAGGGATGCACACAAACACCTAGCAAGAAAGCAGACAGCCCAAGCTTTGAGTCCAGTATTGAAGGTTTTGAGCAAAGAAAGAGCAAACCCCAGCAGCCCCCATACAGTTCAGCCCTGCTTCTTGCTCCGGAGTTTTCCTTAAACTCTTCAGATTGAAAGGCACCAGTACTTCTCTAGATGATGCTTTGCCCAGATGCTGTTGAGTTAGCCTTCACAACCCAACCATGCACTTGCCTCTACCTACATAGCCCAGCTCACATGGGCCAAACTGCAGCCCTCTACATCCCTCTGGAACTGCAGATATTTATACGCCTCCTCACACCCTCTCCTTATGTTCACAGCATGGAGTCACCTATACCCACAGTCATCAGTGCTGTCCGCTCCAGACCAAAGCACCGTAAGTGGTTTTATTCGTACAAGCAGAATGTAAAATAAAAGCAAATAAAATAAATGGTGAAGCAGAATGTAAATAAAGCAATTCTAAGCTTGCCCCCTCTCATTTTCACCTGCCCCAGCAGTTTCTGCCAGCACCTTAAGGAACTCCAAGCTGTTTGCAAGAGGAACAGGCAGCACCAATGGTGAGACAAAGACGAATGGAGGCAGCACAAAGACCCTGCCCTCTAGAAGCCACAGCAACAGCTCAGCAACACCTGAAGCAGATGCCATCAGAGGTGCCGGGCCAAAGCTGAATTCCCTGCCCACTGAAGAATGCTCCTAGGAGAAATGGAGCCTCACAGCACAAACACAAGACCTGTTGGCATCTGAGCCAAACGAGGCCAGAGCACTTTCTCCTGAACTCAAGCCAACGTCCAAGGGATGAAGGATGAGAATCCACTCCAGGCTGTCTCTTTTGCCTTTACAACATCCCAGTTAACATCTCTGTTACCAGTTACAAGCAGAAACCAACCCAGGATTTTAGAGCCTCTCCCATTCTGATACCCATGCTGACATCATCTTCCTCTCTAGGTCTGTTTCCAGAGAGGATTTGCATTCATAACCTTTGAGATCTATCTATAGGAAACTTGGCAGTAGGGGAAAGTATTATTACACAAGCCTTTAACACAGTAGCCATCAGCCCAGCCGTTTTACCAGTATTACAAAATCATTCTCTCTGCTCTGTGTGTGTCTGAGAGGTGTTCACTGATGTGGCTTTCAAAGGAAGGCAACATCAAGCTTTCCAAGCTGAGCTGGTGGAGAGGTGAGGGTAATCAGCCTGAGCCAGGTGAGTTTGTGACACCTGGATTTGCATGTCTGGTGACAAACATACTGGCTGTACTGGGGAATCCTTGCCTACTTCAAAGTATTTAACCAATTTTACCGCCTTTTGGGTGGCCCCTCATTCTTTCCCATGCCACCAAAGCTAAAACCCCTTAAAATTTTATTTTGATAAGCCATCTCTTTCTAACAGAGAGCATCTCTGCCTCTCTCAACTAAAGGCACTCCAGACTCCACATGCAGTGGTGCTAGGTCCTAGAAATGGTTCTCTGGTTACCACTTAAATGAAACAAGCAGGACTTGTCTTTGTATTTATTGAACTTACATAGTGAGGCTTTTACCTTACCTGGCTGACACCAGCTAATGCACGCCAGGCGCATTGCACCAAAGCTCCTAGAGCCAACTCTGTAGATGTCAGCTGCGGTCCTGGCCTCCGTACAGACATTACTGCATCCCTCTTGCACAGAATAACACAGACAGTGCTCTGCAGTATTTTCCTTTACGAGGCCAGGCTCTGACCTCAGTCACTGCCATGCAGCCCCACTTGAGTTCACAGATTTTGAGTTCACAGGAGGAGTTGTTAATAGTCTCTTGGTATATTTCCGTTGAGTGCATCACAGTATTTCCGTGTTTCTGTAGGATAGACAACTACCGTAGCATGTATGTAACCAGAACACCTGCTCTCCAGGGTTACGGCTGTTATAATAAAGTACTGAGTGACACATGGAAAGCATTGTATTGCTGGTTTGCTCTGAATTTCTTACCACAACCCACCTGAACTGGCAATTCCTTCCCCAGTTGCCAGCAGGCCAGGGCTGAGGACTCTGGCTAACCTCTGGCAGCAAAATGAAGCTGAAATGGCTTCCCAGGGAGTTTGCTTGGTCCAGATCCCTAGGGAGAACAACACAGGGCTGGAGAGGCAGATACGGAGCCAGCAGCTGAGGTTTTGGGCAGCTCATTGCTGTTCTGCCACCATGCTCCCATGTGGCTTTGAATCACAGAGCAGCTCAAGCATGTTTCAGGAGATGAAGTGTTACCGCAAGGGGTGCCAAGCTCCCACCACCCTACTCAATGCCGCCACTCGCTAAATTCCCCCTGTACCTCTGCAAAGAAGGGCTTTTGTGCACCTGGGGCCCAGATCCATCCTAGGGAACCACACTTCCATGCAGCCCCTCATTTCAGAGGTGGCCTTTCAGAGCACAGGGGTTTTCTTGCGGCTCCTTGCTCAAGAACACCCTCAGATGAGGGACTTACCTGGGAGACCCTCAACATACAAGCCCCCAGGACCTGAGATAGGGAATATCTCTGCTCTTTGCTGCCCACCTGAGCTTCCAGGATCAGTGTAACAGAGGAGAGGAGGATGCTCCAGGCCAGCAGCTAGAGTCCCCAGCTGTTAAATCTGCTGCTGGCACAGCCCAAGGCTCTTGGTTTCTCAGAACTGGTAGGGATGGGAGAGCGGGGAGCCACAGGCGAGCTCCCAGGCAGAGGAGCCATTGCCAGCTCAGGAAGACACAGAGCTTTAGCACAGAGCTTCCCCTGGAGGCAGGACCCAGCACAGCCCTTCAATGAAAGCCCTTCCAGGGGAAGGAACAATGCTACATTTGTGGAAGGCTGTGCAACACCAAAGGTGCACGGAGCCCAGAAAATGAATGATGGCTCTGAACAGCCCCGGCGCCCTTGAAAGGCAGGGTGGGGCTGAGGCACTGAGTGCAGCAGGGAAGGAGACAGAGCCGGTGTTGTCCGGAATGAAACCTGAACGGGGAAGGGAGGGCTCAGGAGCGCTGAACACTCAACCTGGGGGAACTGGAGGATGGGGTGCTTGGAGACTGCGCTCACAGCCAGGCTGGGAAGGGCAGGGGCTCAGCAGCAGCCCAGCCCTGTTTCTAGCTGGTTTCTCTCCCTCCTACATGTTCTTTGGCTGCTTCTGAGCCCTACACCATTCAAGGGACTGGGAAAGAACTCTGAGGCCAGAGCAGGGGACTGGGAAGCAGGACTCTTAGATTGTTCACTGCTCTAGGACCCAGGGCTTGCTGTCAGGACAAACCAACTTACTATTTCACTTTGTCAGTTACTTCACTGCTCTGTGCCTCAGTTTTCCCACTGACAATGAGAAAAATTATATCAAGCCACATTGTACCAGGACAATGATTTTAGGCAACAGAGTAATTCCTGCAGCCCCCTGAAGGGAGCTGAGCTACACCTGAGACGATCACATAGCTCTGGGACACTCCTATCTGCCTGTGCACCAGTCCTTCCCCATCCACCATATTACCCCTCAAGCACTGAACTCATCTAAAGGACCTGCCCCTTCCTTAGGGCTAATTCCTGTAGCTATCCTTACACCAGAGAAACGGCCAGCCCCAAACCCAGCTGTTAAATTCCACGGGGAAGTTCTGTTTCTTTTTTCCTTAACCAGTAAAGGGCTTCACAACCCTTGAGTGTTGCAGGAATACCAGGCAGTACCATCAACTCAGGATTCAGAATTCCCTTTGGGGTGGCAGGGGACAGTCCTACAAGGGCAAGGAAGCTGAGCCAGCATAGTAATCAATTCTGTAGCCATCAGATTTAGCTGCTGCTAAGGGGATCTGTGAAAAAGAAGCAAGCTCATCCACATTATCTGGCAAGCTATGCGTGCAATCCAAAGCACAGCCATATCCAGGTAAAGCCATATCACTTTCAACTGCAAGAGGCTTCCCAAAGATGATCTCCAACCCTGTCTGGAGCCAAAGATCGAAGCATCTACCCCAGTGTGAGGAGAGGAGACATCAGATGTCCAGGACATGGCCCAGTTGTGAGACAAGGCCCAGGGGCAAAACCCAGGGACAGATAAATCTGTGTGCTGAAAGCAGGGGGCAGAGCCGATTTTGGTGGTGCGGACTCTGGCAGGGAAGATCATCAGGCAAATATTTGCGTCTGCACAACAGCAACTGGGCCAGAGCCCAGAAGACAAGCCAGAGCAGACAGAGGGAAACAGCAGGGCTTCTCTGCTGTTTTCCAAACAGGGAGAGTCTGAGCCCAGACCACATCTAAGGGCACCGCATTCCTGGGCCGCTGCCTCCCGGGGCGGGGAGCACCCAAGTGTGAGCTCCAGGCTCCCTCTCCTGGGCAGGTGACACCACTGCAAGCGCTTCCAAAGAGGCAGCTCGGAGGCCTCCAAGTGCTGGAGCCCATAGCTGCCGCATCCCAAACAACTCCCTCCTTCCTTCCAGCAAGCCTGGTCTCCCAGGAAAAAGGGAAAACAGCTCTCAGGCAGTGAGAAACAGTACTCAAAGCACAGTCATCTCTCCCTAGACACTTTGTGAGGGTACAACAGTGGCTACAAAGGGAGATTGAGCCACCGAGGCCCGCTCGATCCCAAAACACGTTCCTCACCCACCGAGAACTCACATCATGGTGGAAAGCATGCCTGTAACCCAGCCTGGCTGGCCCCGATTCATTCCATCGCACACGTGTGCAGAGATCTCATTCCTTCATATCCCACACACACTTCGAATCGGCCTGAAGATCTGCTTGGGGGAGGTAAATCTGTTCCCAGCAGAGTAACCAACAGCGAGAAACACTTCCCTCGATTAGATCCCACCAGTCCAGTGAATGAACCAGCCATGTTCCCCTCCTCGGCGTTTGGCTTTGGCAACTAACACCGAAAGCTCTGGCTGGGGGCCGTGCTGCCAGCCCCGTTCTGAAAAAGGCCTTTATGGCCCGCACCAAACAACCATTTCTTTGTTATTTTCAAGCAATAGGGCTAAATCTTGCCATCAAACGCTAAAAATAACTTTATAAAGAGCCAAACCAAGCTTTCCTTTGGAAACACAACCTTCAAGCCCATCCGCTCCCCAGGAAACAGCCATCTGGCTGCATGTGGGAGCATTTCTGGTTCTTCTCGCACATCTCCTTCCCCTCCAGATGTAGCAACACTCCCTCAGGCAGAAGCAAAGAGCGCCCACCAGGCTCCCATTTAAATGGGTCACGGACCTGGGCTCGATGCAGACAGCTCGGTGTCCTCTCCGGGGCACTGAGCAGTCAGGTTCAGAGATACAAGTACATGTAGGCAGGGGAAATCTGTGCAAGCCAAGTTCATGCTCTGTACCAGAGGGGCGGCAAATCCTTCCACATGTTCCATGTTGGTAAATGTGCGGGAAGTGACATGGAAATGCGTTCCTGGGGTGGAGAAAGGATGGCCCAGAGCTCTAGAGACTTTCCACTATACCCAGCCCCACTGAGAGCAATTGCACTCCTCCAAAAATACCCCCAAGCCCACTCCAATCTCCAACCCACTTTAACTTGCCAGTCCCACTTCACCCACAGCTGCTCCACCTGGTTCCAGCTCACGTCTGGAGTAACTCCAAGAGACAGGGCAAGAGAGAAGGAGAAAGATGGATCCCCCAGGCTCATCTCCCAGGCCTGCCATCCAGTACACTCATTTCCAGGGACCAAAGTGGCTCACCTCAGGAAATCAGCCACTGGAAAAAGAAACTCCCCCAGTCCTGGGCAAAGAGAAGAGCCGTCTTCCTTCTTCCTGTATCATCTTGGACAAAACTGTGCCTCAGTTTCTCTTATGTGTCTTTGTTTGCAACCTAAGGTGGGATCAAGGTTTTATTTTGGGGGGTTCTGTTGTTTTTTTTGGAGGGGGGGGGGCAGGGGGGGGGCAGGAGGAGTGGATGTGTGGTTAGGGGGCAGTGTTATAGTTTAGTTTTCCTAACCAAAGATTCCAGCCCAGGGCACAGAGCAGGCAGTTTAACAAGCAGGAAATGGGCTTAACCAGCAGGGAGGCAGTGATTTGTACCATCGCTATCTTCCTAGGCACGGGAGCTTGATGAAATTTCCAGCCCTGACCACAGGCACACTTTGGTGCCCACCCATCACCTCCCTGGCTTTTGGGGGATGCAAAACCAGCCACACTCGCTGGGGCAACCAGCTTCTTTGCAAGCCCCAGGAGTCAGCCACGCTGGCTGCAAAGCAATCGCCACAGTTTTCTCCAGGGCACCTGGAGAAGGGAGGGGAGAGCAGGGATGGGTGGAGGAAAACACGCCCGAGCCCATCAGCCCATCCACACCTCTCCACGCGTCCCTTCGCAGGGAGGAGCAGCCGCCGGCACTGGCTTTTTTGACCATAAAAGGCCAAGTTTTTCTCTCCGTGGCCAATCCAGGGAGGAATGTGAACAGCCGAGCCTTGCCCGGTTTGCCAAGGCCCATCCTCCCCTGCCCACGCCCTGCCTCCTCGGGCTGGTGTGCGGAGCCCGACCTGCAGCAGGGCAGGGGAGGCTGAATCCACACAGCCCACTCCACAGCTGGCACAAGACGGGGAAATTCTGCCCTGCGTGAATTCGTCACTGGGGACAGTGCCCCGGTCAGGGCTTTCCTCTCCTGCAGCCTTTCAGACTCCTCAGGGCACTCATGCTGAGCTCAGGTTGCCTGCTGCAAGGCGGAGTTGCCCACAACTCAATCCCTGCAACTCAACAGCTTCACCTTTCTTTCAACTATTTCCAGTCATTCACCATCCCAGACATGAAAAACTCCTCTTGTTCTGTCCTGCAGCCATCCTGGTTGCTTGGTTTCCATCTCCACCTGCACCTTGCTAGCTCAGGACAGCCCTAAGGTCTCCACCTCCCAGACAGTGCCCAGGAGACAGCAGCCTGCACGGACCTGCTAAGGGAGCTTCAGCTTTGGGATGTCCTGAGCCTGCCTTTGGTTCAGGGGAGCCGGACCATAGGGCATCTCTGCGCATCGCCCCATCACGGCTGGGATACCCAGCACTACCAAAAGCACTGCATGACAGGGCTGGCAGCTTTCAAGCCCAGCAGCTCCCAGTCCTGGGACCTCACTGCTCCCAGTCCTGCACCTCATTGCCTCAGCCCTGACAGGAAGAATGAAGGACAAGGTAGGCCTATCGCTTGGGAGTCTCCAGATTAGTGAAAAAATTAAAAAACAAACAAAAAAGCACCCAGACCCAAGCTGCTACCAGCCAGGAAGGATGCAAGAGAGACCCTGAGCTGCCAGCCCAGCCAGCCCTGAGCCCTGCAGTCCCATCTCCAGGCCCCACCACCCACCTCTGCGGCAGCAACACACGTGCCAGCTATGCCTTGACTCCGCATGCCAGTGCCCTGACCAAATGAGCCAAGGAATTTTGGAGAAACCAGCGTTCCCTTGTTGTGCTGCCAAGATTCGCTACCTGCCTGCCAACAGTCATGGTTAGAGCGGGAGAGATTCCAGGAGAGTTGTGTCAGCTCGCTGCCTTTGGGCTTACGGGGTGGGAGTGCCAACAGGTCCCACGCCTCTGCCTCCAGGCCTGCCAGGGACTCACTGCAGCTGCTGTTTCGATGCACTCTCCGACCCAGCCCAAATACCTGCATTTCCACAAGGCTGTCACGAGTCTGGAGGATGCCTTACCTGAAACAAGATGGCAATAGGGTTGGCCATTTAATGTTTGCCTATATTTAATCCTGCGCAGCCCTCTAGGAGGACAGAGCCCTGGCGTGGGGGCAGAGAGGGTGCAGACCAGCACGTGTGGGAGGGCAACGTTTTGTTCCCTGGAAGGCATGAATCCAAACGATGGTGCTGTTTATTTCCCAGCACCTCCTGACCTACTCTGCCCACTACACACACACACCATTTATGCTACAAAGCAACGACATCAGCCGGTGGCAGTGGGAGTCTGGAACCCAGGGCAAGAAGCAAAAGGGCACTGGGAAAAGCAGCAGCTCTACCCACGGCTGGTGACATGAACAAGACTATCCCCGCCTGGCAGGAGAGGTGTGTGTGTCTATGCCTGTGCTAACCTCCACCAGGTCTCAGCAGAGATGGGGACATTCCTCTCTCCACCATGGGAAGTTAGTTCCTTGAGGCTTGGAAAGGTGAGCCTGTCCAGAGTGCGGTCGTGATGCCAAAGGCAGATGCACATGAGCTGGCCATTTTGCTGAGCAAACAAGAGAAAACAGAAAGGTCACATCAGCAATCAGGACTGAGACTTCGCAGCTCAGATTAGAGTCTGTTTGTACCAAGTTTTATACACTCCAAGCTCAGCGTGGTCCAGGGACCATTTACAACCTCAAAACTATAGTCTTCGCTCCGCACAGATGCTAGCCAGGTCTGTAAGACAGCTTTCAACTGTGGAGCTCAGCAGCACATCATCACATGGACTGTATGCCTTCACTGGTGGCTTAACCTGCTGCAATCAGGGAAGACCAGCTCCCTTAGGCCTCTGCAGACATTAGCAACCAGAGCTTGTATCTGGGGTTCAGAGTTTATTCTCTACTTGGGACATCATGCTGAAGTCTCAGCTACCACCTCTGCACTATTAACTTTAAGCATGGCTACTCAAACACCTTGTATCCCTCAAAATCCTCACCAGGAACACCCAAACACTCAGGCATTTGAGTAGGAGCCGAACACGCAGCACATGTCCACCCTTGGGAAATATCCAGACCGCCCAGCTGTGCTCCCTCCCAGCCCGAGGGATCTCTGCAATGCACAGATACACCAGGCAGCCTCCAAACCTGATGCAGCAGGTTGAGTTGAGATGCACAGAGGGGCCTGGGTGAGCTGGGGCATTGCCCAGTGTGTAGGGCAGGGTAACAGAAAATATTTGAGATTGCAAGTTGGACGAGATGAGTCACACACAAGAACAGGCAGTCCAGCTGCAGGAGCTACCTGCTCAACTCTCCACCCCTACCAGCACAGTACCCTGGGAAGAAGCTAACCGTGGGAACTGGGATATTATAGCAGGCCAAGCGAGTACAAAAACATGGCTGTTGCTGAGAAGAGATTAAAACTGTCCATCTCTGCAAAGCAGTGACTTAGTGAGAGGAGCGAAACCCCAGAGCTCAGCAGGTCTAGGTGCCCGAGATTGGCTGCTCAGCCTGGCAGGATCCCCATGGCAATCAGCCAGGTATTCATAACATAATGGGAACGGTGCTCACCCATTCCTGCTGGGGCCTGCGCCTGTTTGCGAGATTTCATAGACACACCCTTCAGTTCAGGGCTTTGGAAAAAAAGCTCAGCACCTGGGGAGGAGTGGGGGAAAGAAAAGAAGGAACGACTTCAGAGCTGAGGAATCCCGGCCGTGACTCAGCGCGGGGCAGGCGGCGGGGGCTCTGACGCAGGAAGCAAACAGGGCTGGAAACGCTGGGGAGAGGGTCAGGGCAGGCTGCCTTCAGCACTACAAGGGAATGCCACGGGGCAAGGCAGCCCCCTCTGCCAAAGGACTCCTCCACTAAACTCACTCCGAATCCAGCCTCCGCATGGAAAGGGCAGCTGGTGCCACTGGATCCGATTTCTGCGCATGGAAATGAGCAGGGCCATTTTTCAGCATTGGCAAGACTGGTCTGCACATTGCCCAGCTCCCCACTGCCCGCGTGTCCAGCTTTCCCCCTCCTCTATGGCACTGTGATCGACTCAAAGAGTGCCCAAAGCCTCCTTTGTCTCAAACTCTTCCCACTCCGGCAATGTTGCAGTGCAACACCAAGACCTTCCCTGGCCAGCGATCTCTCTCCCAGCAAACGTGTGCCCCTTTGAGCTGCCACAGCCAATGCACACAGGAAAAGAGTTCACGCTTAAAGGGAATATAAAACATCTGGGGCTTGGTTTCCAGCTTTCAGCATACCCAAGTGTACCCAACACGCTCTGTCAGCTCCCATGTTGCAGAGTAAGTGCAGTAGGGCTGAAAGACACCACAAGCAACGTAAGACGAATCCGGGAATCATAGAACATCCTGAGTTGGAAGGGACCCACAAGGACCATCGAGTCCAACTCCTGGCTCCACACAGGATCCCCCAAAGATCAGACCGTTTGCCTGAGAGCGGTGTCCAAGCGCTTCTTGAGCTCCGGCAGGCTCGGTGCCGTGACCACTGCCCTGGGGAGCCTGTGCCAGTGCCCAGACACCCTCTGGGTGAAGAACCTTTCCCTAACACCCTGACGCTCCCCTGTCACAGCTCCGTGACGTTCCCTGGGTCCTGTCGCTGTCACCAGAGAGAGGAGATCAGGGCCTGCCCCTCCGCTGCCCTCGTGAGGGAGCTGCAGGCCGCCATGAGGCCTCCCCTCATCTCCTCTTCTCTAGGCCGAACGAACCAAGGCACCTCAGCCGCTCCTCACACACCTTGTCCTCCAGACCCTTCACCATCTTCGTAGCCCTCCTTGGACACTCTCTAACAGTTCCATGTCCTCCTTACACTGCGGTGCCCAAAGCTGCACACAGTGCTCGAGGCGAGGCCACACCAGCGCAGAGTAGAACGTCGCTTTGGAGCTTTCTGTATACATTACAGGGGTTAGAAATACAAGACAAGAAGCAAGGTAACACCAGTTCAATCCACTGCTCCAGATCTACTCTATATTTACACCTGCCTGGTCCCACCGGTTTCAGGAAGGCGTAAATGCAGCATTCCCTTAGCACTTCACTGGCTAGAAAACTGCTTAACTTCACTGAAGTCAGAGTCACTGCACCAGTTTACAGCCCCAGTGCCAGCTCTCCCACTAGGTGGGACTGTTTTAAGTCCCAGCTCTTGACATTGGGGGAACATGGAGGAACAGCTGCTCTCCTAGTTCAATCTGAAGCTGTAGCCTACCAACAACAGAAGACACTCAAAAACTGGAACTTCAGAAGATTTATAAACTAGACAATGAGGTATGATGCCAAAGGTCTTTTTCTTTAAGAACTGTGGACTGCAAGGCACTAAAAAGAACTGAAGTTCACTTAGCCTTGGATTTGCTCAGAAACCCAAACCTCTGCAGCATGCAACACATTTTCCTTTCTCAAGAGCCAGACCCGAGCTAGCACCACACAAGCCTTTTGCCCCCACAAGCATATTGCTCTTCAGCCTCCATGTCAGTGCTTCCTCCAATCTAGTTTCGAGTGCACCAAGGTGCTGTGGAGTCCCTGGCCCCTCTGACTCTGGATAAAACAGAAAGACTCCATCCATGCCACGCTGGCAGCTTCCCGGACAGCCAGCTCATACTTATGACAACAAACACCTACGGGACATGTTCTGACCTGAGCGCTGAATTCAGTTCTCCCTGGAGGATTCGCCCACGTACATATCTGGAGCGTGCTCTGCACGTTATACAACACGCATTATCTGGGGCAGCAATGCCAAGACGACCCAGAGAAAAGCCCTCGACTTTGCATGGTCCTGGAGGATCCCAGTCAGACCAAGGTAGAGGATTCGGTGGTTGGCAGGTCTAAAGTTTCATACAAAATGCCTGATTGTAACCCAGACATATGAACTTCAAACTTGCTGAAAACTTCTCAGTCCTTGATGAAACCTTAAGTATAGAAAGAAACTCAGGGCCATAGCTTTGCATGCATAAACCAGACCCTGACTGCAGCAAAGCCCCAGCCCTCTGTACTGGGAAAAAGCCTGGTTCACAACTGGAATTGCCTCTTGGCTGTATCTCCTATTCACCACTTGGTTCTGGGAAGGGTCAGCATTTCAATCACCCCTTTCTATAGTGGGCTGATCTGCTCCAACCCCATTGCCACTCCAACCTGGCAAGACCCCCAATTCTTCACTCATACAAGAGTTCAAACCTGTGGCAGCCTGGCTATACTTGTCCATCCAGGTCCTCCAGCCGCACAAGAGGTAGTGTCAGCATAGGAAGACCCATGTTGCTCCTGAGCTTTCTAAAACCCCGCTATCGTCATAGCTCCAATTCCAAGATTAACCTGAAGCAGGTCATTGATAGCACTTAACAGGACAGAGTTGTTGGGACCAGCCTGCAACCGTATTGAAGATGTTGTTGCCCACAAGCAGCAGAGCTGGCAGATTAAGACTAACTTCAGCCTGATTGTTCTATGCTATCACCTTACTCCTGATTTACGCTGCTAATAACAGGCATTGGCATCTGTCCCTTCTCTGGCAGCTTAAACGCAAGAGGAATAAGCAAAACTCCAGTGAGCTTTGACTACAGCAGCACAGTGGGCCTTGACTCCCTGTGGAGTTCATGGGAGATGGATTAGGCCCCTTTGAGAGTTGCAGAGAAATTGGCACTAAAGTAATTTACTGAGAAGTCTGAGCTTTTTGCAAACCATCCCAGCCATGCAAGGAATGGGGTGGGGATGTTTTGACATAGAGTCTTGGATCACTTACAGATCCCACCCAGCTGCATCTGTGCTCACCTTCTAATGCTCCGTCCTCTTGTTTCTCAGTAACATCAAGCAGACAGCAATTCAGACAGCAGCTCCCCATGTCTTTTCTGAGCAGCATTAGGCTACAGAAACATTGATTACCAACACAGAAGTGCAGAATTAAAAAGAAAAAACTGCCTACCCATTGCCATTCGGAAGGGAGGGAGGACAAAGCCCTTAGGGGTCTTCTCTCTTCAGTACTTTGTAGTTTAAGAGAAAACAGACTGCAGGGAACAAATACTGCACAGACCAGGGTGAATATGCACGGCTATCAGGCCCAGGCACAATCTGTGCATGTGATTGCAGCATCTGAGGTTACACCCGCATCTGTTAGTATCTGCACAAATACACCTATGTGCACAGATGCACGTGAAAGCATCTCTGAAGCCCACCACTTGTCTGCACGGGCTGCCAAGCTCACCTCTGAGCAATGCCAACATTAACTGGAAAGCTGAGGAGAGACTTGGCCTGGCAGCAAGGCAAAGGGAATGAATGCTTGGGGCAGGTCCTGGCTGTTGGTTAGACGTGAAAGAAGGACGGAAAGGCCCTAAATTAGCCTAGAGTGAATTTTCTTTGGCAGCATTAAGCGTACTTTGCACCTCTAGCTGCTAAGTAGAAGGGACAAAAACATTCCCCCTCACCAATAAATAAATAATAATAAAAACGCTAACAGATGCAGAATTTGTGCTATCTAACCAGAGGTATTTAGCAGTAGATTCTCCACAGGTTAAGCTAATCCTGTGTACATCTCTAACTTTACTAAAGCAGATCCTCACCTTGCTGTGGTAGCTTAGTTCCAACTCACATTACTCCCATTACTTCCTCTGCTTCACATTTGCTGTAGGTGAAGTCAGAACCAAGGCTGACTACATTCCCTTATTCTTTGGTTAAACCCTACTCTGTAAGAAAAAAATTCAAGTTCTTTCTACACTTTCACAGCAGACGGCTGCCTTTGGAGAGCAGAACAGACATGTCTAATGCATATGTACATAACTGCCCCCGTTCTCACTGTTTATCATCTAAGAAGCCTTGTAGAATCACGTTTGTTTAGTCTGGGGTGAGATCCAAATCCAGTTTCAGATGTGGATCTACATTTCACAACTGGCCTTTATTCCTCTCATGCACAATACCAGCCTTTCCACCTGAATCAAAAAATCTGCAAAGTTTAGCAGACCTTTCTATCCAGAACTCACCTGCTAAGCTATGGAGGTTGCACTGATACAAAACCTGGTGAAGATGTCTGAAGCAGCCCCACAGAGCAGTGCTCCTTTCAGTTCTCGGACACTGGTGAGAGCTTTCTGGAAGTCACAGGGCTAGTTACAGTTAGCAACAGTGACCACACACGCTCGATGAACCATGACAGGCAAGAACAGAAAGGTCAGGAGTGGCTTTGGTACTCCTAAAACAGCAGTGACAGGTATAGCTAGAGATGTTTGGGAATAAGCAGCCCCTCGCACACACCCTTGTGTCCCCCAGTCCATGCAAATACTGCTCTGAAGCCAAGACAGCGATCAGGGCAGGCAGACGGCCCTTGGGCTGGGGAACCTCAGGAGACGCAGCCAGCTCAGGCTTCTCTTTCCACCTCGCTGGGAAAGGACAATGCAGAGGCTGGGCCGCCCAGCCCCAGAGGGCTTTGTCAGCATTGTTTGCAGCACCCAGCAGGCTGCGGCCCCACCTGGCGCTTCCCTTTGTGCATTTGCTGAGCTCTGATCTTACGGCGTCCATTGCCGTGGGGAGGGAACTGCTTGCAACCAGGGCAGACGGCTCCAACCTACTTTCACAGGTTTTGCGCAGAAGGCAAATCTCGTA
This sequence comes from Chauna torquata, assembly GCA_013399475.1. Lineage (NCBI taxonomy): Eukaryota > Metazoa > Chordata > Aves > Anseriformes > Anhimidae > Chauna > Chauna torquata. The sequence goes on along the minus strand of VXAL01017160.1, from coordinate 99,736 downwards.
GGCTTCAAAGCTTCCACATCAGCAAATTGTCTGTTGAGTGTCTTTCCCGACATCTTGTGAAAGAAATGCCAGAGTGAGGGAAGTGGGGGGTGTCCTCTCATACGTGGGGAAGCCCAGCCTCTGGACTACATTCAGGAACAGCTCATCTGCTGCTCCTTTCCTTTCCCAAGGCCCCTCAGGCACAGATCAACCTGCTCTCTGCCATCTTCACTGCCCCCCATCCCTGTTTTGCCATCGTACAACCACAGTGCAGATGTCTCTGCCTCACAGCAGGTGCACATGCAAAGCAGTTCCTGTGATGGGGTGAAATGGGCCATTCTACCGTCTTATCACACAGCCAAATTTGTATTTCTGTTATATGATATCCATAGACATATCATGGGGAGAGGAAACAGGATGAGCGTCTCTCCATGATCTCCCTCTAAGGGATCCGATGGCCTGAAGTTGAGCATCTCTCCTCTTTAAGAGTCAGAGTCTGTAAGACTGCCCGTAGATGATATTACACCAGGGGCTGCAGTAGCAGCTGATGGGCTCAGTGGACCCACTGAAATCAAAGCAGGGAGTTGATGGGAACCAGGTTCTGCATCAACTAGCTGCTCTGCTGAGGACAACCGTGACTGTCACCAACCCACTCCTGCAGGGAACGTTAGGCCCTCCGTAAACCTCCGTGTACTCTCTTGGTATGCGTCTTCTCTCCTCCCTGTTGCTACACACACACTCGCACATACACAGCATTAACAGGTTTACTAGTGGCTTTATGAGCATTTACACACTCTATAAAGCATTCTTTTTGCCTTGCAGTTGTGCCAGCTCTTTGTAAATCCTCAATACTCCTCCTTCTGAACCTGGAAGAGAACCAAGCAAGGTAGCTTATAGCTTGCAACTCTTTAAAAAGACTTTCCTCCCTTTTCCCCAAACTTCTACCCTTCTGAGTCATGCTCTGCACAATGCCTGAAGTCAGCACTTCACAAAAACCAGCTGAAGCTCGTCTTTGGAAAAAACGCAGACACATACATACATAGCACAGAACAGCTACCAGCCAGGACCTGCAGCCTTGGCAAAGAGCAGAGCGAGTTTGCTGGTGACAGCACCAGCTAGAAACGCAGATCAAGAGAGAACATGGAGAAGCAGAGCAGCTCTCCACTCTCCACCTCCCCCCAAGGCAAAGACCAGTGTTTGGGACACTACCTAGTCACCTGGGAAACTTGGGAGGGGGGAGAGAAAGGCCTCACACAGGCCTGTTTTCCCTTTGCATTAGTCTTCAACCTACAGCTCAGGTAAATGGGTCTTCTGGCCTTAAAGAGCCTAGGCTGGGAATCCCCCCAAATCAGTTTTACACTAATGTTACTCAGGGTCAGATGAGATTGAGCCACCAGCCTTCCTACTTCCAACATTGATAGCACAATCCTCAGCTTAAAAGAGCTCGTAAATGCAGAGACCAGGAGGTGCCCCAGGAATACCTAATTTGATTTCCAAGTCTCCTTCGCATTTACTCTCCTTTTCTTCCTCCCATCTTCAAAGCAGCTAGATGTCTCACCACTTCTGTGAGGTCCCTGTTTCCTTTCACTGAGCATAGCCTTTCAGAGAGTGTCTCTTCCACTCGAGGCCGAATACTTTACCACACATTTCCATGCTCTCAGGCTCAAATACTCTGCTCTCACATGGCTTTTCCATGAAGGCAAAGCTTGCCTTGAGCACTGCACAGGATGTCACAGAAGAAGCCACACCATTTTGGAAAGTCCTGCAGAAAGTCCTGAGAAGCAGGGGTTGTTTGAGGCAAAGTAGAAAAGGTGTTTTCACAGGTCAATGCGACTGTCCTCATCCAAGGACAAGGCTGTCCATGGAGGTGATCTGCAGAAATGATCTACGGCAAACAGAAAGCAGTTCTCTTCTCAGGCATTTGTCCTGTGTAACAACAGTTTGTATTTTGAGGAAAAGACCAAACAACACCTGCTTAAGTAATGGTTAAGAAAAATGTAAAGTTAAAACTCAGCCTGAGTCAGTAAGGAATGCACTGCAGGTCCCGCTCTAGGGGCTGGAGGACAATAAATAATTCAGCATCTGCCCTACTTAGCCACCCCAGACAAGAGGAGTCAGCGCTGGTCAGGCCGGGAATGCCCAGAACGCAGCAGTTACTCCAGCAAATCAGTCCCGGGAGATTCAAGAGCCTTGGATAATAGTCACCACACACATTCCTGAAAAGCCCTCGCTACTTTCAAATAGTGCCCTGCTAATTCACTTGTTTCCACGCACCAGCAGCAATTAGGCCTAATCCCCAGCGTAATGGCAGCTGTACAGAGCAGACCTCCTGCCCTGGTACCACCGAAGTACGGCGGCTGCAGAAGGGGACTGATGCTCTCTAGGGGGTGATTGATCCCAAACCCTACACAAGACAACTCGCATCCAGTTCCCCTGCACCTTTTTATGCACATGCTGTGTCTCCTGCTCCAGTGGGACACGAGGATGCTGGCTGTACTAGAATCGTACATCAAAACCTTCGCTCTCCCATAAGCTTTCTTCACAGAGGATAAGGGAATTCCTAATGTGTAACTGAGGACCTCTTCCCTCACACTAGCCACTTCACAGATGAGCCTTTCCCACCACCATCTCAACATGCTTGAAACAGTGATCTTCTAGGAGGTAATGGAGATTAAAGGGACACTGAGAAAGAGTTGAGCAGTCTCAAGGGCCAGCCAGGAGAGGAGCCGCCCTGCTTACTTCCTTTTGATCTCTGCAGAGAACACCACGGAGCTGCCCTTCTCTTTTGATGTGTCACCCTGCAGCTTGTTCTCTCGCAGGAGGGCAGGCCTGTTGCAGCATGATTGCTCCTGGATTTCAGCTGCTGGGGTAACAAAGCTGCATTTCAGCAGCTTCTATACATTTCACAGACTTCAGAGTCTCTGGGTTGACCCCAAGGGTGGAGGGGATCTGAGAAGGCCAAGGAGGCACACCACCCTCAAACCCAGCTCTAACTAAATCCTTGTCACTCATACAGAAGGCGCATAAATTGCTACTTTAACCATAAAATAAGATGACAATCTGGCATCATGAAGCACTCCACACCAGGAAACAGGGTAGAGGATCTGCAGTGCCATGCCCAGTCTTTGGCCCACCATGCACAACTCAGATGAAGGGGGTTCAATCAATTGCAAAGACACTTACTTGAAGTGCATTCTGCCATGGAAGGAAGTGCAAGATCCCTCCTTACCATCCCTGCTTCACGGCAGTTCAGAAAGCTGTGCTGCTCTGAAAACATTATCCCTCAAAATAAAACCTTCTGCCCAGAGTCACGTTGCCTTGTTAAAGACCCAAGGATGGAGCAGTTTTATTGCAAGTTAGGATAAAAATTGACCCAGCTAATAACATGCATTTTGTAAACCTGATCTACAACTGATCAAACGTGGATTGTCTGGTCAACATGGATCGTGTCTGCATATCAGTTCATATTCACAGAGCTCAAGAGCTTAGTACACCAGTTGTCAGGTTATCCCTCCCTATGAAATAAAGGGTGCAAGATGACAAGTCCTAGAAAAGAAGCAGCTCACCTAAGTCCTGCAGCCAGCTGGTGGCAAGGCTAAGAAAGGAACACACATTTCCCACCCTAGAACCAAGGTCTTTTAGACCTGAGCACCTTCAGTTCTCATTAAAGCATTATAAGTATATCCTGAGCCCAGACCACAACTCCAGGCTTTCCTCCTCAAACTCAAGACCCCTTTGGACTCCATGCGTAGTGGGTGACCCAGCTCTAAGGTAACATGGACATTCGCACAGAATTCACTCCAAGAAACTCAAGCGTGAGCTGGTAAGAGGTTTGGTGGTAAGGCTTCTGCCCATAATGCTGCAAGGGATTTGAGTGCAAAGACCTGCGGGAAACCAAACCTCCTGCCCATGTTAACACAGGTGAATCTAATGAAAAACTGAGGTGCCTGGAATGAAACCCTAAAGAGTAAAGCGTGAGCCCAGTGGCAGGACAAACTTCCCACACACCACTTATCTATCGATAAATTTCTCCATTAGGACCAGAGAGGCTGCATCTAAGCCTTGGAGACTTGAAGAGTCCCTTCTCGCCTAGTCATCAAACTTGAGTGTACGTGGCTAAGCCGCATCCATTTCCACAACCAACAGGACACAAGGAAGTGAACGGCTAATCTTTTTGTTCCCCTCTGACCTCCTCCGACCTACCAAGTGCTCCTCATTTGCAACTAGGCCAAACAGGAGCAGCCTTCAACATAAATCCAGAGTGAAGACAAGCCCAGAGCCCAGACTTGCACCTCGGATTTGCACTTGGTCTCCCCCTCAAGCCCGCTCGAACTCTGCCAAAGGGGATCCATTTCCTCACACCACCAGCTAACCTAACAACTCAAAACTTTGCAAGGGAACAGGCTCACACCTGGTAGAGAAAAGACATCATGTGTTTGGTTTGTGGCTGTTCTTTTCTCAGGTTTCCAGTGTGCCAGGAACAGATGCCCATGCTTCATCAGGTTGACACCTCTCACTTTTCTCCTTTAATTCACAGGCAACAAAGTTCCAGGAAGAACAAGAATGAACTCGCCCTCAGCTGAGCAAAGGAAATCCGAAAATCTGCAGCTTCTGCCATACAAGCTTGTAGTGACAAGTTGCTGGGTTTCCAGCTAGAGGAAGTTGCTTATAGGAGCAGACACACTGCTGCCAACTCTCGGTTCCTAAACTTGATTCCTCCACTCCTGGGCTAGTCACACATTCTGGGAAAAGCTGATTTAGACCATTTTTAAACCCCGTCACCATTTAGAAAGGCTGATGAACAGCATTTGCGAGGCCGTCAATACGTATGTGCGCAAGAATGGAAGCGGACAGCAGGGAGATAAGGGTTTACAACAGTCACTTGATCTGGCAGCTGTTAACGTTAAACTGATAAAGTTGCTGCTATTGCACCACATTTATGCACTAAACTTTCCTACTCGGTGCATCCCTTGTTCTCATCCAGCTCAAGAACGTAGGAGACAGAAAACTGTCTCTTAGCATACCAGTTAAAGTTAAAAAATAAAATAATTTTTAAAAGGCCCTCTCATTGACTCCATCCAAGTCCTCCTTCCTACAAAGGCTGGAAGCCACAGCAGAATTACCCAGAAACTGGAACCTCTGAGCTCTCAGCCCAAGCTTTAATGCTGGCTTACTCAGGACTTGATGCTTTACCTCTCCTGTCTAGATTTTTCCATCCAAGGAAGAAGGATAATTAAGTGCAACTTGCTACACAGCAGTGGCGTGAGACTTAATTAGTCAGAACACTTTGAAGGTATGGCATCTAATTAATATCTGAAGTGGCTGCAATGATTGTTATGAACAATGGCATAGCTCACAGCTGATGATACAGCTCAGCTCATCAGTATTTTTCATTCTCAAAAGTGCTGTGCAAACATCCCACCAATACTCCACATCAGAAATCTCCACAGTGGTGGGTGGATATCAAGCTCATTTCAAGGATGGAAAAACTGAGGCAAGGTCTGATGGGTCCAGCAACAATCACAAACCATGCAGCCTGGGAACTTGACAAGGCACTCGCATGGGAACTCCCAGTTTGCTGCTGGGGTGGAACAGGGCAGCAGCTTGACAGCCCCCCCCCAGTGCCACGCATCCATCATTTTGCATCTGCCTGGAAATGCTCGCCTATGTGTGCTCCGTGTAAGGGGTGAATTTAGCAGGCAACCATGAGGCTGGAGCCATGGGGTAGGAGACAGCAAGCAGGATCTCCTCACCACCCTTCCAACACGTGGGTGCGCGCACACACACACACACACAAACAGCGTGACACAAAATGAGTGAGCCAGGACAGCAAAGGGACCCAGATGTCAGCACAGCCTGATGCCATATGCTCCCAAACAAGTAGCGGGAGCACATTCGCATCTCCCTTGTTTTAGCAGCCACCAGGCCGGCCCCATCCTCGTGTCATGGAGATCAGTGAGCAGGACTTTCAGCACAGAGGCTTCTGTGCCAGCTTTGCCATCCCTTATCCCATGCACCCTGGGCTCTACATGGGTAACCACCATCACGACCTCAAACAAGCAAGGGACATCTCCGTTTCCCCAGCTGTACAAAGAACAATTACCACCCAACTCTGCAAAGTGCTCTGAGCAACAGGGAGCAGAAGTGTTGGTCTTAATCCTCATCTTTACCTTCCTTACGTCCTGCCTTCGGGAGGCCTGCAAACACCTTCTAACCACATTGCATAATACATAGAGTATAGTAAATAAAAAAAAAATAAATTCTCCAGAGCCTTACATAAGCACTGCAGCTGAGATCCACAGGCTTTCTTCTCTTGCTGTCAAGAGCTAGGTTCCCACCTGTCTCATCTTGTGACAGCTTCCTGGAGAGCAGAAGCAGCAAGCTGAAAAGAAACCAGAGAGAGAGGGGTTTTGTTTGTTTGTTTTTTAATACTGTCTGCTAAAGGACTGACTCCATTCTGAGCTACTTAGTATCTCAAGAACTACAGAGAGATTTGTGTTGACATTATTTTGAGCTGTATTTGTGGCAATATCCAAAGGAATAGAAACAAAACACATAGCTGTGCCAAAGTCAAACAGAGCTACTTTTGGAGCTCAGCCATTTCTAAGACAGCAGGATATATTGATATTAGCAATTTAATAGTCCAGACTTGAGACAGATAAGAAGTCATCATACTGTTAGTTACACACTGGGCTGGCTTGCAGCTCTGTACACAGCCAGCATATAAAGGCTGCAAAAAAGAAAAGAGGAAAAAAAAACACCACAGTCTTTCAACAACGAGCAGCCCAAAGGGATCACCCAGGCAGATACTGATCTATCACTCAGTGCAGAAGGAACATAAAACAGATTCTCTTTGAAGAGAAAGGTCATTCCATACAGTGCAACGTAAGTCTCCTGTGTGTAATTCTTTGGGTTGTCTACCTTCCTAGCAGCTCTTTATAAAATTTTTCACAGACAACTGTGTAAATCTCCATGCGGAAATGACAGGCAGAAAACCCTGCTCACCCCTTTAAGCTTGAGCACTGAACAGATATACTCCAGCTCTATTTTCTAAATATTTCAAAGTTCAGAGATAACAGCAACTAATATTGACACAACCTAACAAAAACATCTCAAGGGATGAGACCATAGGTTGCATGATACTCCAGTGCCACCATCCGCACAACGCAAGGAACAGCAGCTAAGCAGAACGAAGGGGAGGCTGAGCTGCCTCCGTGTTGGGTGAGCCAACACCCCTCAAGTCAGTGGAGCTTACCCATAGATTACAGCGAGTGTCAGATGAGGTGCTTAACTACCAAAGTGATAAATGTTATTTATATTATAACCTGAGAGAGAGAGATCAGGTACTTGGGTGAACCCTCAGGAAAATACATGACAAATTGGTTTTCCCTTCCCTCCCACAAGGGTAGTAAAAGCAGCGCAGTCTTTAAAGTCTTTAGTAACGAAATTAACAACCACCACCAGCATAGACACGTTTGTTTGCAGCTGAGAAGGCAGAGGAACTCTCAGAGAAGAGCTCTCCTGACTCCTGGTGGGAGTTCTAAATATTTTCCTAGAGAGGTAGCAGAGTACTGTGGAAGCTGCATTTATACAAGCCTCAAAGCCTTTTTGTGACACTACTCAGTCCCTTTAAACACATGCACACACCTCCACAAGTACTTTTTTTCACAAATCCATTCATGGATCCCAGCAGCTTCTCATCCTGAAGTCTGTGGGCAGCCAGGGAGAGCATTCGCACGCTTCACTCTTTAATCTGAGATCATTATGGAGGAAATCAAGCTGCCTGAGTAAATAACCGGGAAGTCCCAGCCAGGACATCAAGTAAACTGGAGTTTCTCTGCCCCTACACACAGGCTCATGTGGGCATGAGAACTGCTAGACAAGAGCACCTCCTGGAGGAGATGTCCTTCTCTCCCGTTTCTCACGCCACAACGCTTACGGCACACCCCTGGGCTTCCCTCTCACTTCACAACAAGGAAGCTGCGGAACTTAGAAATTTGTAGGAGTCATTGGTTATCTACCGATGGTTGTGTGTGTCATAGCCTACTCATGCAAAGTTTTTAATCTGTTTAAACAACATCGTAAAAGTGTGACTCCTACTTACTATAAAAACTAACAAAACCACTAACTAGGTATGAACTAAAGCCAGTAGAGAGATTAAGTAAAATGAAGTTAAATTAAGACATTTTGCTCAGGCTTTTTTTTTTTTCTTCCTTTCCAGATCTTACTGAAAGATAACAACCTGAAGTTCTCATACCTTAACTTTAGCCAAACAGAATTTGAGCCTCAGGCTTACCAAAGTGTCATTTACACCTGTGAACACAATGCAATTGTAAACTCAGTTACCTGAAACTACTTAGGTTTAAAAAAGCAATGTGAACAAACAGAAAGATTAAAAAAACAACAGTTTACTGATAAAATTAAATTGTTTTTATTTTTAGGATATAATTACATAGAGCTCTCGCTTTGTTACACACTTAAATGAATACATGCCCTACCATGGAAATCCTTCACTCCACAGAAAGATCATACCACTGATAGCCTCCAAAGCACGCTCCGGGCAAGCCCCATCTGCAAAGGTGCATTGACTACAGCCTGACCAAAATGTCAACCAGCCACACTCTGCAATGATCCAATTTACTTATTCGTGGCTGGTAAACTAGGTTATACGTTTTCCCAAAGTATTTTATATAGAAAACATGACAAGAAGCAGAACAAACAGTACATCACATAGGTCAGTAGAAGTGTATTTGCCTCCCCTTTCCTCGAAAAGCTCTGTGGACAAAAAAGTCATGTTCTCCCTTCTTCCAGGGAATATTCTTGGTACGCATAGGAAGCACATATGTAGCAACTTTGATTTCAAGAGCACTTTCTAGGAACAGCAACCTCAGAACCCACAAGGTAGGTTAAAACTGTCACTGCATTTTGCAGACAGAAAAAAAAAAAAACACCACACCACCACCACAGACATTACTTGCCTCAAACTCCCTAGGGAGGTCAAGGTCTGACCCCGACAGGGACGTAGGAATTCCTGCATCTGACTCGGTAACCGGTACAGACCTCCTTCCCTATAAATTCATGAACATGAGAGGACACTTGTCAGTCACTGTTCCTGTTCCGAAGGCTCCCTGCCCTCGTGATTTGAGCCATTTGATTTAAAAAGCAAGAGGCTTCTGTCCCAGCTGGTGCTCCCGAAGCAACACACCAGCTCCATAGCACAATCCTTCGTTAAGATCTGGGTTATCCTCTCTGCCATATCCCCTTTGATAGCAAGAGATCGGAAGTGATCAAAGTCGTTTCTGCCCAGTTTCCGCAGGCGGCGGGCAGCTGCCCTGTAGCACTTCCACGGCTGGGGTTCAATCAGTAGGTACTTGCACAGAGAGGAGAGGAAAGCCAGGAACTCCATCAGGCCACTATCCCCGTGATTCAGGTGGATCCACATGGTCACAGACATGCAAAAGCCAATGTCAAAGGTGGAACGGCCAAAGCTGCTCAGGTAGGAGCTCAGGAATGGCTCCCTGGAACTGGAGTCCATGATGTCCAGGTTGGCAAAGGATATGGAGGCAGGAAAGGGGCTGCTCTGCTGAGCCCGCTCAATCAACACCGGATCAATGTCACAGCACAGAAGGTGCAGATCCTTTCCAGCTGCAGGCTGGTCCAGGCTGCCTTTGCTCTCCTGAAGGCCAAGCAGATGCCTGTACAGAGCCACACTTAGCTCCTGCAGAAAGGAAAACAACAGGAGTTCACGGGGCCTGCACTGCTTCACTAACACATCACCGAGCACAGAGGATCCCACTCTCAGCGACAAGGTACAAGCACCAACTTAGAGCTTTCTCTTGATGAAATTCAGAACAATAAGCTCACTGACAATCTTCCTTTCTGAAATGAAAATCATCACAGCAGCCCTGGCTACCAGAGAGTCAGCCAGAAATTGGAACTAAACCTGTATCACTCCTCACATGGGGTTTTGCTAGAAAAAACTTGAGTAAGATGAGTTTTGTTAACATGAATCTTGCTGAATATCCCCATCCAATATCGAGGTGAAGACTTCACTGGCTTCCCTAGGTGAGCCTCAGAGTTCCCTAGCAAGACTTAGAGCTATTTATAATGCCTAATTTATCATAATGCATTTCTTACTCTCTTGCTAAAGGAAAAGACATTTCCTGACCATTAGACTGCAGCATAAGAGAGTTAATGAGAGCTCTCCTTTGAATTTCCTTTCGAAGAGTGCGCCACTCAGTGGCAAGAGTAGTTATCTTTCATTAAAGGAGATCTGATGAAGTTCCTGAATGACATCGAGGAAAACCGTATGAGCACCTAGCTCATACAAGCAGGCAGACAGTGTCCTCTAGTGGTGAAAGTCTCCGCATTTCAAAAGAACTGGACTGAGAACATTTTTACCTGACCTGTCTTACAAGTTCATCTGAAACAGGACCTAGAATTGTCCTTTAGATAAAGCCTTAGGCAGACTTTCAAACCATCTGGCAGAGGGCTGGGGAAAGGAGCCACGGAAAGAACAGTACTCATGTCCTCAGACAGAATGTAGTTTCACCCTGAATGAATAATTATTTCTAAGTTAATACATTGATAAAGTTTCAATCTGAAAAAAAAAATCTCTAAAAGTTATATTAAACATTGCACCAGTGTGCATCTGAATTACAACACAGCGAAGCTGCACACCAAGAAAAAGTCATGAGGAAAAAAGCAGAGCAAGGTAAAGAAAGACAATGAACTGTCAAAAGAAGAGAAACTAGGTATTCACCAGCTTTGCCACAAAATCTTTGAGACCATGTGACCAGGATGTTAGTTTCAAGTCCTGTCTGATGGATAAATGAGGTGCTACTACACAATACATAACATATCATGGTTTCCAGTTTCAGGCTCTAGTTTCAGTTCTCCTGCTCTTAGGGCAGTCCTACCACACCTCTCTGGTGCTCAGCACACTCATTACAGGTTTAGGCTTCGGTGGGAAGGAGGACAGACCCAACACAGCTTCTTAAACCATCTCAGCCTCAATACTCAGAACATAAGCAGCTCCACCCTTACCTTCACCCCTCTCTCACAGGAAATTTGGGGAGCGGGCTTCCCACACCCCAACGGTGTCATGACCCCCACCAGTCTCACACTGCATTCAAGTGCTCTCTGTCTCAGTCACACCAGCTCACTCCTGTCCCAGACCACTGCCCCACGTCCCCCTGGTCCTTCCAGGCTGTTTCGTTCCTCTCCAGCTCCCTGGGTCATTGCTCCCTCAGCCTTCCTCACTGGCCCCCAACAGTACAGGCCACTGCATCCCCCTGGTTTTATCAGTCTACCCCACTGCTCCCCCAACTGCAATCCCTCCTCCAGTGTTTCCTCCAACACCCCTGACCATTGCCTGCCCCAGCCTTCCTAGTCTGCCCCGCTGTCCCCCAACACCCCAGGCCCCAGCCTCCTCCAGTCTGCTCTATTTCCCAGACTACCACGTGTCACTGCCTTTCCCAGTCTTCCAGGTCTGTCCCACTGCCCCTCCAGCCCCAACTCCCCACTCCCTCATCCCCAGCAGTCTTCACAGTCTATCCCACTACCCCAGAGCACTGCATCCCCCCAGCCTTCCCCATATACCAGATTACTCCCCAATGCCCCAGACTAGTGCCTCCCCCCTCGGTCCTTCCCACCACTCCCCGAAGCCCCAGGTCACTGTCTCCCCCTCATCTTTCCCATATTCCCCACAGCCCAGGCCACCACCCCGTCTCCCTTCACCTCAGGAGCCCCCAGGCCCGCTGCCCCGCGGCCTACCCCTCCCGCCGAGCCCTCTTACCCCCGAATTGCACCCCACGTCGAGCCCCAGCAGCGGTCGGGCCGCCGCGGGGAACAGGCGCCGCAAGAGCCCGCCAGGCAGGAGGCTGACGCGGCCCTCGGGCGGGTGGAAGCGGGAGTAGTTGGGGAAGTTGCCGTAGGGAGCAGCGCCAGGCTCCAAGACGAGAAACCCCTCACTCGTGGGCGCCGCCATTTTTCCCTCACCCCCATGTGCGCGCCGGGCGCGGACCGAGCGGGCGCAGAATGGTTCCGGGGAAGAAAGGTTCCGGGGGGGGTCGCACATGCGCGTACTTGCAGTGGGGATGACAGGGGCCCTGTGGCGGTGACAGGGACAGGGATGGGGACAAGGGACAACGCCGTCCTCCCGCTACGCGCACAGCGTCAGCCCTCCTACCCCAGCCTTTCCAGGTCCATTTGTGTGAAATGAAGATTTTGTAGAACTTAAAAAAGAAAAAAAACAAAACACCCTGTCCAGGCGCTGTCACACCAGAGCAGGCCAAGGAGGGACAGCTTCAACCGCCCAGCTGTCACCTTTGGCCCTGCCACCTTTGCCCTTTGCCCTGGCGCTGCCATGGTGATGCTGCGGCCTGGTGCTGGAGTGCAGGCCCTGGAGGGCCTTGGGGTCCCTCAGCCCAGGATGCCTCAGCAGCAGGGCCGTGCAGGAGCCACCAGCCACCCACAGCTGGGCCAAATAAAGCCATAAAGTTCAGCTCAGCTCCCCCCAGTGGCGGCATGAAAACCCACCTGAGTCTGGGCAAACCGACCTCAGGAGCGGTCAGCCCTCTTCTGGTTCATAGACACTTTTACAAACTTTTATAAACTGTTATTTAAAAACCTGTGATTATCCTGGTATTGCCCATGCTCCCATAGTAAGGTAGCTAATGGGAGATTTTACAGCAGCCAGAAAAGAAAGCCTGTGGTTAAAAGGAGGGGAAAAAGACTCAGACTGCATTACAGGGAAGGTTTTAGGGGTAAGCTGATAGGGAACTTGGGTTTCATTTTATGCATTGATGTTGGTTTTTACTACAGCATGAAGAGCAGAGGGCGCCAGGAGATCAGAAACGCAGGTGAACACTGCAGTCAAGGTTCAGCCCTTCTTGCATTTGGCTCTTGCCATGGGAAAAAAAAACAGCAGAGAGCTGCAGGGAGTCCCTCCGTCCTCAATACACCTCAAGTATGGAAGGGAAGGAAGAGGGGAAGAACGGCAAAAAATAAACAAAAAATTCCCCCTCCTCCCAGGAGAGGAATTCTCTTTTCTTTTCTTTTCTTTTCTTTTCTTTTCTTTTCTTTTCTTTTCTTTTCTTTTCTTTTCTTAAGGTCTCCCCTGAATCTGTCTGGCTGCAGTTAGGGCCCCTGGATTCCTGTCCCCTTTGCTGTGGGAATAGGGAACAGTTTGATACTTTCCTCTTTCCAACATCCTTCACACCCTGATGAATCTCACTGTCTCCTCCCTTCTTCCACATCCCACCTCTAAGTGGTCCCATTATGCTTACAACTTTAGGCCAAATGAATGTTTGCCCCATTCCTCAAGAGGTAAGTGTTGAAATTTGACTGAATCATCAGCCTTTTATTCCATTTTTGTCAATTACAGGATCAGCTAATGATGCCTTATGTAAATACTCGCAGCCACCTCACTCTTTTTATGGCAGTGCTCCACTTCAGTTATTTTTCCACAATTACTGTCCCACAGCAGAGCTTAAGTTATCCAACACAACAATGCTAAATATTTTCTTGCTGCAGAAAACGCATTTGTGGGCGGGAAAGCCCGTATGGGCTGTATCTCACTGTTCAGCCACGCTTCTTAGAAAGCAAAATCTCACACCTGCCTTTTGGGCATCGCTCCTTCTAAGGAGCAGAGATCTGTTGCAACAAGATGCTGCATTTGGTATTGCTCTGCTCTGACAGCCTAGACATCAGCCCTCCACAGCTGATGGAGAGAGATTCGAGTGTTTACTACCCAGTGTAGGCATTTATTTACATCAGGTGAATTGCTCTCTGGAGGCTTTTATTTTTCCCACTGGCTCTAGAGAAAGCTTAGTGCGTGCATCAGGTTGCTCTCCAGAGACAGTAGGAAATGCCCTCTGAGCAGATATCTTGCTCACAACGCTTGCCTCTACTTAGTTGGTTTTGAATCCTACACCCAAACCAACTCTGAGAGAGGGCAGCTGTCTCACCCAAGGAGTCCTTTGGCCCTCAACTCTCACATACTTCACGTGTGATGCCTGTGCTGGAGCAATGAGCATTTTATTCGTTCGTGTAGGATATGTTCCTTAGTCATAAGCAGAGAAGAGCCAGCCTGGCCTCCATTAAAACTTTGGGCTATGCCACATCATGCTATAATCTTGTTTAGGTTTTCTGTTTCAGAGGGATGAAGCACCAGCTGTGCAACCAGACCTTCCTTCAGTAAGGAGACCTCACAGCAGCACTAACAGTTTTGCAACAATTTATTAGCAATGTTTTATTAAATTTCAATTAGCAATGAAAATACAAAATCCTATTTACAATGAAATCATAAGAATGGCTGGGCAAAAGGAGCACAGGGATACAAGAGCCAGGGTCCGAATGATGCAGACCGCGGATAAAGGACATATTCACATGGAGGAAGAGAAGCAGCCCTGCACCTCCCCTGCGCAGCGGGTTGGGGAACCCAGGAAGAACCTGCCTATGGCTATACCTCACCACTAATCCTGCGTTGCTAAGCCCCGTGGGGACTTCTGCCTTCAATCCAAGTGCTCTCGGTATGCCTGGCTTGGATGGGAGGTCAGTGCAGAAGAGGAACCAGGACACATGCAAGAAGGGGGCCCTGTGGAGGGATGCACAAGGGCAGCAAGCCATCCCCATTCGGGTGGCCTGGAGATGGAGCAGGTGCCATGCAAGCTTTTTCCACGTGGGAGCAGAAAGCCAGGAGGCAGCAGCAGCTCAGGCAGCAGCAGAGTTACTCCACACCAGAAAGAAAAGGAGCAAGAGATCCAGAGTGGGCTGCAGATCCATGTTCTCCTACCGAGGTCCAGAGGTGTGCAGGGCCAGTTTGGAGGAGTCTCAGTGCAGAAAGGGGTCCTGCAGAGCTCCAGCCTGGATTGTTCTCCTCTGGAGGAATTTTAAGACTATTTCAGAGTCAGAACTCTTCACACAATACCATACTCCTTCCTCAAAAGCTGGAAAGCAGAAATACCTACAGGCCTTTTGCTGTGAGCAAGAGAATCTGCACAGCCAGTCTGCTAAGGTATTTCAGAAGTGCATGTGTGAATCTGAGTGAGAAAAACCCCAATCCAAACACCAACGTTATAAATTTTCAGTGTGTCTCCAATGCTGTCCTGTCTCCCAATTCTGCCTGCTCAACAACTCAAGGCCGTTATTTCATCTCCATGATGCACTGCAGAAAACAGGGGGGTCATGAACTTAATGCTATCCTAGTAGTCTTCTTTATCCCTAAAAAAGGGTTGTTTTTTTTGAAGGGGGAAGGCAGAAGGCATCAGTTCTGCTCCTGTGTGGCAGACAAGGTCAGTGCAGCCTCTGAGGGGTTGAAGCATGTTTTATTTAATCTTTGCACAGTAACTTTCCTTTTCCTTTGCCCAGCTCAGGGCATTGAACACGTGCAGCAGGAGGATGCAACATGTGAGGGGTAACAGCCAGGGCAGCAGCAGAGGAGGAATGTGTGGTACGGAGCATTTTGGCATAGCCTTTCTCTAACACGCAGGGATTGCTAGAGGCAGCTCAGTGACGCACTTGCACTAGCATTCCAGGGAGATTGAAGATACGGGTTTCTATCAGCAGGAAGGATCACTTTCTAAATAAGAGCAAAAGGCCTCTTATCTCCACCTGGAGCTTTACAGTTAGAAATTAGCCAGCTAATCCCCAAACAGGGGAATGTGAGCAAGGGGAAGATGGAAAGTTACCTGCACACTCCGAGGCATCCAGTGCCCTCCCTGACATCCATTTTTTGGGGAGCAAAGCTAGAAAAGGGGCCAGAGCAAGATGCGACATTGGTGTTTGCTACAAAGAGGTGCCCATTTCGAGCAACAGGCACTCACCCTGGCCTCAGTCTGTCTCTCGGTAATAACCACCTAGGACCATTAATCTGAAGCAACCAAGAACTTGTGAAGATCCTCAGGATGGATCACAGAATCTCAGCCACCCATTTCCCACATCAGGAAGTGCCTAGTTCTGCATGGGCTCTGACAGACTCTTTCATCTATTCTCTGCCATTCCCTGCCAATAATCCTCACATGGGATCCCAGCCCTCCCAGGTAAGAGCCACAATTCAGGACACTGGCATACACATCCCCTGGGGTGGGGAGGTGAGCTCACAGTCAGTGTTCCTGCTGTCCCACTGTGGGAAGGAAAGAAAGTGCAAACTCAGCCCCACAGCCAGCTGCAAAGGATACAGAAGGATTCTTCCTGCAGGGACATTAGGGATGTCCTCGAAGAGGCTGTATGTCCTGAGCAACAGGTTCCCTTGTGCCTGGAGGACTGATTGCTGGGACATCCAGACTATGTGATCCCACGCTTTGCCTTTCTAAAAGCGGGCACTACCTGGAACGCTTCTCTACAGAGGCCACGAGGCTCTGAATGAATGCAGGTGAGAAACAGAGGGGTGCAAGGATTTCCCTAGCTTTTCCCCTTTGTTCAGCTGGTTTTCCTGCCAGCATCCTAGCAAAATTCCCAACCTCTCCTCCCTAAATATTATTTTTGCTTTGCAGAGCTGTTCTCAGCACTGCGATATTCCATGATATGCAGGACTCAGGCAACTCTGACAGCCTCTGGGGAAGAGAAGATCTTGGTCTCATACCGCCCAATCTCTGGTCTGGTTTGATCTCAGTAGGAGTGAAGGGAGCAGGAGAGACATAACACTTAAGCCCTGCTTTGCTGTCTGGGTCACAAAGGCTTACAGCGTATATACAAGCTGCATAAAGGAACCCAGGGGCTTTGCTCAGCTGATAGAATGGAGCCTGCTAGTGGGCCAGAAAGGGTGGTTTGTTGTTTTGTTGTTTTTGTTTTTAAACCCTCTTTTCCTTTTAATTTTTTTTTTTTTTTCAAACATTTGCATCTTGCCAGCAAAGAAAAGATACTGCCCTGCTGCGCTCACTCCTGGCTGGAGCCAAAGAACTGGAGGAAGAAGGAGAAGATGTAGATGATGTCCAGGTAGATATTGAGGGCACCAAAGATGTATTCCTCTGGACTCAGCGAGTACCGACGATTCCCCATCAGCATCTGGGTATCAAATGCCAGGAACTGCAGGGAAAGAGGAGGAAACCCAGTGACAATCACGTGCAGATTTGGCACAGGGAGGCAAAAAGTGCTTTGCTATAAGAAATTCTCCCAGTTGCTTCACTGTACCCTTAACAGAAGTGCTGCCACTTTTTATGGGCCATAACTGCCCTTTAAAAGCTTGGAACAATGCACTGATTGAGTTGCAGCTTTCCCCTTCCTTCATTTCACTCTAATAGTCAAACCCTGAGCTTAACTATTACTCCAGGTCTGCTTCCTTCAAGGTTATTCCCAAGACCCTTCTTTGCTTCATCCTTGCTAAGGTCAGCTTGGGAACAATCCTGTCTGTTCCACCTCAGCCAGTCCCTATGACTTGTTATTCCCAGCCTTCCCTGGTTCACACACACCTTACAGGTAACAAGATTTCCTGAGCCCAACATGACATTGCAGCAGCACCACCAGAGCAATAAAGAGAGCACGAAAACCCAGATCCTGGGCAGCACCAAGGTCTGCAGAGCCAACAGCAGAGATAGCCAGACCCAGAGGGGAGCTAACACCTCCCTGAGCTGCAATCACATCTGAGTGCAGGGCAGATTGTACCCATGAAGCCGCTGCAGCCCCAGCTGCTGGGGTGGGAATCCACTGCCCAGCCTGCCTGCATGGACTCAGCACTTCTAGGAAGAAACAGGCAGGTGGCACAGCTGCGAGAAAACCTGAACCTTGCTGCATGACTTCAAGCACATCATCTTCTCCAACTCTCCTCTGCACTGCGGTTAACCTGGCCTGCGATGGATGCCTTGGCATGGAGCTCTTCAGGGCTGTGGCAGGGCATCTTTGCCACCGCCGGGGGTCAGCTGGCATCCCTGCCCTCCTCAGCCATAACTAACAACTGATCTCCCAAGACATTGTCAGGTTGCACTGACATGCTGGGCACAGTTCGCTGCACCAGCTGTGTGTTTCTGACTGAAGTTTATGCGGTAATAATATGTTTAGCCTCCTTGTATTTTTACAGAAGAGTCTTTAATCGTGAATCACAGAAGAAATACCCAAGCTCACTTGAAATGTCTTTATTAGCTAATAAATAAAATTGCTCAACCGTTCTTATTCACAGTATGCCCAACGGGCACCGCCTTGAACCCCAAGGCAGCCCTCCTCCTGACCCCCACTTCAAGGTAATGCCAAGCATCTTCCCAGACAATGCCCACACCCAAATGGCAAGCACGGCACTGCCGGGACATGCTCAAGGAGAAGGCTCTCAGGAGGGACAGCCAGGGAGCAGCCGAAGGAATGAAACGAGCCTTTTCAACTTCAGTTTGAGGAGCTGCCCCATTTCAGGGCTTTTCCTGCCTGCAGTGAACCTTCCTCATGCTCCTTAATCCCAGACCATGGCCTCTGACTGTTCTCCCGTATCTCCGTTTGTTAGTGAAGCTCATACCCAGTCCTTGGTCCACTCCTACCCAGCCAGCCCTGGCTTGACTTTGCTCACTTTCGCAGCCTCATTTCATCAGCAAGCTCCACTGCTGTCTGGCTCCTACTTCTGTGCCAAAGCTTACTCTCTGCTCCCACTATGGAAATGCCTTTTGCCCTGCCCCTACAATACTTTCTGCTGTTCACACCTAGTATTGAGCTTACAGCATGGATTTGCCAATCGCAGCATGCTCTGCACCAGCACTGTCACGTACACCAACACCTTCTCAGGACAAGGCTGAAGTCACTGCAATAATTGCTGTTCATGAGCCGTTTGAGGATGTGGAGCTCTCTGCAATCCTACGACTCACTCTTCTCCCTTCCCTAGGCACGCTTCAAGGCGAGAAGCATTTATTCCATGTTTACTTGCTTATTTTTCCTGCCAGCACATTCCCAGGCCCTGTGACCAGCACCGCACTTACCATAGTGAAGATAATGGCACCAAGCAGAGCATAGATTGCATGGAGCCAGGGGACCTAGAGGAACAAATCCATCAGTCAGTGCCTGTGAGAATACTGGTTAATTAGGACTTGACATAGAAGAAAGCTTAGCTCTCATGTGGAGGATATGAGTAAGGGAAATTGCTCTAATAACCCTGAACTTGCACCACTTCCAGTTCCAACCCAGTTTCTGTTGTTGACCTTTTTGTGGCAAAGAACAGGTCACTGTGCCTCAGTTTCCTCTCTCACTCTAGCCTTTATGTCTATTTGGCTCATAAGCTTCTAGACCAGGTGCTTGTGTTTCTGAAATGCCTACTTCAACACAGCTGCAGTCTCTGTGGAAACCTCTTAGCACAAACCTGATGGAAAAAAAACATCTTGCAGCAGCCCTAGAAGGTCTTTATTTATCCAGACAAGCTGAGCCCGCTGGAAGAAACACCAATTGCTTCCAAGAGCCAGACCAAGTTTTGCATGTTAATTAAAGCTGAAGTATGTTCATCTGTTAGAGTCACAGCAGAATTAAGACCAAATCCCAACCCCTGCTTGCTGTGGCAAGGTAACCCACAGCGCTAACGGAGAAGTTGCTTACATTCCAGAAGTTGCCCACATGGATGGCTGATTCAGCCCAGAGATCACAGCCCGCCTCCAGAGATAGACAAGCTCATTACAAGCTGCCTCAAGCTATGCTTATCTTGACAGACTGCAAGATAAAGAGCAGTTGTCTCAACAGTTTAATGGCACTGGCTTGGCGCTGCAACCTAGTTTACCCTCACGTTTGCAGAAGAGGGGAGATAGATGTCAAACCAAGACAACCAAAAACCAAGCTTCTAGTTTTGGAAGCACCGGCCTGTGTGTTTGTCCATCATCAGGTCAACTCCAGGGCTGGTACCAGTGGAAGCATCTCCTGCAGGTCTGGCCCTTAAAGTATGACTCAAGTTCCCAGGGGTTCCCCAGAGGAGCCAGGTGAGATGTGAGGGGTTTGGAGAGCACTTCAAGGCAGCCGTGATCAGAGCCAGGTGCTGCTGTCACCAGTGCAAGCAGGCATTCGGGGTGATTAATGGTGGCTGCACAGCCCCACACACCTTACCTCTTTCATCAGGATCTCTTCCAGAGTCTGTCAGGCTCTTGCCTGAATGACAACTCACCTAATGAGGCACTCTTGGATGGAGACCAGATGCTCCACGCTGCCACACCAAACCCTCTATCAGGTGTGGCCACAAGTAGCTCCAGGGTTTTGCTTGGGCACAGCCAATACCAGGTTCAAGTCAAGAGCAGGGATGCAGAGGGCTGGCATGGGAGGCTTAAGGAAGGGGCTGGACCCATGCAAGAGGAACTGGTAGCAATCGGAGGAGCAACAAGATGGTCACTCATGGTCTGGATATGTTCCTGGGGGTCTGAATCACGCTCCAGAGGGGATTATTTCTATCAGAGAAATTTGAGCCTCAGGATTTAAACACTGCAGGACTGCCCATGTTAGTGTGGCTACAGCCAAGCCTGGCCAGACAGGCTCACCGCTGCACTTGTCCAGACTCCAAGTCCTGCCCTGAATTTGGGCTAAGAGCCCTGCTTTGTTTGGGGCAGACCAACACTTTAATATGATCACCATCCTGCTTTTACTGGAAGGGAAACTGAGGCATGAGCATGTGCTGCAACCTGCCGTGGGGTCACTACACAGCTCCAGGAACAGAAGCAAACTTCCTCAAGCCCCAGGCCAGTGCTGTCCTACAACCCAATATCTGATTGTACAACAAGCAGGCAACAGCCACCTGGCTTTTCGTTTCTGATGGCATTTCTGCACATTTTCAGAGAGCAGACTGGGACACCCCTCTGAAGCCAAGCCCTGGAGCTTGCCCACTTTATGCTCCCAGCCTTGCACCAGAACTGGTGGGACTGGGCAGGAAGGGGGAACATGGATCATTACTCACATATTGGTAGGGCAGTATCACAGCCAGAATGATGCCACCGAAGAAGAGCACCATGAGCATCACAAAGAGGACGCCCTGATAGGAGGTGAAGTCAAACTGCAGAGGCAAAGAGCACTACATTACAAGAGCAGAGTGCTGGAGCAGGAGGCAGCAAGGCGGGGGGGCTCCACTTCTGCAGAGAGGGACTCCCGAGCATTGCACCCATTTTGCTGTCGGATGGCAATTCCTTCATCTGCATCTCAGGTCCTATAGCCCAGCACACATGCGTGTGGCAGAGCCAAACACTCACTATATCCCCTTTATTGCCATGGGTACAAACCCAGTACCCATCACATCACTGATATCCAAAAGCCCTTCACGCACACTTGTGTTAGTGCCTTGCTGTATCCTGGCCTAATCAAAAAAAAGAAAAAAGAAAAAATACACCACCACCCCCAAAAAACACACAAACAAAACCAAAAAACTGTACACCGTATATGTTAGCATCTTCTAATCCCATCTATACCTGACCAATCCCTCAGCCCAGCACCTACCATAAATCTTCCTGTAACCTTCGCTTTGCACCCCAGCATCCCTCAGATTACTCCTGCATCCAGAGCCCCACAGACCTGCCCCTTCACACCACCTGACCCCATTTACTGCCTCTCCCAGAGGGTCTGAGCAGCACAGACTGACCTTGGTCTGGAAGCTGAAGATGGTGACAGACAGACACACCAGGGCTGTGATCCCCAGACACAGAAGGACCGACTTGGTATTGTAATAACTGCAAAATTAACAGCAGAACCACTTTTCTAGTGTTTCCACAGGGATGGGTGGGAGAAGAGATCAAGACAGGTAGAAGCTCATTGTGGGTGTACAGGGAAAGCATGAGTCCTAGGGGCACAAGCTGCATTAACCTTATCAGTGTTCTTTCTTAGTGTCAAAAGGGAAGGAAAGTAGAAAAAAAAAACAAGATGGGTTTTCCTCCTGCTTTAAATAGGAGAGGGTAGGCAGGAGGGCATGTCTATGCCTCCTGGGAACTCATGAGCAGCTAAGATGGGGACTTACTATAAAAATCTATCTGTCCATGGACAGATGGAGAAGGGGAGGATTCAAACTGGGAGGTAATAAAAATAGAGTGACAAATGTCATTGCAGCACAATGAGAAATCAGAAAGCTGTAGCCACTGTTACTCTGTGAATATGCTTGTAATAGGGGGGTTGAGTCTTGGAAATCTGCAGGGCAGGATTTGAACTGGATTGAAAGACTACAGGCGTAGATTTTTTTGTTTGTTTGTTTGTTTTTGATATGTCTGACTGCTGACTTTGGTTACAGCACTAGGCTCAGCCCTAAGAAGAGCCAGGCCCCCCCACTCCTCCCTTCGATTGGAGAGAGATGTCACTGGTATTTTCCCCGAGCTGCTGAAGCCACCACTTTCTTTGTCCCCTGCACACATCCATCAACACCCACTGGCTCATCTGCTTCATCACCAGGGACCCACGTGAACCAGGGCTGATCTTGTGAGCAGATTGTAACAGTAAAAACAAGCAAAAGGGAGCAAGCTGTAGACTACAAAATAAAATGAAACTGCTGGAAAATAAGCTCCTTGTGTCACTCCAGCCCCATCTGCTAGAGGGCTGCTTATTGGGAGGGGTGAGATCAGTGTATGGCAGTGCCCTGTAGCCCACCCATGCAGGCAGAGCCTTGTCCCTGGCTCTCTAGTGCTCTCCTATAGGAGTTAGCACAGCCAGGAACTACCCTGTGCTGCCCCAGTGGTGACAGAGAAGGGGATGCCACCATAGCTCTCAGAGAACGTCTTTAAAAAGTGTTTTCAAAAGGGAAGGTGGCTACTTCAAGTGGCTACTGGAACAGCTGCAAAGAAATCAAGTGGTCCTCATGTTTCAGAAGTAAGGAAGTTTTCCCACAGGAAAGGCCAGGACATAGGACCAGAAGACCTCCAGGGACCACATGCTCAGCCTACCTGGAAAGCATCCCAGTGAGATAAGCCATGGAGAGTGTCTGGGAGGGAAAGAGAACCACATTATTCTTGCATTCATGTCTCAGGGAAAGACACTGAGCAGATACGACATCTCAATTGCAGTAACAATGGTAACTACAAGGGCAGCAAAACCTCTTAAACTGATGCCCAAGAGAAGCAATTTTTGCATAGTTTCTAATACTCCAGTGATTAATGTCCACAGGACGGGTTAAAAATGCAGGCAGGCCACCCCTGGGAGCAGTCCCTCCTTCCCCATCCCTCCACCCCTCCTGCACAGGGCTCCAGCACCCTACCCCCGCTCCCACAACCAACCAGCCTCCGCACGCATTTTGTTTTGAACAGAGGCTCCCTTCTTTCCTGCTTATCACATTCAAGTTCAATTACAGCTCCTCAGCCCAAGCGCGGGGCAATCGGAGGATGAAATTCCTGCTTTCTGCAGGAATTCAGACCAGACTTTTTCTCTCCTGCTTAGAGCCACTGTGAAACTCACACTGGTTGGAGGAGCAGGGTAGACACTGTCCATGTGTGCTACTTACAAAGATGCTCAGCAGGATCAGATTCCATGGGAAATACCTCCTGCAAGTGAATAAACGGGGGCTGCTCAGCCCTGTGATGCACAGGGCAGCAGTAGTCAGCAGCGCTGCGCAACGGGTTGCATAAGATGTGCCAGAGAGCAAATGGCCTGTGCAGCAGATGGCAGGGGTTGTGCAAGGGGACAGTCATGAGAGAAGAGAGAATGAGAGAGCATTTGGGGTGCTCCGAGGCCAAGCGTGTAAATGCCCCCATGATATTCCAGCAAAGCAGCCAGGAGTGCCCTGCACTGGCAAAAGCAAAGATGTCCATTCCCTGCGGTATTTAATAACGAGCATTTGGAGCAATACAGCAGTGCAGTTTGGGCTGCAACATATCTACCCTTCCAGCTGCAATCCAACTTCAGCTTTTAGCGCAGTGTTGCAGCAGCCCACAACTGCATCAGGCCTGGAAGTACAGCTGCCACCTCTGTCCCTACAGCACTGTGCCAGCACAACCCCATCCCATCTCTGCAATGTTGTTGGTCATGTTTGAAGAAAGAGGAAAGCATTCATCCTTCACTTCACC
The DNA here is from genome assembly GCA_013399475.1 of Chauna torquata. Lineage (NCBI taxonomy): Eukaryota > Metazoa > Chordata > Aves > Anseriformes > Anhimidae > Chauna > Chauna torquata. The sequence continues at coordinate 75,845 of VXAL01017160.1, read as the reverse complement.
GGGCTGTTTTAAATCCCAAAAGAAAATATTTTACCTAGGTCCAGAGCAGCAAGCAAGAATCAAGTAGGTCACAAAGAAAACAGCACTGCAAAGAGAAAAAGAGCAGATTAGGGACGAAAGCACAAGCATTGTGTGTTGATGCAAGAGAGACGTCTCCAGGTGGCAAGTTTTAGCGCTCTGTTGCACTGCTTAAATGCAAGCACCGTGCCAGAAGTCAAGGCTGGGTAGGAAGCAAGGCAGCAAATGCCTCTCACTGAAGCTGTTTTCTGCCCAAATCTACCTGCTCTGCTTATGCCAGTCCCTAAGGTGGGATAGTACAGCCATCCTCGGAAAATCTGGAGGATGGTTTTAGAGCAGAGCAAGGACAGCATTCAGGTCTAGGGTAGATGGAGGTACTCAAAGGCGTTTGTTGTTGACAAGTGACTGCATGAGCCACTTGAATGGAGGTAGCTAGACTTTGCTCCTCATTTTCATCACTGGCATCCCACCTAGCTTGGTGGAATCAAGGCATCCTGCTGGGATTTCAGCAGCACTTCTACCGGCCCCACGAATCTTGGTTTAAATGGCTTGCCTAAGGTTGATGGAAGGTCTGCGCTGGAGAAGGGAATTGGTCCCATGACACTGCACCAGCCCTCGAGGAAGAGCTCAACAGGAGAAGGATCCTCTGAGGACACTAAAGCTCACAGACCCAAGCCTAATATGTTGTTGCACATGCCATCCCCAGGTCACGGAAGAGTTATTTATCTCACATGACTTGACCCTTCAGCAAAGCAAAAATCCAAGAGCTGAGGGATGGTCTCCCTCTGCCCCAGCCGTCACGCAGCCCGGGTGTTTTTCCACAGCGCTGATGGGGTACAGCACAGTGGGAACCTGCTCACCTACTTTCACCCTTGCGCCTGGAGGGGAAAAGCAGCTTCCAAGCATGCCGATGGCAGCATGATAGCCAGTCACCTTAGGTCTAATAAATGAACGTGACGACAAAACCCACGGGCCATGATAAATGCACCAAAGATAAACCTGAGCATTGCTCTCCCACAGGGAAACCAGGAAAGCTGGAGTGGGCACAGCTCAACAGATGGAAAGAAAGCATGTGGGGAGCAAAGAGCCATTGCAGTTGTCCATCTCCTTTGCCCCCACTACAAACATCTGCTCTTGCTTTATTCCCTCTGAGCCATCACCCCAGCAGTAGGAAAACACCCTAGGGCACCCACTTTTAATTCAGAGGTGTAGATGTAGAGGTCAGATCTCTGTGTGTGAAGGAGATCCAGACCCAGACCACAACGAGCAACTGGAGACACTGGGGATGGAAGGAAGGGTTGACTTGCTGAGAGGGACAGACAGAATTTAAGTCCGTCAAGTACAGGGCCTGTCCCCAGCCCAAGATACGTTTGCTCCTGCTGAAGAACAGGAAGAAGTAAACGGTAACTGGCCAGAAAGCTGCAAGAGATGAGCCCAAAGGTAAAAGTATAGACCTGAGCAGAGCTTGGTCTTGTCTTCCTGCAAGGCAGCACTGCTTCTCCGATCTACCAGTTGGCCAAGGATGAGCACATTATTTTCCTTTAAGGTCGAAGAGGCATGCTGGTGCCAGTTCCCTTCCATTATTGCTATTTTAGGTCTTCTAAGTTATATAAGCTGATGTCTCATCTCCGGACCTGGACACATTTCATGATTTGGGTGTGAACTAATTAAAGCCAGGTTCACAGAACCTCATTCACAGGCAAGTGCATCGTGCTCTCTGCCTGCTTAATTAGCAGCACTAACACAATCAGCATACAGAAAACAGCACAACTGCAAATATATTAACACATGGAGGTGCAGCCTAGCTACCTCCGCTCTGACCTTTCAGACCAGGCTTGCCTAATGAATGAAATCCCAAATTCTGGGCACCAAAGGCTGCTCCAAGATGATGACCCTAGCATGACAGCTCACACTGAGACAGGGCCAGAAACACCATGATGTCTCCAAATGCACCCCCCCTTAGCACCATGATGTCTCCAAATGCACCCCCCCTTAGCACTGCCCACATCCTTCTTCATCTGTTGTATATCAAGACATGGGATACAAACCCAGACAACCTCCCTGCTTTCAATGGGAGGATCTAAAATTAAGCCTCTAAGGCACCCACTGCATTCTTTCAGCTCTCGCATCTGGGTTTCTGCAGTTTTTACCTGGAAGCTCCCCGGTTTTACCTGGTTTGCTCCACAAGCAATACTTATGTATTTGCTTTGACTCTGGTTTGTAGAGCAGCAAGCCCTCTTTTTGGAAGCACTTGGAGGTATCCAACATGTTTCATGTCTCAGGCTCATTTAGGTGAGATTTCCTATTTCTGTTCTCACCTCAGAGATATCCATGAATATCCCTGGCTCCCTCTGCACACACATTGGAGCAATTCCTCACATGCAAGATAGAAAAATGTTTGGAAAGTGTCTCCACATCACTACAGCCACACCCAGAGCTGTTCATGCATGGCCGTAGGAGAGGACAGATACTCACTAGGAAGCCCAGTACCAAGCAGCGTGCGTCTGAATGTACCCCTTGACCGGCTCACTGCAAGACAGAAAAGGGATCCTGAGCATAGCATAAAAATGCCAATCACTTCAGGCTGTTGCTAAATTAAACCTGGGAACACGCACGGGGTGACACAACATGGGGATATGTGCAAAAACACAGCGGAATCTACCCAGCAGACCAACCAACTGGAAAGAAATTCCAGCTGTCAAGTCAGAAAGACTGCCCTGCTCTTATTGATGACACCATTGGGCTTGCTCGTGGTATGGCTGCTGCCTGCTCTGAGAAGCGATTAAGGAGGTCAGCTCCTCAGGCTGACAGTGATTCATTATTTATTCTGGAGGCAACGTGAGCTGCACATGCCCGAAATGCTCAGTCACCCGAGCTAGAGAGCTGCTGCTCAAACATGGGGTATCTGCTTCTGTGAGGGAAGGTAACCCGGCCCCTGAAGCCGAGGCTGGCTGGGGTTGATGACATTGATAACTCCCAAAGCAGAAAAGATGCAGGACACGGCTGAAGCAGCAGTTAAATGCAAGGGTGAGCAGCCCAGGTCTCTCTGCTGGGGATGGCACCCAGAGAGGATGATGCACCATTCAGGGGGCGTTCAGCAGAGATACTCGGCTAGCAGAAGGACCTCTCAGGGTCCCACTCTACCTTGTTTTTCTATTGAGATGCATGAAAAAAGTATTCACATATCTACATAACAGAAAATACCCCTGAGTAATGGGTAATACAGGAGCAGGTCATGCATAGGACAAAGTGAGCATTACTGCTACACAGGAGACCTACCAGAAGGTGAAGAAAGCCACAATAACGAGAGTCACCAAGAGCTGGACCATCAGGATGGCATAAACCTGGAACGAGAGGCAGCCCGTGGGTGACCCACGCACTCCCCACCCAGCTTGGAGCAGCTCCATGGTCCAGAGGAGCCAAAGCCAGTGCAGGGGGGTCCCTTCAAGAGACCAGAGCTGGTCTCCTGCCTTTGCAGGAGGAGGCTGAGCCTGGAGAGACGTGGCTCTTGCCCTTACCTTTCTGATGAACACTCTGCGCACGTTCCTGTCATCCCAGCTGAAGGTCGTGAGCATCTCTGTGTCCCCAGGGTACCCGCCACTGCCATAGCTGGGGCTTGTGCCTGAAGCAGAAGCCAGAGATCAGCTCCCATCACCCAGCTCCCTCCCAAGCCGCAATAACCTGACCCCAGTGATCAATTACAGTTCAGGAGGCCCAAATTTTAAGATCTTCTTGTTGCACCTTGAAATAGAGGTGTGCTGGGATGCACTCCACTCCCTCCTCACTCCTGCATCATACTAGGAGCATCTCCAAGAACAAAAAGAAGGAAAATACATCTGCAAACCCCAGGCCCTGGCATCCCTGTTGTGTTAATTCCTGTCTACAGTAACAGCGTTTCTTTAATGGCAATTAAAGGGCTCGTACCATATCCTCATTCTCCTTTCACAGAATATTAGAACATCCCCAAGAGGAGCCATGACTCAGCACCTCAGTCATTCCCATCAGGAGCTCCACTGCAGGAGGATTCCCTCGCTGCTCTGTAATTGCCTGAACTTAGGTTGTGTCTGCATCATTTCAAATGTCAACAGCGTGTCCTCTACTCTGAGAGAAGCTCATTTCAGGCACCTTTTCCATAAGGTCTATCCCTGAATCTGATTTCTATGCATGGAGTTGGGACAGTATAGCAGCAAGCCTGAGCAAGGGGGAAACAACTCCAATAAAACTGCTGTAAGTACCTTCCCCAAAAGTCACTGCACCACACAACCCATCGCTGCTTTGCAGAGGGATCTGTAACACAAGCTCTTGTTGCTGGAGTTTCTTCCAGCTTTCTCCCACTCCTGAGCCTCATGTTCAAGAAAAAAAATAAAATACTGAAACCATGGTTGTCTGTCTTAACACATCATGCCCCTGTGCTACTTCTCTTGCAGATACCCCCGCCTGTGCTACTGAGTCTCCCCGACTGGGTTTCCTATAGAAACAAGGCTTGCGTGATTACACCAGCTATGCATTCATACCTCTGCCTGTTTGACAGATGCCTCCCCTCCTTCTCAAAAATTACTGCTCTGTGATACTCAGATCCCTTGGGCAGACGGAGGGAAGACCCATGCAAACACAGAGGACAGGCTGCAGACACCAGCAAAGTGAAATTCAAGGCCCTGGTCCTAGATTTCTTCTATTTTACGAGTCTAAGACTGCTTGCTCTTACTGTGGAAGCCTCATCTAATGACCCCCTTAGCAGGAAATAAATCCCTTATGCTCCTTTTGTGCCTAATAAATCTCCTGCATGTTCTTCTATGCCCCAGCAGGGATGCACTCCTGCCATGCATCCTTGTTTCTGCAAGATCTGTCATTGCCTGCGTGGCCAAGAGCACCTGAGGCCCATGTCCCCAGGGCACTTCAGTGCCTCCTGCATCAAAGCAATCAAGGCATCTAAACACCAAATTAAGCACCTAAATGCCTCAGAGGAATGGAGGGTTTTCCTCCTCCCTGAAAAGCGTCCCCAGCACCAGTCACTCTCCACCCACAGTCCTGTCTGAGGCAGCAAGACCTAGTCCCCAGCTTGTGACCTAAGAAAGCAGCCCAAAACACGTCACTTCTCTCCAGCTACTTCCAGTCTCATATAAGCCATTAGACACAGCCCCGTGGCATGCCACCCCTTCTAGACACCTGCTATGGAAGCCACAGCTCAGCTGAGAGATGATACATCACCTAAACAAGTCCTCCAGGATACCCAAAATACCAGCATCCTAACCCATTTGGGCTTTACTCATCCTAATTCATCATCACAGTAGAAAGACCCAGGTGGTTATTACAGCACGCTGGGAGGTTGTTTGTCCCCTTCTTTCTGATCCCTAAAGGCACACAAGAATGGGAAAAGTCTGTGAGACCATCAGACCATGCAAGCACACACATCTCAGATGGGTTTAGCTTGCTCTTTCCCCTTCCCTAAACCTCTCCAGCCCGGCAGCTGCAACCATCCCTGCCAGCAAGAATGGGCAGCTGCCAAAGCAAAGCACAGGAAGAGGATGGAGCAGAGCAAGAGGACTCAGGAGTCCTTAAGTCCAGTCCCTCGAGTGCTCTCTGCAGCTCAAGCCACACTGACGGAGCAGCTGGCCACCCCAGCAGCCTCGCTTGCCCCTTCTCTCCAGCCAGCCACCACATCCCGCATCCCCTGTCTCACCACCACCCAGCCGTTCTCCTGCGTCAGGCACAGTCGGACATTTGTCCGCTTGTCACAGCCCCGAGCAGAGGCTGCACGCGGCACCCAGGAAGAAAAGCTGTTTGTGTGCCCAGGGGTCACACTCGCAGCCATGCGGACCAACACTGGAACAATTCAGCCTTCAAGTCCAGCAGTGTTTTAACCTCCACTGGCTCTGAACACCCGCCCGCAGCAGCCAGACATCACTGATGCCACAATGTCAATTTTGCCGGTTCAGCAGCTTCTGTGAAAGAAGCAGGAGCTAGAAGGGGGGCTGCTGCCTGCAGAGCCGGGAGCATTGCACCAGGACACTCCCCAGCCCTGGGCAGTGGCATTGCCCAGTGCAGCAAGCTGGGAGCTGGGACTTCCCCATCCCCATACTGGAAAGGGACAGAGTGCTGGGGCTTAGTCCTCTGTCTGGAAGGTAGTGTGGTCTAGTGGTTGGGCAAGCTGGCTTTTTTAATTTTAAGTTGTATGTATATATGGCTGTTAGCTATACATAGGTAATAGCTATAGCTCTACGGTGAGCTCTACCATGGCCCACACTGAGCGCCACATCCCTTGCTCACTTCTCTACAAGCCTGGGGGCAATCTCTGCACCCCTCTTCCCCCCTTTGCAAGGGGCTCGCCCTGGATACAGCCACAGAAGGACTTACTGGGGTCGACGTAAGCCCAGCTTGGGTGGAGCGGTACAGATGGGGGAGAAGGGTAAGCACCTGCCTTCATCCCCTCTCCTGCTGTTGCCTCCTCATAGGTTGGAGGGGCTGGTGGAGCCGTGGCATTGTCCTTCTTCTCCCCTTGCCCCTCAGGGTTGGGGGGTTTGTTGTTCACAGAGAGCTGCATAGAAAGGGGAAAAACAAAAAGAGGGAGTTTAGGCTACAGAATGGCACAGAAACTGCCCTGCAATGGGGACTCAAAAGAGCATGGGTAGAGGTCTGCAGCTCCCTGCATTTCGTCCCAGGAACCAGACAAAAGAGACCCAGCTGCTGCTGGTGATGGACTCGTCCCACACTCTAGGAATGTGCATCCTCTGATTGATTAAGAGATGGGAAGACACCCAACTTGACAAAGGGGATGAAAAATTGTTGATAACCAGGTCTGAGGGTAGACACAGCCTTGCCCAGGGCCCTCCATGTGCCTCAGGCTCAAGTGTAACACTGGAAAGCATCCAAGATATTTTTGCTTTTGAGCCTACTTGTTTCTGAATTTCTCCTCAAAATAAAAGCTTTCAGTTTCTAGACTGAAAAAAAGTCAACTTCTTCATTTGCACTTACACCAACAATTTGGGGAGTTTCTCCCAGCCCCTAGAAAGTGCTGTGGTTTAGGCCTCCAGCATTTTCTTTTACCTGCCCAAAACCAACTTGTTCCTCTGTGCCAATCTAGAGTCTCAGCCACTCAGTTGCGTCTTCAAATTGTGGAAAGCAAAGGAATTTGGGAACCCACATTGTCAGACTATGAAATCCCAGCAAAAAGCCAGCCTCAGGACATCTGAGAACTTGCTTCTCCTTTGGAACTTAATCCATTTAACCTTCTAGCAGTATCTTTGTTGTCCCAGGATAAGCTATGAGCCTGGTATCCTGTCCCTGCTGCCAAGGCAGGTGCCAGCTCAGAGTCAGGGCCAGCACCCCCATGGGTCACAGGACCCAAAAAGTCCAAAGCGAAGCAGACAGACTAACCAGCACTGGGACAGACAGCACATTCCCTGCACGAAGGTCTTAATTTAAAAGGTGCAACAAGCCCTTGCGAGTAAGGCCAGGATGCCACGCTGGGATGCTCACCGTGAGCTGACCCAGCTGCTTCAGGATAACCGTGCCGCCTCCTCTGCCCTGCCCGCCGCGGCCCTTGGGTACGCGGTGGCCGAGACCACGCAAGACCCCGGAGGTACCCGAGGAGACGCAGGAGGGCCAGCGCCGCCTGCATCCAGGCGGCCTCCAGCAGCGTTGTCATGGCAATGGCGCACTGTGCTGGCAGGGGGTGCGTAGCCCCCCCCTCCCCGGGATCTGAGCTCTGGGGAACCCCGAAATCCAGAGCTCCCTGCATCAGGAGGTGCTAAGGGCAGGTGCCAAGTGCTGGGAGCGTGGAGGCAAAAGCACAAGCACCCCGTTAAGGTCCCCAGCATCCAGGACAGGTGGAAGGAACGGCCACAGCTCCCATGGCAGGGTTGAGCTCCATATCCAGCAGCAGGAAAAACAGCCCCCAACCCCATAATGACCCCCATCCCCTTCCTCTGCCGAAACACCCCCATCACAGAGGCCAACTCACCCCAGATCGAGCTTTGCACAGGTACCCAGCTCCCCCCTCCACAGTAATTGTTTTATCCCTTAAACCCCCTCACTTCCAACCCATTTTCCACCCCCAGTCATGCAAGAGTCATGCATGCATGACGACCCATCAGCCCAGCACTGGCCTCCCACCTACCTTGCCCTGGGTCATGGTGCCTCGCTAAGATTGCTGCGGGACCCTAGGTGTGGCTGCCAGAGGGAAAGGGCCGTAGCCAGGCACGAGCCTCCACACCGAGTCCCTTCTGCCTCCTCTCCTGGGTATCTCAGGGCTGGCTGCAGCTGCTGCAGCCTCTGCAGCCTGCGCTGATGCCTTCACCTTCTAGCAATATCCACGGAGCAACGGGAGCTGGAGGGAGGACTGTACCATTCCCAGCCTGCAGCACAGGGGGAAGCCAGGAAAGAAACAGCTAAAGTGACAGAAACGGAGGCGAGCAGCCACCGGCAGTGATGGTGAGGATGCGCACCGGAGAGGATGCGCACCTCGGCACTGGGGAGGCAGCTGCAGGGTGGGAAGCAGCTGCCCCAGAGATGCTGAACTCAGGGCTGGGATTGCAAAGGGGAGGGAGAGGCAAAGGATGCTTTGCTGCAGCATCTCTTCACCACCGCATGTCAGAGCCGACCACGGGCTGGGGAGCGGCAGCAGCAACTGCTGGGCCCTGCTGCAGCCGGGCACAGAGCAATGAGGGCTGTTGCAGGGGCTGGATGCTTCACTAGGGCAGAGAGGAAAGCCTGAGCCGAGCTCTGTAACACGAGAGCGGGAGGGAGGAATCGCACTCAGCCCTGGCTCCCTTCCCAACCCTTTCCAGGCTTTGCACAGAGCAGGATGGAGAGGACCAGGCTCATTTGCTCCACATGCATTGTCCTCTCCAGGCAGCCCCAGCTGGGGGCAACAAGGCAGGTTTGGAGGTGTCCTGGGGGTGGGGGGCAACAGACCACCAGCACCACACAGCCCACATCACTGAAGCAAGATTATTTCGATATTAAATCCATGAAGGAAGGAGCTGAATGGGGAGTCTGGCTCCCAGCACATCAAAAGTAAGGGGAACCAAGTGAATGGCATTTTGCCCCCCCATGATGGTATCTGGAGGGGGGATTACAGTCTGGAGGGCACAGAGAGGTGGAGACACCTCCACTTCCCTCACCCCAGCCACAGGGCAGCAGGAGAGAACAAAATTGTCCCTTTACATAGTGAAGCGCTTCACACAGGCAGAGAATTTGCACAGGACAGACAGCACACAGAGCACACCTTCTGTCTAAACACATGGGCAGACAAACTTGTGAGAGGTGAGAGACGTTGGCAGAACAGTCTTGCACCACATTCCCACAAAATGAAAGCAGTTTTGGGCAGTACAGGGACTACACTAGGCTAGGAGCGCGTGCCTGCATCCCAGCTCCCTATATCCTCCCCCGGTCCTTCCTCACCCCTCCAAGACATTTGTATGTCTCTCCAACTGAACTATCCTATTTTATTGCGTTTCATGCCATGAGCAGGCATCACACCTGGAACTTGTTGGCCAAATCTATAAAGCAGGCACAAANTATTTCAGGCTCCCTGAAAAACAGTCCTAGAAAAGGTGAAGAACAGGCTGCCTGCAAGGAAAGGTGGTTGAAAAAAACAACCATCATTTGCAGCCTGTGCAAAGAAGGGAGCAATGGAAGGGTTAAAAGAAAAGCATGAGCTGGAAATGAAAGAATGCAGCCAAGCAATGTACAGCTGGCATCCATACAGACCTAGCCCAAGCTATTCAATCAGAAAGAGAGCCGATTACCACAAGGACTGCAAAAACTTGTCAGGGTTATTCAGAATCAATTAGGTGCCTGTTAACCACAAGCTCCTCAGGGGCTTTCATTCTCCTCGAGGTTGAGCAGAGGCATAGAACTAGGCAGGTCTGAAGCAGGGGAGAGAAACTCAAGCCAGCAGGTCAGGTTCTTGCTGATGCAGCTGAGCACAAGGAAACAGTGTGATGCTCAGCTCGCAGTGACATTGCAATTGGTCCCCATCCAGCTCAAGATGGGACAAGGGGTCAAGGGTTTGGAAAGAGAAACTCCAGGTGACGCATGGCATCATGGTGAGAAAGAGACACCCATTTTCCTAACAAACCCCAGGGGGATTCATTCCAGCTGCAGTCCCCAGCCAAGCCCCATTCCTTGGTGGGATGCAGGACCCCATGTGTTCCATCCCAGGCTGAAAATGCTTCAAAGAGCAAAACTACTAGATCTGGAAGAGGAAAAACCCTCAGCAAAGAAAAACAGATGGCATTGCCTACCACAACAGCCTCCCTCTAAATAAAAAGCAGCAGGGAAGGAAAACCAAACCCCTCCACCACCCTGCTGTCTAGCAAGGCTGTTCCCACCCCAGAGCTCCCAGAGGGTGTCTCGGTCTTCCCCCACTGCCCAGCCCAGAAACAAGTCTGACACCAACAGGGACTGTTTTCACAGGGCTCTGGGAAACCACCATGTCTTTTCCCAACCAGGAAAATGAGCTGGGAGAGCCCATAGGCTGCAGGGCTTGAACTGAGTTTCATATCTGCCGTGGAGAAGACAGAAGCAATTCTGCCCAGCTGAGAGCAATGAAAAGCAAAGTCCTTCAGCATCATCCTCCATCAAAAAAGCTGCTCCGGACTAGGTTCCTTGCTTTCCTGTTCAAGCTGGAAGCTCTTAAACATGCCAGAGTCCTACCAAAAAGGTCATTTTCTCTAGATCATCCTCCTAATGCACCTATGAGGTTGGGAAAGGAAGATAAGTACAGGCGAGACCCACAGGTGCTCAAGCACAGCATCACTGCAACCATTCAGCACCCTCAGCATCCCCCTGCAGCTCCCCAACCAACCACTGGTCCAGCTCAGCATTAGGCCATGTGAGGCAGCTGTTTGCCTGCACACATATACCTTTAATACTCAATAATAATAACAAAAAATATATCTGCCAAGGCCGCACCCTGTCAAATCCAGAAGGGATTTCACAGGGATTAAAACAACTTTGCTTAACACTCAATCCCATCAAAAACAAGGTAAAGAAAGCCTGATGGAATAATTAAGGGATCTTCTGCATTAACATACATGGTTGCACAGCCAGGAGCCCTCTGCAAATATGTTTTTCCTCTCCTCCCCAAGAGGGAAAAGGCCCCACTGGCAATGAATGCTCTGCCATAAACTTCAAAAAGACCCAGAAAACCAGAAACTTACTCTAGGCTTTCAGGCTACTGAGTTATCCACAGATTATTAATGCTAAATCCTACCACCAGGCTTGGTCCCTGAATGGGAGACTAACAGGCATGCAGGAAAAGTACTTTGAAAAAATAAAAGAAAGAAATCCACTAGTGCTTGAGGGGCTCTGCCCTACCATTGTCACCCATCCTGCCAGCGCCCCAGGCACAGGGCGGGCAGGGAGCTCCCCACCACCCATCAGCCCCAAGTGAGCCATCCCTGAGCTTCACCTGCACGAGAGGTGGAAACTTGCTCCTAAGAGCCAACACTGATCTCTCCTTGGCCAGCTCATACCTTCTTGCTCTTCCACAGAGTCCTTCAACTGAAATAGCCCTTCTCCCTTCCCAAGCTGTTCTCAAAGAACAGAGAAAACTTCCCTTTGCCACAAAATTTAAGGAGCTAAAGTAGTCAAAGCTATTTGGGGTGGGATGTTCTCCCCCCTGGTTTCTGCAGTGTTACTCACTAGCTTTGATATCCAACACTGGGGACTCGGCTGGGAAAAAAAAAAAAAAAAAATCACCTCTCCATCATTCACTTTATACCATCAGTTTTCCATTGTCTGGAAGGAAATCCCTGTAAACTGTGCCCAGCTGAGCTGTCTTACCTCATCACAGGCATCCCAGCTGATGGGTGAAATGTGTTAAACTAAGCCCTCAGAAGGGCATTTCAGTTAGAGCAGGCTCAAAACACAGTGGTGGGCAGTAGCTGCAAGTCAGCTGGGGGCCACTATCTGATTAAGCTTCTCGGTTGCTTGCAATTGTTTGCCCATGTCATGGGGCTAAGACAATGCCAGGATTTGGGTGCTTGTAGAAACCTTGCCCTATTTTTTTAAACGCCTCCAGAGCTGTGGTGTGTGATTTCATTGAATTACAGGGAGCAGCGGTGAGGTTAGAAAATAAACGGAAACAAAATCTGTGATACCCACAAACCACGTCAGAGGGAGTAACAACAACACATGCACATACACCAACCAACTAAATAGATAAACATAAAGATGAGGCACTCCCTGGGATTAAATTGTTCAGCTGTTCAGGAGTGCATTTCACTCATAGCTCCCAGAAGAACATGTTCTTACCACCACCATGTGCATTAAATGCTTTTAAACGAAAGCAATTGCACAAGTATGCCCTTGCTGGGAGTGGGGGAACAGAACAGATTTGGGTGATGTGTGGAGTGATACCTTCATGTCACTGTGCAGTTTCCTCTTTAAAATATTACGAAGGTACTTTACATAACACAATCCAGGGGTGTGCACAGGATTTTTTTATTTTTATTTTTTTACTTCTTAAGAGCCTACACAACAAATGCTCTGTGGTATTGTGGTGATGCAGCAGCCTGACACCCAGGACCAAGCAATTAGCAGGGAGAGGAGATGGAGAAAAAGAGATGTTTTGGCAGCTTTGTTGCATCTCAGAGCCCAGACTTCCAGCACTGAAGCTGGCTGTCAGTCCAGGCTATCCTGGGAGGAGTCTCTGTCTTTGCCCTGGAAGCCTGACCCCCTGTTAGAAATGAAGGGGATCCCATCTTGAATTACGTCCCAGAAATAGCTCATAACATGTCCTGTGCTCCAGGTCCACAACAACAGCCTCCTTTGCCTACGTCTCTGAGCAGGCAAGCACCTTCGTGTTTCCTCCTTCCCACAGCCCCAGAGTTCCCAGGGAGCCACTTCCCCCTTCTCTTTCCTCCTTAAAACACATCTTTCCTGTAACATCTCTGCACACATCATTTGCTTTGTTGGGAGGGGGATGCCTTCCTTGCTGAAAAAGGCTTCCTCAAACTCACCAGTCTGTCTGCAGATTTCTCCCCACTATTATATCACGAGTGACCTAGTGTGGGCTGTTGTTTTCTTCTGCATTTGTACAGTCTTGTACCAGGCTGTCCTCATCCATGACCAAGGCTCCTGCACTCTGCAGTAACCTGAACTGGAGGATCTGCAGTCTTGGTGTGTGTTCTTTGCGTGGGCTTTTCACAATTGCTGGTGTATGACAATGATTCACCCAGAGAGACCCGGCTCCTCCTGGATTTGCACTGCAGCAAATTTACAAGCTCCATCGGACCAGCAAAAAGAAATGCCAAGCTCCCCGGGCAGCTCAGTCCCACCCTGGAGAGAGCAATGCTTTCCACATGCTGGACTTTTCTGACAAGGTCTTGGAGCAGCTGCCAATGCCCCTCTCCAGTTTATACTCTTCAAGGATCTGACACCCCAGATCCCATCCACACAGGCATAAATACAGAAGGAAGTCAGTGCAATAGCCCACCAATTTAAAAGAAAAGAAGGAAAAAAAAAAAAAACAACTCCAAAAGTCTTTCTACCAAAGGATGGCAATTCATGCTGCTGACAGCCCAATCTTCATGCTGCGCACAAAAACCCACACAGAAATCAAGTAACTAACCACAAATAAAAATATCCCAAGCTGAACCTTTATTCTCAGAAGTGGAAAAGAGCCAGAGGCTTTATGAAACCAACTTTATGATTCCCTTACTATTGCAGCTTTGGCATGGAAGTAGTTGGTATCTGGGCAGCACCGTAAAATAGAGAGAGAAAGAGGCACATAGGGGAGAAGAGGATGAAAGATGACAGACAGATAAAGACAGATGGAAGGGGGGGAGAAAAATGGCACTTTCCCTTAAAATTTAAACGCAGTAGCTTACATCTTTTCCTGTCAACATGCCTTTTGTAAAACTATGTTTTAGGAGCAGTTTTGGAGTCTGTCCTAACCCTTTCCCCAGGTGCGGTGATCACACTGACCAAAGGAGACCTCTGCAGAATCCAGCATAGTGGAAAGGGCTAACGGCCAACTCTGAAAGCTGTTGCGGTCCTTTCATGATCAGTATCCAATCTAACAAAATCTTCTGCTCCTTCCCCACCTTGCCACATTCAATATAAATCTCCATCAGGGATGTGAGACATTCCCTGAAGCAATGCCAAAACATAAAAAACATAAAGGTATTGTTTCATAGGAAAATGATCATCACCAAAGCAGATCTCAGCTGGCAGCATCATGGAGAAGACCTTCTAGACTCACACCAATGTCTTAACCTTGTTCCTGGTGCTTTGGCAGAACAGAGTAATGGTTTCTAAGCCACTGTCCAAACCCCAGCGTGGATAATTTCCGGCAGAGGGAAGCTGGTGGATCCCCGTGGCCCTTGGCCAAAGTCATACTCTCCACAAGACGGTTCTTGCCCTCATGCCTTAGGGCCGACAGTCCTGTTCACTTGCTGTACTGTTTCTTCCCTGGAGCCCATCCAGAGTGGGAAGCCCAACCTTTGGTTGATTGTTCAATTGGTTCTGCAAAACTCCCCACAGGCCATGGGGCACCAAGCACCAGAAACCCCAGGGTGGGGGCCGAGCCCACCGCGGCTGGGAGCATTGAGTAACTCTGAGAGTTATGGGACAGGCAGCACTACCTCGAGACCAAGCACCAGCTCTGGGCTGCTGGTGAGATTGCAAACGCTGAGCTTCACGCTTTTAGGGTTGTGCTGAGACCGAGTTGAGGGCGCCTCTGAGCAGTTGCAGCCACCAGCTTCCCAGAGCTGCCAGAACCTGGCTCCATACACGGACCCGTCTCCATGCCCCAGGGCAGAAGCAGAAGCAGCTTCAAATTTATTGTTGGTTTTTAAATGACTGCTCGGTTTAATGGCTGGTGGGGATTTGATGTAATCTGACATCTCGCCTGGCTTTCTCTCTCTGACTCTTGCACTGGAGCCTGGAAGTGACCCCTGTGGACCACAAAGTTTCTTGCACTACTCCCTTATCTGGCTGTACAACAAGGACCGTGGTACTGACCTTGGTCTTGGATGACAGATGTTGTTTTCACAATCCAAGCACCTTTTTCTTTCTCCATCAATCCCATCTGGTTGTTAGAGGGATTTTCATGGTAACCTGCTTCCATCCGAGCGCTGTTCACTCACCTCCTCACGACACACACCAGCAGAGCAGTCCCCCCAGGAAAGATACCGAGTTAACAGCGTCTTCTCAGAGGTTATGTTGCCAGACACACTCCTGCTTTTCTCCCAGCAAAGATCAGGAGATAGCAGCCAAAGCGTCCCGCAGCACAGGTAAGCTGTCAGTGCATAAACTGGTACCCACAGCACCAATGGTGAGATAACGTGTTGCAACAGCCTGGCCTCTCGATCCCTTACAGTGATGGGCATCTCAGATCCACGGGGCTGCAGAAAACACGACAGGAGGGGACAGGGCACATCACTTCTACAGCCACTAGTAGGACAATTCCTGGCAGTATCTAGCCTAGCACTTTAAAAAAAAAAGAAAACAACACAGGAGAATTATCTAAAGACATCTGAATCAAGCTCATTCACTTCCCCTTCGTGGACTTCAGCTTGATTACTTCTGATTTACATCCAAGTGATGAAAACCGTGCAAAGGCCAGATATTGGATGGTGTTGCTCAGTGTCACTGATGTCAAATCTACATCCCCCATTCACACCCTCTGGGAGCCTGGCTTATTAGATGTGTTTTGCAAACATGACACTGGGTATCCAGCGAAGGGTGAAGCTGAGGTCTCCTGTTCACTTCTGGCACCTGGGGATGATGCTGCAATCTGATTGATTTTAGCTAATGTAATATTCATGCCTGGGTAAGTAGCAAAGAGTGCAAATTGCTTACAAGATCTGGTAAGGCCAAGGGAGTCTATCTCAGTTCAAAACCTGCTGGCTACGTGGATATCCTGGTCTCTGGCTTTCTTTGTTTCATGGATTCAAGGGAAAAAAACATGAATTATTTTCCTATAAATGTTTATGCAAAATATGCCATGCCCTGGCCTTGAACTTCACCACTCAAACAAGGGGAAAATGTTCTCCTTCCTTCATCCCTTAAGGCATGGTTGAAGGGAGGTCATCGTCTAACTCGGCCCTGTCTCTGACCTTTCAGGATGTTGGCGTTGGCCACACCTTGTCTATACAGTCTCCTTGCAGAGACAGGAACTGTGGTTTCTCGCTCTCCTCATTTCCATACATTATGGGTCTCATTAACACGTTGTTAGTGAAACAAAAATGACTTTTCTCTGCAAATCACGGGAGGAAAGAACTAAATCCCTGCGTAGGTGCTGTACAGAGGTCATGCTGGGATGGAAGGCTTCGTGGTCTTCATGGAAGTCAGGGTTTTATAAGGCCATCAGAAGAGTGTACTGATCCTGACATGATCCATACCCCAGCTCCGCCAACAGCAGTCTCACTATGTGCCGCAACTAAGGCCCTGGGCAAGCACTCAGGACTGAACCTGCAAGTCCTTGAGATGGAATAATGAAAATAAAATGAAGCCTTCTCCTAACACCAGGCCCAGTTCCTGGCCCACGCTCAAGCTCAATTCATTGAAGTCAGTGAAGGAAATCAGGGCTGCATTAATCCCTCCACTTCAATTAAAACAAGAACAATAAACACTGCAAGAGCCAGAAGTTTCGCATGAATAGGGCTTTAGGATTTGGCATGAAATGCCGGAAAAGGTGTTGATTTTCTTCCATTTTGCTCCTCTGGGTGAATATCCTTTTGAGGCAATATGACAATGGGAGACTATAACTTTTCCTGATGGTCACCTCTCTTTGGGAAATACAGACATTATCTTCTGCTCTGTCTGTTCTCCAGCTAGGAGTGGGGAAGAGGTAAGACTTTCCTGGTACATTTGTAAGATGCCATTAAAAACATGCCTTGGTCTGCACTGCAGCAAGAGCCGTGCTGCTGCATCACATCACCAAGCAGCCCAGAGCTAAAAGCGGTCTTAACCCGCTTAATCCCTCGCTGCTTTGCAGCTCCCTGTGAGCAGGCACCTCTGTACCTGCACCCATGCCCTCATCTGCACTGGCTTCACCTCCCCAGGCGTCCTGGCAGGCTGCCGTTCCTGCGCTGGGCTACATGGACGAGGCCAAATGCACCAGCATGTCCCTTTATCCATGCAGCAGGCAGAAATCCTCCACTAGGGACCTAGAAGATTGGTCACAATACCAGAATTAAAATGTTTCCTCCTTTTTTTTTTTTTTTTCCTACTTTGGCTAAAGGCTTCTCCTAGTGAACTCTTAGAGATTGCATTTTTCAGTCTTACACCTCCATTCTTGGCTAGAAAACGTCTATTTCCACAAACAGCAGAACCAATCGTATCTGGGTTTCTAGAAAGTTTTCCCAAGATGTAGTCCTGTTGTGGATTCTCCAGTGTGTAATAAATAGGGCATTTGCTGCCATGTGAAGCACAGGTAGGGGTTCATTTGTTGGAATGGAGGGAGAGTTGTCTGCAGTTGCTCTCTACCCACAGAAAAGAGCAAAAAACAGAGCTTCAAGCAAGGGCTGGGCAGCACATTCGCCTCCTGAGACAGATCACATCCAAGCAGGAAAACTCACACAGTTATTTATGCAATAAATCTTTTATTCTTTGTGGCTTGGAGGTATTTTAGATGGAATGGAGATACCTTAAAGATGTTTATACTTTCCTGAAAGCCAGGGAAGCAGAGATATCTGCGCCATCTAAGTCACTCAAGAAGTACATTGTTGTGCAAGAACAGTTCCCTTGCTTGCAAAACGTTCTTCAAAAACGTGTTACTAGGCCATTTTCTGCCATCGGGAGGAAGCACAGCGTATCACCCCTCCACGGATGCCAACACGCTCTTAATGAGCGGTCACATTCGATCCCAGGGGAGAGCTGATAGTGCCATTACACTCCACAGGCTGTGGATTAAAAAGCAAAATAATGCACTGTCGCATCTCTCCCTGCTTCGCTATGGAGCTGCAGTGCTCTTCGCTGCTCCCACAGCTGCAACACACCTGATGGTAATATGGCTTTGCTCCTTACACCAACACCAGCAGCTCCAGAAACCCTTCCTAGGCACCAGCAGAGCTTCAGCAGCCCCAAACCAAGCTCTTCAGGTTCCTCCATCTCCCAGGTTCTCCGTTTCACAGGCGTACAGCAGGAGGCACGGCTGTGGCACTGCACAGCAAGGCAGAAAACCTTGGCTCTGCCCGATTCACAGCCTGGCAGCAGCAGCAAAGCCTGGCTTCATGCCGCAGGCTCCCTCTCTGCAAAGCCGGAAGGATTACGGTCTCAGCAGTGCTAGAGGTCTCTGGGTAAAAGCTAGAACACGTTATAATTCTTTCTGGAAAGCAGCATCTTGCAGAGACAGTTTGCTCCACCCCACGGCAAAGACCACAACAGCAGAGCTCCCTTTCAGGCTGTGCAAGATAGCTCATGATGCAACATCAATCATTTCGTCGTGGTACTTGGCAGAAACCTACCATTCATAGAACTAACATCCCAAAGCACCAGGTGAACAAGAGCTGCAGTGAACTTTCACGTCACCAGCTAAAAGTGAGGACCATGAGCCTGTGTCAGGTTTTTAAGTTGCTCAGAGCTAATCCTGCTTGCTTCTCTTTCCTTTTAATTAGTCTTCATTAAGCACTGATACATCACACCTTGCTCACCATGAGTAACTATTCATTAAACAGGGTATCTGCTCCAGTTAATTGACCACATTAGTTATCTGTCATTCCCTACACTACTAACAGCCTGCATCTGTAATCAGTCCCTGACGTAACTAGTTCTTGAGTAATGCTAAGCTTGCAAATCTGTCCCAGGCAGGGAGGAGCAAGAGCCTACAGCCTGGATGTGACCATGTTTCTGTGGCTTACCAGTGCCCCAAACATATTTAGCCTCACAACCTGTTTTATGAGATCTGCTTCATTGCTGGAAAACTGGAGCCTAGAGTGATGCCATGATGTGCCAAAGTCACCGAGGAAGTTGCAGAGAAAGATTTCCAGAGGAAAAGGTTGAATCCAAGTCTTCCAGCCTCCAGCCTCGCCCACAGACTGGACTTGTTCTCCCCACAATCTCTCCCTTGTTAAGAGCAACATCCCCATAAGTGTCTGGCTTTTTCTTTTTAAAGAGAGGGCAAGTGTTGTTATCCACCTTCTGTGGAGGAAAGAGCAGGGCTTCTCATGCAGTTTGAGCAATACGGAATATTTTACATCAACCTTTCACATCAGTTCAGTGGCACTTGCATGGTTCCTCTGGCGGGGAAAAACGTTTGGTTTGTCGTACAGCGGAAGCCTTTGTCAGAGCCAAATCTAAGATGAAATGATCCTTTCATCTCCAGGTCTACCCCAGGGGAGTGCTCCTTCCGGCTCACTGCACTTCAGAATGACTATGGAGTCTGCTAGCAAGAGGAAGGAGAAAAGGGAAAAAAAAAGGCTATTTTTGCAGCAAACCCACCAACCCCAATGATATCGGGAGCAAAAGCCTTTACAGACATCACCAGTGGACAAATAGAAGCAAGCAATAGAAGAGAAGCGAAATGGACTTGTTGGGCAATTGGTGGATGGTTTGATGGGAAGGGACCATTCTCCAGAGAGGAAAATATCCTTCTTTTGGGGATTAACTCCAGGAAGTAAAAAGACATTTCTGAGAGCTGAGTTGGCCAAAATCCCCATAATTAGAGCACAGCCGGTACTCCAGCTGTGCATGTCATTTTTTTCACACTAAAATTTCTTTCCTGACAGTCATTTCTTGGGGCTGGTTCCTATTTTTCTGTGCCTGGGGTTTAAAATTGTGGTTCTCTGAGACGTAGTAAGTCACTTGGAGTTTGGTGCCTCTGAGGGCCTCTTGTGAATCCAGTTTTGCCTGGCTGTTTAATCATGGCCCGCATCCTCCTTTTTAGCACAACCCAGCCGTACCCCAGCACTACGGGCACTCACACCAGGCTTTGTGCCATTGATGAGAGCAGGCACCACAAAGTGGTTGAGGCTGTTCACCCATGCATCGGGCGAGACCCATGAAGTGTATCACACTAAGTTTACGAATGTTTAATCAGGAATGCTCAAACCTGAGTCAAAAGCATCAAAAATTAGTTATTGGCCTTAAATGGACACAGTAATGGAAACTGAAAAGAGGAGAGGAAGGAAACAATAGCAGCATGTGAGACGGGCAGCACTGGAACGAGATTTCCACCAAGGCTGGGGTGGGTGATCCTGGTCTCCCAGGTCAGCTCCACCTCTAGCTCTACAACCTCCTTCTTTGCTTTCTCTGCTCCCCATGCTGCAGGTGATAGCGCCTGGGGGAGAGAGGAGCAATGAGCACCCCCGGGGACATGGCCCTTGTAAGAAAGCACTGGAGAAAGGGAGCAGTGGTTCATGGCATTGCTCGAGGCTGATTTATGACCTCCCAAGGATGGCAAACGCTGCATTCCCCAGCTTTAATAGAGGGGGCAGAGTCTGAAGTTCCCTCAGCTGGAACACAAATGAAGAAAGCATCAGGTTTCCTGGGACCATGATCCCACCTCCTTCAGCGGGCAATCCTTCGGCATCCCACACCCGTATATATATATATATATATCTTGTCCCCCCTCATCCTCTCTGGACACAGCAACGGTGGCAATTGCCTGAAGACATCGCAGGTAGGGTCATTCCTCGCAGCCTCCAGCAACAGCCACTCCATGATGTGGGAGCTCCGATCCGTAGCCTTCACCCGGGCTGTCCTTGCAGAATTTCTGGCGACCTTGGTCTTCATCCTCTTTGGTCTGGGCTCTGCTCTGAACTGGCCCTCAGCTTCCGCCCCGAGTATCCTTCAAATTGCACTGGCTTTCGGCTTGGCCATCGGCACGCTGGTCCAAGCCTTGGGGCACATCAGTGGAGCCCACATCAACCCAGCAGTGACGGTGGCTTGCCTCATTGGCTCCCACGTCTCCTTCCTCCGTGCAGTCTTCTATGTGGTGGCCCAGCTCCTGGGGGCTGTAGTGGGCGCTGCCATCTTACATGAGATCACTCCAGCAGACTCCCAGGAAGGCTTAGCCATCAACAAGGTAAGACTGCAGCCTGTGGACGGGCTTGGAAAGGAGCAGAAAAGTTTGGGCAGGGGTTTGGGGAAGGCTGGGGGATGTGAAGAAGGGCTTTGTGGCCAGCAAGGACTTTTAATGAGTGTTGGGAAGGAAGCCAATGTCAGCTGTAGCCCAACCCCATGAGCCTGCTGCAGCACGGGTCCTTCCAGCAGCAGGGATGAAGCCAGGACTCCAGGCTGGCTCCTCTGCTTATTGGGACTGAGAACAGAAGTGTGATCCAGCTGGCCAAATGGACACCTACCTTAGGAGATGAAGTTATCCTCTTCTCAATTTCATTTAGGGCTGTTTTGAGGAGGAGCTGGATTCAGAGAGGGTTAGGGAAGGACACAACCAAGAGCACTGCCTCTCAGTTCCCCTTGCCCCAAGCCCATCCCTCATACCACTCCTGCTATGGGCATGGGCAGCCTCTTCTCCCTCTGCATTGCACTGTGACTGCCCGATTCCCCAGCACTGGGGATGGTGTACCGGGGGGGTTTTTTTGGTCTAAACCCCAGTTTTTCTTTAGATAGCATTGCTCATTCTGCTGTGTCCCCCTGTGAAGGGATGGCCACCCCAGATCCAGCTGGTTCATCCCAGCACACCGGGGTGCCCCAGCAGTGCCACCACACAGCGACAGAAGTGTCGCAAGGAGCCCAGCCTGGGTTCAGGCATTGTGCAACTCCACAGTACAGAAAGAGGCGATTGGAGGATATCGATTTACAGTTGTGGGAAGGAAAAGGAAACCAGTGTGAAACCATGAGGAGACACCGCAATAGTATCCCACCTCCAACATCCCCTTCTCCAACCATGCACATAATAAAAAGAGGCCAAAAAAAAAGTCACTGGGTTCGCTATTCCCTCTCCTTTCTCCATGCCCCACCGCTCCCGTTCAGATGGATAGGGGCAGCCGTATCTCCTGCAGAAATGTCCATGCCAGTATTGTCCAAAACCAAGGCAGGCGGTGAGGAGGAGGAAGGCGGCGTGTTTTAGGAGGCAGCACACAGAAATCCCTTTTCTCGCAGCAGTCAGCTAGCAGCAGAGAAGCACCACCAGACCCAGCTTCGCTGCTAAAGAGACTAAGAGAGTTGAAAAAGGGATTGCAGATTAGTCTGAACAAGACTATTTAGATTGATAATAGCTGAGGTTTAATAAACCCAACAAAGCAAGTAGGAGTTTTAAGACAGACTTTCAAAATGCCCAGCTCTGCTGTTTTAGAGCTTAAACTACCTGAAAGAAGGAATAGGGATTTTCATTTTCTTTTCCCCTGTGGGCTGCTCATCTTGCAGCTGCCTTCACAACTTATCCTTAAAAAAACAGAAGGGAATATCAGAGAGAGGAGAGCAAGAGGGATCCAACCCTGGATCCCAGCCAGGACAATTGCTGCCTTCGCGGTGTCACCGAGTGAAGCGCTCTTGGGATCAGCGTTTGGGAGGATGTATGGTGTCCAAAGCAGGGGCAACGCAGGGAAAGAAAGGGCAGAGATGTGCCAGGATGGGCTAAGGGAAGAGATGGCAAGGGGAGTCCGTGAACTGCAAGTCTGGCTGGCAGCACTGCCCGACTCCTCCAGATCTGGATTAAAAACCTTCAAGGAATAATAAAGCTCCAGAAAGCAGAGTTGGAGGAGCGGGTGTGCAACCAGGCACAGCTTCAGATCAAATCTGACAAATTCTTTCAGTCAAAAAAGAGTGGGAAGGGAGAAGGGATCTTTTCTGTGCCAAAACATTTCTTTCTGACATTTTTGAAAAGCAATTCATACACTTTTCCAAAAGGCATTTTGCATTTTAAGCATGAGGAAAAGAAAAAGAAAATCCCTTGGGGGAAAGGAAGAGCGGAAAGGTAATGCTGAAACAGATGCTACTAAAACATTTCCTGCCACGTCAATCAGGTGTTACCCATTGAGCCACTTTTCCTTTTCCCTGGGAAAATTTTCCTCCATATTGATGCCAACAATCTCACCTATTTCCTATGTCCCTGTTCGTTCCCCCAGAATTGGGCTTCCCCCTCCAAATTTCCAACCCAGTCACCAAACTCACCTGTCCCTGAGATGTTTCTCCTCCCCTTCCAGTTGCACAACGAGACGACAACGGGGCAGGCAGTGACTGTCGAGCTCTTCCTCACCTTCCAGCTGGTCCTGTGCATCTTTGCTTCCACTGATGAACGCCGGGAGGACAACCTGGGCTCCCCCGCCCTGTCCATTGGCCTTTCTGTCACTGTTGGACATCTCCTTGGGGTGGGTACAACGGGCTAGAGCACATTAGGTTGTCTTTGCATTTGTGCCCAAAGCCTGCTTGGCTGCATGCCCTGTGGTGGTCGGGGGATTTGTAAATGACGCGGTGCCCGCGATTTTGCAATGGGTAGAGCAGAAAGATCCAAGCAAAACCATAACAGAGCCAGAGCCTGAGCTCAGCTTTTATTGGGTGTGGAAAAAAAAAGTAACCTGCTGGGCTCTGCTGCTCCTCAAGTCCCATACAGAGCTCCCAGAGATCTGTGGGGTCTTCTATGCTGGAGTGAACTGAGCAACTGAGGCTCTCAAGACATAAACATGGATGAGGAAACATATGGGATGGACAGCCAGGGAAATCCCTCCCCGAGGACTTTTGCAGGTAACAGACACTTCAGCCCCCCCAACACTCCCAGCTTCTCTGTGCATGGATTAAAACAGCAACGTTTGCACCACATCTTCCATCCTTAATGGTCTGCAAGCCCATGTGCCTGTTTTTCCTGCAATCCTCAGTGGCAAGGAGTAGCAATTTGCTCCAGGAATAGGCAGAGCAGGAACTTGTCCCTGCAGTCCCTGTTACACTGCAGGGTACGTTGCCCAGCGTGCAGCCGAGTTGCACCATGCACAGGACACATGTACTTGCACAGAAGATGCACAAGTACAACTCGTGCATGTTGACTCAGGTGCTGGAAGCTGGTAGCATCTCTTTTCCTGGAACAGGGCATGCTGGGATGTGAAACATCAGCTTGGTGGATGAATCATGCTAATAACACACCGGGATATTTTAAAATGTGGTAAAAGAGCTTAATGCTAACAATAAGCTTGGTGTTTCTCGGCAGATCCGTTACACCGGCTGCTCCATGAATCCAGCCAGATCTTTCGCCCCTGCTGTAATAGTTGGAGACTTCAGTGACCACTGGGTAAGAACTGAAGTCTCTGTGTGGGTTTAGGGAAAAGTCCCCCCAAATTACCCATATTTTTAGAAAACCAAAAAAGCTAGCCAGATTCTTGGCATTTCAGCACCAGCACTGAGCTGGAGGAGAAATACAGAGATTTGCAGCAAGAGGTGGGGCTGCTGAATGCTTAATTAGCTTATCTAAGCAGGGTGAGTTGCGACAGAAAAAGGGTGTGTGGTTTGTTGACCGTGGGTTAGCACAAGAGGTAAAACTAATGGAGAGTGAAGCTCTGCTTGCCATCCCAGGGACCTCTCCTGGTTCCAGTTGGAGCTGGACATGACTTTTCCACCAGCTTTTTTAGGGTCACTACCAGGTATTTCTGTCTGCAAAGAGCACGTTCAGAGCTGGAGCCGTGGTGGCTCAGGTCAATGTGCAGTTCAGGTCAGAGGTGTCCAGCCCAAGCTGGTAGCCTCCTCCTCCTCCTCTCTGTAGGAATGTCTAAATGGGTAGGAAGACATCTCCAGAGGAACTCAAATCACTAAGCATGCTCACAACAGACCTATCATTAATGAAGATCACAGCTCTGACTCTCAACAGAGGAGGAAGAGACAGAAGAGGACAGTCAGGTATATTCAGGCACAATGGCAATGGATGGGCATTCAAGTCACCAGTGATGGCCAGAGCAGGGCTGGCTTCTGGGAGCATTGTGCTCCCAATAGCAAAACACAGGGTAGACACAGGGTAGAGAGGTACATAAGCCCCCTGCAATGCTATTCGGACACCCTGGCTCCTCTTCATCCTCCAAACACAGCCTGGCTTTTGCTCACCCAATGCTTCTCTTTCCCTTTTCCCCAGGTCTTCTGGGTGGGCCCCCTGGTTGGGGCAGCAGCAGCTTCCATCCTCTACAATTACATCCTCTTCCCGCAATCCAAAACCTTCTCAGAGAGACTCGCCATCTTCAAAGGCTTGGAGCCAGAGGAGGACTGGGCAGAACGTGAGGTCCGCCGGCGGCAGTCAGTGGAGCTCCACTCCCCGCAGACCCTGCCGAGGGGGATGTCCGAGAAGGTGTAACCGAACCTCCCCACCTCCCCCTGGGCCAAGAGAGGAGCTGGGGAAAACTCTGACGTCCATTTTGAAGACAGCGCTTGTTCAGCGTTGCACCTCTTCCCTTCTCTCCCTTCATTTTTTGCTGGGGAACGTTGCCTCATCTCCTGGGGAGACACGCTGTGACGGCCCAACCCACCTTCTGTCACCCAGCTCTCTCTGTGTCTGGTGGTTTTCTAACCCTGGGGGAAAACACCTTTAAACCAAAGAAACCAGCGTAGCAACAGGAGCAAGCACGCCAGGGTCCTACTCTGGGCTGGCTCCTTCCATGTCCCCCTTGCAGGAGGTAGCGCTCGGTGGAGCTCATTGCCCTTCATGAAGAGCTCCAAGGTGCTGTGGAGAGTTGTTATTACAGGCATTTGCTGGGTGTGGAGGTTGCCACCCCATGCCTCACTGCTGTTGAGCTCTGCTCACCTGTCTCCCATTTCTTCTCACTGCCCAGCTGTTCGCACACACACAGGAGCACTTGCTCCCTGCTACGAGTATCTCACAAACTGCAAGTTTTGCTGCTGCCAGGAACCCAAGCACCATTCACCACCCACCATGGAACACAGATGCCCTTTGCTTGTGCAGAGGCTTTGCTGAGAAGACTGGACTGGAAGCATATCCTTGAGTTCCCACTGACCCCACTGGGGAGCTCTGGCAACTGTGCTCTCCTGTGATGATGAGAAACCTCCTAATTTCCGGCCCAAATTCAACCTAGCTCAGTTTCTTGACCCACTGCTGTCCTTCAGCTTCAATGCTTCGTCTTTCTCCCTGGTTTTTGCTTTATTTGCTCTGTTCCTATTCCACCCCAATTCTTGGATGAGTAACACAAAGCATTTCAGATATGATGTCCTCCGTCTCTTGCTTCCTACAGTGCAGAGCTTTCATAGGTGCACCACACCAATGGCTCATAACCATCCTGTCCTTTTATCCTGCTTTGTCAGAACCTGGTTAGAGTCCCCAGCATAGTCAAAGAATTTGGGTTAATCTTTGGGACATGCCTTTGCTCTTTCAAGCATTAAATTTAAACCCATTTCTATTGTTTAGCCTGAAAGTCATGTATTACCTGCATGACATCCTAATGCTTCTTTCTGTTGGTGATGTCTCCCCAGCATTGCACCATCACAAGTCATCATCACCTCATTCAGGCTTTTTCTGCTAAGGTTGTTAATGGAAATACTCAATAAGATGGGCCACAACTCCAACTCCCAAGGAACGTTACTGACCATTTTCCTCCTTCCAACTGTTTTGACATGACCCACCATCAAATGATGCTCTTCTCTTCCTCTATCCACCGTGCTCTGCTTGTGCCAGTCTCCTCCTCCTATTGAATTTGTAACTTCCTCTATTCCTTGCTCTGCTCTTCCCCAGACATGGCTATAGCTGGAGAGAACAGGGGTAAGCAAATCTTTCATCTGACCCAGACTAGGTATTATCAGGGTCTTCATTTCACCGTACCGAGGGAGGCTTGCAGCACCAGACCCTCTGCATCGCCTCCT
Organism: Chauna torquata; assembly: GCA_013399475.1. NCBI lineage: Eukaryota > Metazoa > Chordata > Aves > Anseriformes > Anhimidae > Chauna > Chauna torquata. The sequence continues at coordinate 49,127 of VXAL01017160.1, read as the reverse complement.
CTAGCTGCCGTTTGCTGTCCCTAATGCCACCCTGGGAAACAAGGGGAGAAGCGTTGTCACAGATCCCAAGTTTTATTCATTGCAGCCCAGGATCCATTTTACTCCACTTGTCAGTTGATGGAAATATACCCAAAAAGGCTGCTGCCAAAGCGCAGCACTGGTTCAGCACTGGTTTAACCCATTCTCTGTCGCAGCAAAAACATTGATTCTGGTCCTCCACCTTTGTCCTTCAAGGAGGAAGGAACACTTGAACACTCTTTCAAAAATAGTTTGTGGTTTTTTTTTTTCAAATAAAATTTTTATCTATTCTTAGACTGAGCAATGGGAATTAAAATCATGTTTCCAGTCAAATAGAGTGTAAAAATGTATTTAAGTCACCAAATATTCATTTTTAAAATTAGTTCATATTTTTGTTACTTTTCAAAGGAAAAAAATCTATATATGTCAGGAAAATCCAAAGAAACTTACACAGAATGTATCCTGCCATCGAGATGCTACAGACAACACCACACAGCTGATTCATATCTTTTTTTTTTTGCAATGTTCAAGTTAATTACACGCCTCTTCTTCAGATCTAAGCATTTAATTTATTATTTACCATGACAATGTTTAAGACTCACAAACTGCAAAGAGCCCTAAAAAATGAGTTTTAATGTCTAATAATTTACTGTATTCTTTCAAATAAAGTGCTTTAAATTCATTTCTATTCACTGAATTATATACCTGTGAATCAAATAATGACACATTTATGATCACATATATGCAGTGCAGCTCAACCTACCTTCAAGCCAACAATCTATTGATTCGTAAAAATGACAGTAAAAAATTAACCTCATCTTCAAAATACAGTCCCACAAAATAAAGATCATCCCTCATTTACCACCCTTCTGATGCTCCAATTTCTGACCCAGCTGGATTCTGGTCGCGGCACGCCAGCGTTAACACGAAGCAATCTCACTAAACCAGATTTTCAGATGGATAAAGCAGCCTTAGTCCTCTCGAGTCAATCAGGTACGCGAATTTACCCTCTCCATGGAGCTGTCATTGACTTCAATGACACTTCCAAAACTTGCACCGTCAGGAATCCAAGCCAGTCATTCCAGATTTACTCCAGTGCAACTCAAATTAGAGAGCAGGATCAGCCACCCAGAGATCAGAGCTACCACAGACCAACCAAAAACCTCACTGAATTGATAACACTTTATATGTTAGACCTTAACAGGAATGCTTTGGCCCGGGATTTGAAACCACCCAGCCATGCCCATCCTCATGTTCATGACTCTACACAATGAATAACTGCAATATTTGTTGCACCATAAATTAACCTTTATTGGCTTCATCATGGACCTGTGATAAATAGTATGATCATGAAATCAAAATGTAGATCACAGTACAAACTGTCTCGGATCACGTTGCTTCCCATGTCCTGCCATCACTCGAAACCATGAGCCTTTCCTTCCCCTCCTGTTGTTCCACCTGGAGGTCACCGTCTCGATCAGGTTTGGGGTGGCTGTTCTGCAAAGCCCTACAGGATCCTTGGAGGACTGTGAAAATTCAAGAGCATTTTGGATGTGCCCAGACCCCTTTCCTTGACATTGCTGCTTGGTTGCCAGATTCAGTCCAACCCATTTCGTTAAGGTACCAATTAAATGCCAAAATACAGTAGGTCTTCAGCAGGAATATGTGATTTCACATAAATACCATGTGCACCACCACATTGTCACCCAGAGGCACGGTCACATGCTTCCCTGTGATGATTCCCACAGCCAGCTCTAGTGAGCTTCTCACAGACCTGGGTCTCCAGGGGTCCAAACCTACACAGCCCACATGCCGACCACAAGGCCTTCCTCCCTGGAGAGGCTGCTGGGACCAGCACCCCAGGCACTGCTCCGCAGCACGGTGGCAAGCCAAGGCACTGGGACGTTTCCCAATGTCAACCCCACCCGCGGGTGGAGGGACAGATGCAAAAGGTAACAGAGGTGTGGAAAATGGCATCTTGAAATTGTTGTATTTTCAAGCAAAGGAGATCTCCCCTTATGCACCTTTCTGTGCCCTCAACATCAGCTGTTCACCACCGACCTCATGAAATGCACCCTGATGCCCTTCATGGGCATCTCATACTTAGTAGCGAGACTTTCCTTCCTTTCAACACTTAAACTCCATGCAGGAGGACTGTAACGCTTACCTTCTGATTTGTTACCTCCTACAGAGGCTGGTGAGGGCAATCTGAGACCACACAACCCTCTGCTCCAAAGAAAGCTGATGCAGCCTGTCCCAAAAGTGCAGCACCTGAAATGCTTCTCCATCACATGGCTGCAAGCAGGGAAATGCAGTGTCTTACCTAGAAGAAAATGGAAAGAAAATCAACCTGGCTTGGATGACACCGAACTCACCGGTATCTTCGAAAACACGATGCAGGTCCAACCACTCTCATTGCTCTCATAGAGAAATGCTCACACTTGTAGGACAGGGAAAAAAAAAAAGAAATACACAGCCCAGCTTCAAAGGTCAGAGACCTGAACTGATTTTTCTGCTGTGAATTTCTTGGCCTGGCCTTGTACAAATCCCCTGGATCTTCAAGGTCATGTGAGCACCCAGCTCCCGTCTGGCACCAACTTCTCAGTGGCATGACCTACCTAGGAGGCAGACATAATTATTTTAATGGATCTATTTATATATGTAGAAATTTCTCCTGAGCATGGTTTCCTTGAAGAGGGGCCATGGAGGCTAAATCCATCCAAGACTACAAGAGGGGAAGGCACATCTGGGTGTAGTCCAGGAAAGGACCACAGATGCTTGCAGAAGGTGGCTGGGAATCGGTGGTGCTCCCTGGGGGAAGCCAAATCCCCAGCTAATTCCTACAGCTTCAAGTCTTTCAGCAAGTCCTGTTTCACAAGGCTCTGCCAATGGGTCTGGGTATGAGACCAGTGGCTCTGCTTCAATTTTCAGCCTAATTTTCCAGGAACATAAGCAACCTAAAGAAAATCAGACATTTCTTAAGAGATCACTTAATGCAAGAGTCTTTAGCACCAACCGCAGATGATGCTACCACCACAAGGCTCTTTAAATCCTAATCAGTGTAAACTATCTGTAACTTTTTACGCTGAGAAATTTCTCAACACATTTTGTCTGGGTCTAAGAGTCAGGACAGGGTGAAAAACTGGTTTTCCATTTCACTAAGTTAACCCACTAACTGCATATCGTCACCAACATTTTACTTTGCAAAGTCCTAGGCTCTTGGAGCCAGGTGATTATGCGAGAATTTCAGCTTTTAAGAGTTTCCAGATTACCTTCTATTATGTTATCTGCTGCATTCATAGGTGTTTTGGAACCTGGTCATGCTTTCAGGTCCCCTCTGCACTGATGCAGCTCAACTGCCTCCACCCATTGCACCCAGCGGTGCGACCCAGTGCCAACCCACTGCTCTCCAGCCAGCCCCATGCCTTCCCATCCCAGCAGCGTGCACGCAGCAGGATGGCATCCCGCCTGCCTCGTGTTCTCATACCCAGGCAAAGAAGTGACATCACTTTCCTGTTCTCAGCTCCCCAGACTGTTCCAGCAGTTATTCCCATGCATGCTCCTTGAAACCCTAAAAGGAAACTGCACAGGTGAAGACAACACTTCCACAGCAAACACATTTCAAGAGGAAAACCACCTCCCAAACACAGGTCTGTCTGAATCCAGAGGATCCTGGTGAATGGCTGCTGGCCCATAAGAATTCAAAGTATTAACTAGATGAGCAGAAATGCAACCTCTTAATGTCGCTGATGCAGGTGGCTTTGCTGGAAAGGGCTAGACCTCAAAATCAGGACACTAGGGTTTCAAACCCAGCTTTCTCACTGTGTGATCTCGTACAGATCTCTTTTCTAATCGGGCTTTGCTTTCCCTGATATACATTATTATCCCCATGTGTCAATTTAATGATGATTATGATGCAAATTAATTATTAAGGATGCTGGCATTTCCATTGCAGACCAGCCTCAAAGCATTTGCATCCACTTACTTGTATGCCTTAGAGACTGTCAAGTAATTTCTAAGCAAAGAACAGAGCAATGCTGTTATTAAGCATTAACACTATTCAGCATTTAAATGGCATCATCCCTGTTTACAGACTCATGGGTTACAAAGTCAGTGACCAGCAAGGGCTGTATGGCAGCTTCAGGACTGGCTTTGCAAGCCAAAGTGGCAGCTGCTGCACAGCGTGATGGCAGCATGGGACATGGGGACATCCCCAAGGCCAACATGGCCCACAAAGTGCAATCCCCCATCCCACCTGCCTGCCCCAGAGAGTGCAAAAGGGCTGTCAAAACCGAATGCAGCTCAACACAGAAAAACAACCCAAAAGCTGCCAGTGATGGACGCCTCCACAGCAAAGGCTCCCACGGCCCGTTGTGGTGGTTGGCTCGTTAGTCGAGCTCGTGGGATTTCTGCTCCAAAGTGCCAGATCAGGTTACTGAGGGAAGCAAAAACCTCATCGCTCCAGGGCAGGCAAAGGTGGAAATACCGTCTGCCGCAGGCCAGCGGAATAATCCCTCGCCTTTAAAGCGAGCACAAGCAGATTGTGGGTTAGATTAGGGAAATCCTTGAAAGCCCCATCTGAAACGCCTGTACAGAGACATCACGGTGCACTAGAAAGTGGCGAGGCTTTACCCTTACCCCACCATGGCAAGCAGCTGCCGCAGAATCAGGATGAGGAGGGGAAGGTTTGCTGTCTCTTGCTCTACTTTGAATTCGCAGTCCAGATCATTTTTTCCTTGCTGCAAACTCCCAAAGCTGAGCCAGCAATGAACACTCTTTCCTTAAAAACAAACTAAACCAAACTTTCTCCTCCAGCCATCTAATCCCAACTAATCACAGATTCCAGCAGGAGGAGTTGTCTCCTGTTACTGTTATTATTCCTGCTTGTATTCTTGTGCCAGTTTAAAGGTCCTTGGTCAAGGTACAGAGCCAGGTGAGAGGGAAGACCAAGAACTGGGTCAGTCTGGATCTCAGCAGCATTTATAGTCTGAATTCATCCACCTGCAAGCTGATCTGCCATGCTTTGAGGTCTGACACAGAGTTGAGCTCATCAGAAATCTGGGCTGCCGTGGAAGTGACAAATTAGTAGCACCATGCGGGCTCGGAAAATGCAATCAGCAAACCAGGGACGACAGGGACCAGCACACGTATTCAGTTAATAACACACACGCCTCTGTGGGCGAGGCAGAGCTGCAAGAGGGCCCCAGGCGAGGATGAGGCACCGGCTGCCTTCCTCCTGCCCAGGCACCCTCACCCAGCGGCAGGCTCAGGTCCCTCTCCCCCCTCAGTGTGCTGTCCCCAAGGTGCCACCAAGTCACGTGGCCCTGCAATGGAGTGGTAGAAGTGGGTGATTCTTGCTTGCATTGTTTGCTCGCTGATGCCAGCGAGGAGGAGGAGGAGGAGAAAGAGGAGGAGGAGGAGGAGGAGGACAATGACGACAACAACAGAATGTCTGAACCCATCCTCCTCACAGCAGCAAAGCCTCCTCGTCTCCTTTCCTCCAAAAGCCTCGGGGAGAAGCAAGATATGCGTGACCCTACCACGTAGGTGTCCGTCTGTCAGCAGGGCCCTGCGCAATGCCTTCTTGCCCAATTCAATTAAATTTGACACATCAAAGGCACTTCCAGCTCACAAAAGCTCCTTGGAGGACACGCAGCCAGGGAGAGGAGAAGGAGCCTTCCCAGCATCGTGGTTAGACATCAGAGAAGCCAAGCAGGAATGCCCCAGAGAAGAAAGTCTAGCAAATAACCATGGGAAAATATGTTTTGCAGGGCCTGTAGTTAGAAAAACAACCTGCTTCTCTGCGGAAGTTTTTCCCCCATCATTTTCAACATTAGTTGATTACATCCCCTGGTCCGGCCGGAAGACTTTCTCTCAGGACAGAGCTCGGCCAGCAGGTAATTGACCACCGCTGGGATCCCAGGAGAGCATCTTTCGGCTCAGTGCTGCTGACACTAAAGCCAGGCACATAGTGGAGGAGCCTGCAAATGCAGTCACCTCAGAAGGAGAGCTGTGTTACGAAAGAGTTTGGAGGATGGGAGCAAGGCACATCTAGTCCAGAAGGAACCACAGGGAGGTTTGAAGGGAAGTGGCAAGCAATTACTCCGGCTGGAATCTGGCCAGGGTATCTTGAAAAACCAGATTGCAAAACTTTCACCAAAACATGCCAACGGACCAGGTGTTTCTAGGATAACAGATCTGGTTTTTAACTCGGCAATCTCCCCAGGACCAGCAGAACCAGGAGAAAATGATCGTCATGTATTGTGCTGTAATGAATCCTCAGTCCCTCAAAACTCTGTGTTTGTGTGCTGAGCCCAGGACTTTGGGTACTTTCGGAGGAAAAGGGCTCATTTATTTTTAGCTCTGGAGGGAGGAGTTTGCCTCTTCTTGCTCTGAAGGGGAATCCCTCCTAGCTTTTGGCCCCAAATGGCACACGATACATGTAAGTCTGACTGCATCCAGCAGAAGGCAGCAGTGAACACAGTCTTTTTTTAGCGCTTTTTAAATTTGAAGAGGGATTTCAAATGATTTTTTACCAATCTCCTGCACACAGAGCTTTGCTCGCTGCATGCTGCAGTGTGACTACTTCCGCAGAAGCACATGGCAGCCTTGGATAACCCCAGCCCAATCTCACTGTGTTAGGCAGAGAGATGGGATCGCTTGAGAAAGGCAAGATACAATCAGCCAAGCTGGAGTCCAGCAAGTAGAGTGGAGCTGGCACCCGAACCCATTTGAAACCAATATAAATCCTGGCACAAAACTGCAAAGGGATCAAGATTTCATTGTTAAGTGTCACTGAATCCTTTTTCCGCCCCAAAACCTCAGCACCCAGCAGCTCCCTGTTGCAGAGCACTGAGAGCCTCCCACCTCCACTCCCTGCCAGCCAAGGATTTTCAGCCAGACAGATTTAGGATGGGGGCCAAGTGCCATGGGAACATGAAAGGAGACATGCAAACATGTCCTGTGTCCATGCAAAGCCTGTGGCTTTGTGCTGGCATTCCCAAGAGCAAAATCATTGACCTCATTGAGCAAGAGCTTGAAAAGCAAAAAGAAAAGAAAGGGGCCCAAGACGACAGAGGTAGGATGCATCCTCCCTCACTACAGGCGCGGAGCAGCCCTGATATCCAGCACCAGCGAAACCCACACCCGGTGCTTATCGAGCTCTGGAAGGAGCAGCAGAGCAGAAAGGCAGCAAAGGGGTTCGGAGCCAGGCTTGCCAGAGATCAGCCTTCTGTACCAGGGCAACAGCATCCCACTCAGCCTCCATCCAGGCACCTCGAGGAAGCCCCAGCTTGGCAAAATGTCCCCCAAGCCCTGCCCAGCTCCCAGGATGATTGCAAGCCACTCGTTTCCTGCTGTTAAGCTATCTTGACAACCTGGGAGCAGCTCCAGGTGCTTAACTTTGCTTAACATTTCAACATCCCATCTAAATCGAATGCACCAGGCCAACCACGGGAGTCCTGCCCCAGGAGAGCTCCTCCAGCCCGACACTGGCAACGAGACTTTTCAAGCAAAGCTACAGTGCCCTCCGCTCCGCAAGCAAATGGAGGAAGGGAATAACAACTACACCTTTGCTAACAAAACACCCAGCACCTGGCGGGAGGTGGTAAAAGGGAAAAGCAGAGGAGGGAGCACGCCGTCGTTATGCAATCGTGTTATCTAACGACCACGGAGACACCCTATAGGGGCTCTTTGTTTGCAGAGGGAAGGAGAAAGAAATGCCACCAATATCTGAGTCACTGGTTCACCAAGAGGCTCCGAAGTTATTTTCAGATGGAAACTTTTCCAGTTTCACATGATAATTTGGGAGGACTGGCTAACTCCTTGGCTCCACCCACCGCCTTCTAACACAGCTCCCTGCTGCTGTTGCATATATAGATAGGTATGGCCCTACAACTCGGTGCAGAGAGAAGAGCCTGGAGACAGAGGAAACCTAAACTTTCTTCCTTCCTAGCTGCCCTCTACCCACTCCCACCATGAAGAGGGAAATATTAACCCTGGCCTTTGCTCGATCCGTCTTTGTCGAGTTCATCTCCACGCTCATCTTTGTCTTCATCGGCCTTGGCTCGGCCCTGAAGTGGCCGTCCGCCCTCCCCAGCATCCTGCAGATCTCGCTGGCATTTGGCCTGGCCATCGGTACACTGGTGCAGGCGTTTGGCCACATCAGCGGCGCCCACATCAACCCCGCGGTGACCATCGCCTTCTTTGTCGGGAACCAGATCTCCTTCCTCCGGACACTCTTCTACGTGATCGCCCAGCTGCTCGGTGCCATCGCCGGGGCTGGCATCCTCTATGGCGTGACACCGGCCAATACCCGTGGCAACCTAGCCATCAACTCGGTAAGTCTCCCTACCTGGAGATGATCCACCTTGGTGCTCACCTCCCATGCAGGATTTACTTTCCTTGCGAGCGAGGAGCTGGCACCAGCACTGACTCGGAGTGCCAGATCCGTGAGGATGGTTGGTCTTGGCACATTGTCCCGCATGCACAGAGGGACGGGAATGAGATAGGAGCAAACGCTGATGTAGCCAGCAGAGCATTGACAAGACAGGTTTATTGTGTGGGGTAATGAATGGCGTGGTTTTTTTCTCCTTTAATAAGCGCTTCCTTTATCCTAGGGGCCCCAGTGAGTCACCAGCACGATTGAGATGTTCTTGACTGCAGCCTCTCCACCTGGAGATTAGTGTCAGGATAGGAACTGCGCCAGGAGACAGAGAGGGAGGGCAGAGCCCAGCCAAACCAGTATGGGTAGGGGGAGGAGAAGCCCACTGTGACCATGGGGGAGCTAGGAAGTGGAAGTGGGTGGAGAGAGGCTGTGGAGAGGAGCTGGAGAAGATGCAATGAGGAGCAACGCATGGGAGGGCACAGAGGGGCTGTGAGGGGCAGGGGCTGCTCTTGGAGGAAGAGGGGAGGTACTGGGACCCTCCAAGAGCCGCAAGGCCAGGGAGCACGTCTTGAACCCTTGGGCCAGCGCTGGGAAACCAGCTGAAATGGGAGCAGTGGAGCTACCACTTCACCTGAGCCCAGGTCTGGACCCCTCCGAGCAGCACAGACGTGTTGCAGGGGGTTCGATCGCTAGGATGAGGTGCTGCAAGGCATCTTACTGCCATGTGCTACACGTCCCAAGCTGGTCACCTTGAGCTTAAAAAAATAATAATTAAAAAAAAAGCTTCCATGGCTCAGGTCACTTCACCCTTCCCATGCCCGTTGAGGTTGAGCTCATCTGATGCAGTCCCCAGAGGCTGGCACAGAGCCACTGGGACAGCAAGAGCCTGTCTTACCCCCATGATGTGCCCTGTCCCACCCCACCCCCCAGGCAGCAGGAGACCTTCATCCCAGCCTGCACCCTTCCTCCCATGCCCCTCTGCAGTGGCTGCTCCCCAGCCTCCTGGGAAGATGGTCCACTAAGTGGAGGGAGGAAGAGTCAGGATAAATTGGCTTGCATTGAGCAAGGGGGAGAAAAGTGCAGGAAAAAAGGGACAAAGCACACAGGTGGGAAAGAACTGAGTGCTGCAGAGATGAGCAAACAGGGAGAGAGACGTGGAGCGTCACAGGAAGGGAGGGGCTCAAGGGAGAAACAGATTTTGGAGAATTAAACGGAAAGGAAGAATTTCTTCCCTTTCAGAGAAAGGAGCAGTGAGCCTGAGCAGCAGCCAGCGCAGTGCCCTGTTCACTGGGGCTGGGCAGGGTACATGGGGGCTCACATGCATGGCTTTGCCAACCCAAATCCACCAGAAAAGCACCCAAGAGCCCTCCCAACGATGCCAAGATGGTTAATTATTGTCATTCTTGCTGGTTCACAGCTCAACAACAACACAACCCCAGGCCAGGCCCTTGTGGTGGAAATGATCCTCACCTTCCAGCTAGCTGTGTGCATCTTCGCATCCACAGACAACCGCAGGAACGGCAACGTGGGCTCCCCGGCACTGTCCATTGGCCTCTCCGTCGCTGTAGGCCACTTGGTGGGGGTGAGTGTCCAGACAGGAGGACAGGGCAGGTGCTTCCACTAGCACGGGGTTCCCAAAAATGGTCTCGCATTGTTGGTCCCAGAGGGACCTGCATTAGAAGAAGCAACAAGGGCTCCTTCTCCATGATGTGTAGATCCCTGCGTCTCTGCAAGAGAAATGGCATCAAGTGCCATTTCAGCCCCCAGTTCTGTAAAGCTGCTCATATTCTCTGGGCAACATGACACCCCTAAACCCCGTCTCCTTTCCTCACCAACAGATCTACTTCACCGGCTGCTCCATGAACCCAGCCAGGTCCTTTGGGCCCGCAGTCATTGTGAGGAGGTTCAGTACCGCACATTGGGTGAGCATCAGCTACGTGCTGGGATGGGCTGGTCGAGGATCCACCAGGGGCAGACATGGTGACGAGGGGGGCAGGCAGCGATACCCACAGGAATACGGGACTAGGAGTTTCAGAGCCCGGAACCGAAAAGATAAAAGGAGGGAGGTTGTTCCCCCAGCGCACAGGGAGGAGGGAGCAGGTTAACCCATGGGACAGAGGCTGCAAGGAGACAAGGATAACCCCCCTGTGCAACAGAGAACATTGAGCTAGGACATCACCTGAGGTCAATAAAGCACACAGAGAAGCCCAGCCCAGGCTTTCCACTCACCCAGCATTCCAGCACATCACATCTCTGCACTTAAAGAGCTTGACATTTTCACCAAAGGTTGAGGGGACTTCAACCCAAGAATTCTACTGGCAGGGGTATTTGCACCTCTCCATGGGCTGGGAGATGCAGAGCAGCAGAGGACTCCGGTGCGATAGCTGGATCTGGTGCACCAGCCTCAGAGGCCTGCTCTCACCCTCTCCCCTGTTGCTTTCTAGGTGTTCTGGGCTGGGCCCATCCTTGGGGCTTGCTTGGCTGCTCTGCTGTACTTCTACATCCTTGTTCCCTACTGCATGAACATGTCAGATAGGGTTGCCATCATCAAGGGCACCTACGAGTCGGAGGAGGAATGGGAAGAGCAGAGAGAGGAGAGGAAGAAGTCCATGGAGTTGACCCCACCATAGGAGCAGCTGGAGAAAAAAAAAAACAAGCAAAAGGAGGAGAGGAAACCCCACACATGGGCTCATGTGTGCACCAAAACCAGGAATGAACACATCCAGCTACAGCAGACTCTTAAGCAAAAGTCCTCTAACTCAAAGGCCATCCATGACTAAGAAAGAACAGCATTGCAGCGTGTGTATATAATCCCTCTACAAGAGCACTAGAAGCTCTCCTAGCCTAACTGCAGCCAGCTAGGCCCAGCAAAGGAGTCTCAGCCCAGGGCAGCCTTCCGTTGTGGTTTCACACCCACTCAGCTGCATCCATGCCCTTCTAGGTGTGAAATTTGCACAATTCAGAGGCCTGAGACCACACATTTGGCGTATGCAGGATTTCACCCCTGCATTTGGTGGCCCGGGGGATGGAAACACCATGTAGACACCAGCAAAGAATGACGACCACTTTGGGCAGGTGGGTGCAGCAAAGTCCCCTGCTTTCTCCCCACCTATGCTGCTCATAGATGCTCTTTCATGCATTAGCTGGTGAGTCCTGTTTATTCATGGCTGCAGAATTTTTTTTTTGATTTTGTGTGAGTTCTTTGTAATATAATGTATTATTTATTGTGAATAAAGAAAATTTAAAACATATCATGGGTGCAAGCCTACTCAGGTATCAAACTTTAGGAGCAAAAATGAATTGAACCAGATGCAAAGCTATCTCAACGAGCCAGTGGAAGAGTAGGCACTTGAACCCAAGTCCTGCAGCAGCTGATGGCTAGGGCCACATTTGCCACAGGGGGAAGCAAGGCATTGAGGGCTGCCTTCCCTTGAGGGCATCTTCCAAGGATTGGAGCCGAAGCAGAGGTTGCCAGGAGAGGTGACACCTTAAAATTAGGCCCACTGATCCTGCTGAAGAAAGTCAGTCCTGGGCAGGACCCAAAGGGGGGTTTGCCAATGCAGCCATCCTGGACACACAGATGCTGAAAGCACATCCCAAGGCCTGGTTTGGTCATGCTCATCTTGCTGTCGATAAAAGAGGACGAGCAAGTGGTTTGGAAGGCGACAAAGTCATTAATCCTCAGAAAGAAGAAAGAACAGGCACCAGTGCTGGAGTGCAGTGAGAGCAGGATATGCCCAGGCTCAGGGCATTTTGAAGCCCATCTCCCGAGGAGGGTGCGAGCTGGGAGGAGCCCAGAGCAATCCTCCTTCACCAGTTTGACTCAGGCACAGCTTTCTGCCATACCAGTTCTCCCACAAGGCTCCACAGGTGCCCTCAAAAACTGACCCGCAACACTCCCCAGCCCCCTCGCCGGTGGCACCAGTCCCAGGTGCCAAACCCACACCTTCACCCTGACCTCCTGTCATGGCCCTGCTCTTCCAGTTCTGCCACAACCTTCTGCCAAAGCATCTCACCCAGGCTATCCTGGGCTCGCCGCAACATGGGTACACTGAGCTGGCACAGTCCCAACCATCCCTCCTGTCAGCTCCCCGAATCCAGCCCCGTGCAGAACTCCGCCACTGCAGCCCCTCCTCTTGCTGCGGAGATGAGGTTTCCTCTGAGCACAGGTGCCCAAGGAGGTGGGCAATGCTGGCCTGCATGCTCCCCATCATCACACGCAGCTCAATTGTGATCAGGCAGGTCATCCACAGGTCAGCATCACGTATGTTTTAGCATGCCAAAGCCAGTTTGCAATCCAGGCTATGGCACTGCATGAGCCTGGGTAGCAGGAGACCCTTGTTCCTTGTCTTCATTTGCCATCCCTAAGCTCTCAACAGAAGAGGCAGATGACAAGGTGGGGAGGAAAGGAGGTGGAAGAGCCCTTAGCTGGGGTCACATGGATCAGCAGCAGAGTAAGGAAGCAAAAATGCAGTGACCCAGAGTGAAACATGGGGCTGGGGAAGCACCCAGTGCTCACAGAAGCAGGTTGGTACCCCCAGAAGCTGCATCCCACAGTCTGCTGTGGATGCACCCCTGGACCCTGAATATGCAGGGGTTGTCCCTGGGCATCCCTCCTTGTTTTGCTGCTGTACACCCCATCCACCCTTATTCTGAGAAAGGACCCACGGCTGCTCTGGCAGACCCCACACCTCATGGTGGGGAAGAGGGGGGGGTCCCCTGCACCTGCCAAGGGGCCCAGCCCACAGCAGCACTGCCAGCGTGATCAACAACAGGGAGAAGAAGCCCAGCCTGGGTGTGAGCCCTCCATGGGGATGAATCAGAGGATTCTGAAGCAGCAGCTTTGCGTCAACACAAAAGTCACCCAGGGCATGGCTAGAAAACAAAAGCAGGATGGCCCCACACAGGGCTGGGGGCAGCGGGAAGGGGCACCTTCCCCAATTCATAGGCAGGGGTGGGCTCTGCTAAGCCAGGGGTGAATGCAGGCAAGCACACCGGTGATGCCAGCAGCATCCCCATGCTGAGCATCAGCCCTCTGCACCACACAAGCCCCTTGCACACTCAGCTTCCTGATGGTCCGTGTTGCATTTAATCTGGGCAGAGAGGTTGCATTTAATGCATCCACCAAACACATGACCTCACCTTCGCCCCCCCCTCAATGTCCACAATTCTTTATCCCCATTTTTGATGGGATTGTTACTTTGGAACACCAGGCTTTCAACACTCCTTCGCAAAAAATAGCTATTTCATGGAAAACAACCTTATTTCAGCAGATGCAGCAAGGGCTGGTATAATCCCTACACGTTCAAAACTAGATTTACCTGTAGTGCCTAATACTGGGCTGCATTACATATGTGAGAACACATTCACAAGTGTGCTGTGCTTCTGTTCCCAGCTTCTGCCAGGAAACAGGAGTTTCCATTTCTGGAGCAGCATCCCCACACACTTCCAACCTGTACTCTTACACTATTACCTGTGTTTCCTTACAGCCATACAGATCCAACACTCTGGTTATAAGTGAGCTATAGTAGCACTTTATTATCTTTTTTTTTTAAGAGACATTGTCAGGCAAAACTTAAACTAAAGCACCTCAGCATGCCATTCTTGTAATGTCATTTGCTGTAATTAAAGAGCAGGGGGCTGTGGAAGTGGATGCAATTATTTCCTAAATAGATCTACACGTAATTTCTTTGCACTAAGAAGATTATGCAGGCTGTTTCTTATCCTTAAGTCAAGTATCTTTCCCATTGGTAGGTAATTACCACATAGCTTTCAAAATTTCTTATTTTTTTCTGGCAGGGAGGAAAAGCCCAGCTATTTTCACATGTTGCGACAACTCAGACACCTTATGATTGTATGCATCAGAGGCCTTTCAGTCTACGCAAGGAAGGTCTCTAGCAGCTGTCTGTGAATCATTTAATGTCCCTGAAACATGAGCTTGCCAGGCCATTGTAGAAGCAGGGAAGGGACCAGGTGCTTAAAGAATGAGGCCCAATGGCAACATCTCAAACAGAATTTCTCAGTGGGTTGCAATGGACTGAAGCAAAGAGGCACCTGCAAGAGGCCAGTCCCAGCTCTCTCCATCACACTGCCCAAGTGAAAAGGGATAATGTACTGCAATTTGGGAGTGTATCCCTTCTGAACTGATAGCAGGGTGGACGATTTTGAAACCCTAAATGCTTTGCTTAAAGCTGTAGTTTCTGAATTCACATGGAAAGCATGAGGCTGGTTTTCACCTGGAGGAAAAAAAACCAGAGCAGTGCCCAGTCCTGCCTGTTGAAAAGAGGATGACAGATGAGAAAAGCCAGAACAACACCACACAGAATGGGACAGTGCTGTGGAGCAGTATTGCAACACACCAAGTGCCACCAGAACGTCCAACCAGCATGGGACAGCAAATGTGCCCTCCAGGAGACTTTGCTGCAGAGCACCAAGCATCCAGGGACCAACTTAGGACCTCCATGAGCCACCAAAAAGCCAACAGACATCCTCACTCTGCACAAGGCTATGCTCAAGGCTTGCAAATAAATATAAGAAATTTCCAGTGCACCACATGAGGCAGATGTGCAAAAACACTGCTGGTAGAGAGCCCCCTGCACAGAGATCATGGCAAAGGCTGGCATGGGTGTTGGCATTAGTCATGGCACAGCCTGCGCCAGCGCCCATCTCCTCTTGAGCACAAGCTCCAAGTCCTCCCACTCCAACTCAGCCTCTGCCCAGCCTACAGTCGCTGTGGTGCCGTTTCGTTACGAGCCAGGAAAACAGCTCACATGGACGTCAAGGGCCGACAGCCACCCTTCCTGTTGTCGACAGGCATCACCCTAGCTCAGTAATGCAACCTCCGCCTGAATACCAGGTGCCATAATTTGTATTTTGGTTGCTGGGCACTTATCAGACAGTTTGGGGTTGAACAGCACTGAATGAGCACCTTGAAGCCAGAACCCTGCTTGGCCCCTGCTGCTTCCAGCATCATTGCAGCATGCCAAATCCCAGTGAGTGCATGGCCAGAACAGCAAAGATGCTGCACTAAAACATGGAAATAAACGAAAAGATGAGCGCTGCAGCCAGCCACCCACCCACCCCTTCTCCCCTCCCATGCAATTAAAGAAGAGATTGGGATGAGATGTCCAGAGACCAGGTAGGATCAGAATTGGTCTCAGTTCCCACCTCACCACCCTCCTACAGCCTCAAAATGCCTCTTCAAAGCCTGGCAGAGCTCAAAGCTACTAGCAGGTGCCCCAAGTTGGGGGGCCTGAAGGGAATGGGGCTCAGCTCACCCCAGCACCAAGCACAGGTGCGCTGGAGCAGCACCCATGGGAGAGCAATGGGTGCCCAGGGCACCTCCTGCTGCCCTCTGCTGGGACGCACCATGGAAAAGGGAAGCAGGACCTGGAAACCCTCACCAAAATAGGTCCACCCCATGCAAAAATCCTCTTGCTTTCACCCCAAAGCACAGGCAAGGCACCCCGCGCGAAAACAAGGCTTCCTCACCCCAGCACGCGGGGAGCACAGGCTCTGCGCCGGCTGGATCAGGGCTGCCTTTCCGCTGCCAAGCTTCCTCTTACTCAAACCTTTGGCCTCCGCTTTCCAGGATACAGCCCACTGCTGCCCATTTGTTCTTAATCTCCCTCTTGCAAACAAGCAAAGTCCAGCCACAGTTCATATAATGGGTCCTTGTGCTGCTGGGTGGAGGTGACATCAAAAAAAGAGTAATAAAGTAAAGAAGGGAAAATAAAAAAGCAAGCCTGCAGCCCAGAGGTCTGCCTGACAAAGGCGCTTTGTTAGGAAAGGTCAGCTCTGGAGCCAGGAGGGTTTCCCAGGCACAGCCGCTGAGAGTAATAAGGATGCAAGGACCTAGCAAATAAGGAGGAGGTTAAATGCATCTTTGTTAAACTGCAGCCCCTTGGAGGCCTCCAAAGTGTCCAAGCTCCCATTGAGGGGAGATGCATGCTCAGGATTTGGGCTGGTTTACTGCAAAGCAAGAGGCTCCCAAGGTCAGTGCCTGGTCTCAGCCTACAGCCACCACAGCGTTTTGGGATGGCGCAGGAGTAAGGGATGAGTCCTCAAGGACCCTTCCCATGCAGCAAAACTGCAGGGCTGCACATGAGGGCTGGGAACCAGCTCAGCTCAGAAACCACCCCAAAAAATAACCACTAACAAAGTAAAACCTTTGGCATGTGTCCTCCAGGATGCAGGCCATTCTCTACTGGCTTGACATTAATCCTGTTTGGCAAGCCAGCAAGAGCTCTTTTGCCCACAAGCAAGGTGCAGCTGCAGGTTTTGTATAATGCCCTCTTGTGCAGCCTGGAAAAAATTGGACGAGAACAAACTCAAAACATCCTACACAATTTGCCCTTTTAAAAGGCCATAAAGAAAGCAAACCAATTCCCCTTCCCCAACAACTCTTTCAGCTTTGAACAGCTGGGATTTTTCCCCCATCCCCAGGGCTGTATTTATTTGGTGGCAGAGCAGCCCTTTTCCTGCCAAAGCAATGTCAGCTGCAGAAAGCAAGCCCTTTCTCTGCTCTTTTAGAAGTTGTTACTTTTTAATCCAGTTATCTAAATCACCAACTGGTTTCCCACACCAAGAGCCATTGCTCCCCTCACTTAAAGCTCAGAGTTCATATGAATTATGGTATCGTTAATCAGCGCTAATTGCCATCAGAGGGGAAAGGGATACAAATGCTATCAGCTTGCTTTGTTCCAAGGGCATAAAAAAAACATTTGTCGGGTGTTTCATAAAGAAATCCTGTAAGAACAGTTAATCAGCAGTTAAAGCCTCCTGCTTAAGTGGGGTGTGTAAATATGCACCTATTAGCACTGGTGACATCAGCAGGCTTGTTTTCCATGCGTCTTTGTCCTTGGTTTTGCCCCATTGTCTGTTTTATGATTTTGCAGTAAAAGCCACAGGTGAACATCACTAACAGCACAGCTCAGCTCTCCCTCTCCACAGGCAGCATCCCTCTGCTCAAGTTTACTCATCCCTTCTGTGTCATCCAACCCCTAAATATTTTTTTCATGGAAACAGCAATGCTTCTGAAGAACACATCTTTGCTCCAGCAACCACCACATCTCAGCAACACAAACTTTTCAGCAGCTCAAGCAGAGCAATGCATTTTGCATTAACAAGGCTCTTCCCCACCACAGAGCACATCCACCTGCATCAAGGCACACTGTAGGACTCTCTGTAAATAAGACTTCCCTCGGCACCAGCATCATCAGGAGCAAACACCCAGCAGCTGATTAGCTGCTGGGCTTCAGCTTGTGTCACTGCTACTTAGCACCAGCCCTGCTGCCTCAAACAGACCAAATTGGCCAAAACAGATGCCCACAATTGCTAGGAGGGTTTCTACCTAGGCATGGGAGCTGCAGGTCTGAAGGCAACTGCTACCTCCCCTCAGAGGAGCTCAAATCCTCCTGTGTAAGGCTTGAGCATAGCAAGAACAATTTTTGCACTAGTATCTTGCAGAAAGGAGGGCTCAGATGATTTATCTGAGAACTGCATTGGCATTTGGTGCAAGCAAGCAGACAAAACTTCAGTCTCTGGGGCCAGGAGCTGAGGCCACAGGGTCTGAATTCTGCAGCTGGAGCAGGATGCAACTCCCTGAGTTTATCACTCCGCATCCCCTGGGGTAGGTTGAAAGCTATAGCCAAACATCCCCGGCTGAGCAAACACAGCTTCTCTATCTAAACAAGCAAGTGAATCTTGAGGCATAATTTGTCATCTAATTGCACCAACACACCCAGAATTAATTGTTGCATTTGAATGTGAAGAAGTTTTGATTTATGGCAAGATCAGGTTTCATCAGCTGGTTAGCAGAGATCACTGCCAACCTAAAAGCCATTGCAAACAGCCAAAGGAGGTCTCTGGTAGGTAAGTATTTTGTAAAACCAAAAAGGCAAGGGTTATTTCATAACACACAAGCCTGTTAGGGGCTCATAGAGATCAAGAGGGTGAAATTAAAACCTCTGCCACGTTTGCTCCAGACTCCACTGAGGACTTTTTAGCCCATGCAGAAAGGGCAACTTGTCTCATTAGGTTATATAAGAATTTGATAACATTGCAGGCAGAAATAGAAAGCAGGTAAGAGAAGCCTGCCAATATTTTCCACATATCAAAGCCACTAACCGCCATCTCTTGTCGCAGATAATGAAGTGGAATTAAATAAGAATCCCCAGCCCTAAATTGGGATTTTGGCAGGCTGCAGGCACATAACCACCAAGGCAGTGAGCCAAACCTTTCCACAGCTGCAGAAGCACCCAGTCCCATGGGTATCTCCCTGCACACTCATGGCTTTGCTTGCCCAGAACTGCCCCAGCTCAGCTCCCACAGGGCCCCAGAATGAAGCAGCAATCACTTGGTGCTGGGCCAGCGTGCCCTGAGGGACCAAGCCTGCTCAGCATGCCCGCAGCTTGCTTAGCACAGCCCAATAGCGCAGCTCACAACGATCACTCTCCTCCAAAAGCAAAAGGGAAGCACCCACCTTTCACTGCAGAGCATCACTTCATTGCAGAGCATCATGCTGAGTGCCCACAGAAAGCAGGAAAGCCACCAAGCTTGCAAGCTGAAGGCCCCAGAGAGGCTGAGCACCAGGATTTATAGGCAGCTAGGGCTCAGCCAGGTGTCCTGCATCCTGCTCCTCCTGCTGAGGCTGAATGCTGGGTTTTCAGCCAAAGGAGGTAAATTGCACTAATTAACCCAGGAGCAAGGACACAGCCTCTGACCTGGACTTCACATGGTCCCCAATGACCAGCACCTCCCACTGATGAGAAGGAGCAGGAACACTTGAGCAGAAAGTGTCACCACTGCTGGATACCCACTGGGTGTCTAGATCCCAAATACGATCTCCTCAATGGCCCTGATGTGTTTTGCCAGCAATTTCCCATTAGCTCACCCCTCTCCCAGTCTGGTGTGGGTACAAGCCAGTTTCTCATCCCACTACCAGCTAGCAAAACCCATTCCACTTCTCCAGGCTTGCATTCAAGTTTCCCATGTGGGAAGCTTGGCCTTGGCCATGGCACCCAATGGCTTTTCACGCATCTCATGGATGTTTGGTGCTCATGAAGGGTGCTCAGGGTTGGCAGAGCAATGAGATCTGGGGGCAAGAGAGATCTCACCCAGCTTCCTTCAGTTTTTTTGGCACTAACTGGAGAAAAGTGACAGATTCATCCAAAATGGAGATCCGCCATGGGGTAGATACAGCCTAAGCATGATTTCGGGAAGGGGTACATGGCATTGACCCCCCATTTCTAAGGGCTTATGGCTTCAGTCGAGCTCATCACAGCCTGCCACGTAGCTCAGCCCCATCTCTGCTTCCCACCATGCTCCTTCTCCCTGTCAGTGAAGGTCAACCACAAGCAGGAGGCTTGCCCTCAACTCTGTGGCATCAAAGGCAGATTCTGTTTTCTGACGAAAAAAACATGCGTGAAGGGGAAAAGAGGCAGGAAAATAAGTCAGGATCCTTAGGAGTTGACCCCCTGGGAGCACAGAGTATCTTTTTTTAATGGCCCTCCTTTTGCTGTTAAAGAATATCTGTAAAGGAAAACATAGGAAAAGGTCCAAAAGATGCTGAAACTCAAACTGTGTACTCAGCGTCACCCTGAAGGAGATGTTTCAGGTGAAATCACTGACCCAAGAAGGTCTTTCTTTGCTCAGTTGTGCCTTGGCAGTAGCAAGCTCTGACACACAGGTATAAAATTGCCTTTAATTGTGGCTAGGGAGGGAGGAGGCCACCAGCACCTCCAGCCACGGGGACAGTGAGAGCTCAGAGAGCTTAATCACAGGGCGCCGGGCTCTTCATCTCTGGGCTGGGAGGCATACAAAGGGGTTGGTTTCTCATCCCCTGCCCTCTTGAGCTGGATTGGACCCAAAATGCACCCCATGGAGCTGTGGGAAATAACAGGGCTCTTTGCAGAGGATCCAAGAAGGTGAAGTCAAAGCCTTTATTCCTTCTTAATCACAGTAAATCCCTCTAAAATTAACCATCACTTGGCTTGACTGCGCCTGCAGCTACAGAACGGGTGTATCAGAGCAGTTTGTTGTATCTAAGGTGCCTTCACAGTTACCTTCAAGCTTTTGCACGGAGGTGGCAGGCCATGACGTCCTGACCCCATTGCTCCAGGCAGGGAAACCAAGCCCCAGGGCAGGAGCAGCCTGGTGACAGCAGAAGGTTCAACAGGTCTTCGCCGTATTTTAAGCACAGGTTTAAGCCTGAACTCACCTTCTTTCCAGCCTGATTTTGGACAGCCCTGCAAGGCTATGTGCCACTGTCCCCTCTGGATCAGCTTGGCTGCTCTTGCCTCTCTCAGTGCTTGCAGATACCAAAGGTGGTGGCAGGTGGGCAGATCGATCACACACCCTGTCCTGGGGGGACCTAATGGGAAAATGCCCTTCATCAGACGATGGATGGGGAGTGGATGAGTTTATCTAAGCATTGGTAAAATGAGGACACAGAGTATGGCCCAGGAGTTTTCCCATCACTTCAGTCCTTGCAGGGAAGGTGCACCAAGCAGGACAGACTGGGTGCTTTGGGATCCACTGAGCAATGAGGAGGAGGCAGTGAGGCTCGAGAAGGACAGGCAAAGGGCAGGCAGACAAAGGCTGCCACCTGCTGCCCATAAAAACCTCTCCAAGTCCTAAAATAGGACAAACCCCAGATCTGTGCATGGATCTTAAAACACACCTCCATGCCCCCCCGGTGCCATCCCCCCAGCGTGGGACAGCCACCAGCAGCTCAGCCTAGGTGGGAGGACACTTGAAAAGGGAGGACCGTCGTGCCCCGAAGGGCTGGTGAAAATCGCCCACGGATAGTGCAGAAAGAGTCCCATAGGGCACTTCCCCAACCCCCTCTGACACTGGGAGCCACTATTAAGAAAACCAAGAAGCAACATGGAAGCTTTGCACTGGCTGAGCTGAATTTCTCTTCTCCTGAGCCCCGCACTGCTGCAGATAGCTCGTGTGCCTTCCTGGGCCAGGGGGGACATTGCAAACAGTGTCACCGGGAGCTAATTTGGTAGCATTAATAAATATTCCATCCAAGTTATGGGTGGGAGATCTGGACCTCTCCTCTGCAGGTTGAGCTAATTAATCTCCTACCTTCCTCCTCTGATGTCAGGCTTTCTCATAAGGCCATTGCTGGCCCTAATTAAAAGGCTCTTCAAGACAGGTGTCCTCTGAACACCAGTCGTATTTTGAAAGTGAAAATAATTACAGAAATCTCTTTGGTAGAATAATAATAATTACCCAACCATGAGAAGAAAGGTCCCAGGAGGAGAGGACAGTAAGTGGTGGAGACATCAGAGATTAGAGCCCTTGTCTCTTCTGGCGGCTGGTGATGGGCAAGGGAGAAACATGGCCCAGCTTCCTAAGGCTTGCTGTTCTCTGCCCATTGACTGTGAACCTGTGAAAATTACATATTTAGCCCCCTGAGCTCTGAACTGTAGAATTTTTTTATGCCAAGAGCTCCCCCAATGTCTCAAAACCATGCCAGAAATGCAGACTGCCATCAGTCCTCCAGATCAGCAGCCCTCAAAAGCTCATCCAACCTCCCAGCATCTCCAGGGAGCTGAGGGCTTTGCTCCGTGGCCATCAGGAGCTGTCAGCACGGAGCACACCTCTCCTCCAGGGCCAGCTCCAGTTCTTTAGGGTTACCATCGGTTCTGCTCTTCTCCAGCCTTTTTCCATGGCTGGACTCAGGGATTTAAAAAGGATGAGCCCAGTTCCCAGGAGACGTCCCTGCAAAACTATTGTCCTTGGCCTGATGAGTTGCAGATGCTCCTCTAGTTTCTGGTCTGAGCCCAGATGTCCCATGGGATAAAACGCTGACCCAGATCCCCAGCTGCCCACGGTGCCTCCGGTCACCCCTAAACTGAAGAAATGATGGTGAACAGCCCCAGTTTGGATCTGGCCCTGAGGGACAAAACTGGGCTTGGATTGAAAGAGGCGTCTGTCCGTCTTATGAGCTGTAAGCCTGAATTTTACCCTGTAGAAAACAGCAGCAAGTGCTTGTGTGTCCAGATGCTTCTTTTACATTTTTATTCTTTCTTCCTTTTTTTTTTTT
Organism: Chauna torquata; assembly: GCA_013399475.1. Lineage (NCBI taxonomy): Eukaryota > Metazoa > Chordata > Aves > Anseriformes > Anhimidae > Chauna > Chauna torquata. The sequence continues at coordinate 26,664 of VXAL01017160.1, read as the reverse complement.
TTTTAATGTTTTTAACTCACACCAAAGGTGTTTGGAAGGGCAGCCCTGCAGTCACAGAAATCATCTCTCCGTGCAAGATGTGCTGTCGCAGTGAGGGAGCCATCTCTCCTGAAAGGAGGAAACCGATGGGTCACTCCTGTGGTCCTAGCAGTGAAAAAATTGAAAAAAAAGAGAAACAACAATGACCAAAAAAAAAAAAAAACCTTCTCACTGAATGCATAAGCTGAAAAATACGGCAACAACTATATTTTTGCAACAACCGCCCCTCTTAAAAAATCCTGTAATGATTCATAATGACCCATCCAACTAAAAAGAGGAGTACCGATGACCTACCTGTCAGCTTTTAGCATCCTGCTAACAAGCTTAAAAGCACCAGTAAGGAGTAGAGTTGAGCCACAACCAGCCTGAACGAGGGAAATAGGATCTTGCTTTTAGGGGAACGGTTGTCCTTGCAGAAGGTAAGTGTCTTTCCCTCCCTTCTTTAATACCAATCTATGAAAAATTTAAAGCAGAGTAATGAAAGTGCTTGATGATAGACCAAAAGTCTAATTTTCTGCAAATGAGGGGTGGGGGGGGTGGCATTTTACTCCCTTGAACCGCTAAGCTGTCCAGCCAAGATAGGAAATGTAAAACTCTAATTAGCCAACTCTTCTGAAAGCGGCTTTTCTGAGCAGCTAATGGTCGGGAAAGTTCTGCAATATTGTGGTGATCAGTGCAAGATAGAAATATTGCTCCTAGATAGAAAGGGGAGGCTGGTGATAAAGTTTATTGCAACGAATTATGTCTTTGGATTATACAAACCTGTTCGTGCGGCTGTGTGCCTATGACGAGACAACATCGTACATGCCAATAGATAATGATGGGATGCCGTTTTCACATGCACCCACCAAAGCGCTGCCAACACACCTGGAAAGGAGGTTGTCTCGCACTGCATCCATCTCCTGCTATGTTGCAGGGGCGGGAGGGTGGTCAATGGCGATTGCAACCCGAGACTTTTCTATTTCGACTTCCAGGAAGACAAATGAAGATCATCCGCTGGCTGTACCTCTCCGGGCTGGTGTTTGCTGTGCTGATCCCAGCAGGGTGGCAGATGGGTCCCAAGGACCTGGCCAACGTGTCCAGGTACGGGCGTCAGTGGAGGTGGCCGAGGGCATGGCCGGCGTGGGCAGCAGCTGTCGGAGCAGCTCAGCTTCTCTGCTGCTGGCTGAGACTTGAGCATTCCCAGCTCAGGGGCAGCAATGCAATTAAAATGTGCCTGATTCTTTCATATTTATCTGGACAAGCTCCCTCCTAGCACTCTGCCAGCCCACACAGGGACATTGCCACATCCCCCCAGGGATTTCACTGTACCCAGATCCAAAGGTTGTGTCGGCAGCATGGTGAGCAAGCCTGACTGCTGCTTTCCTCCCCATCCACAGGGGGGACAAAGGCAATCAGCCCCCCAAGGTCAAAGGCAGCTCGTGTCGGGAGCTATTAGCTAAAGCAGCTTTGCTGGACACTGCAAAGAGCAGAGAGATCTCTGCTGCGTGGGGAAATCCAGGGGCAGACCCAGGATGCGGCGATGCTGTGGGCACGATGCTGAGGCCACCTCCACGCTGGGTTCTCTGCATGGGTGGAAAACCCTTTGGAGTCCTTATTCCTGTGCAAATTTTTGGAATGCTTCCATCAGCACCCCACCTGCAGAGGACTGAGCATGGCAGCGGCAGGTCTCGAGCTGGAGGAGGTTTCTATAAACCTCAGGTCAGCATCGCGCTCCTTCCTAGGACCAGCGCAGAGGCACACAGCCAAGCAAGATGTAGAGCAGATAATACAGGGCATCGCATATATTTAATTTAAGAGACTACACTTGCCAGGCTTGGCAGACCCCTCATCATTATTTTTAATGCTTTGTTATAGCTTTTCTGGAGATTGCTCCATGCACTGTAGCATTTTGCAGCCCCCACCCAGGGACCTCGCACAGGAAGGGCGCGGGAACCCCGCTACTTGATGTGCATTAAACCCCACGTTTCACCCCCATCTTTCCCCTGCCCTTCCCTCCTAAGCAGAGGGCACTCGTACAAACCCCAGAGCACCCGCAGCCTCGCACCCAACCTCAAGAGGCACTCGGAAGGCACCTTCACCAGCGACTTCACTCGCTACCTGGACAAGATGAAGGCCAAGGACTTTGTGCACTGGCTCATCAACACGAAGCGCTACAGGTAGAGGGGGCTGAGGGGTGGGATGATGCTGGGAAATACCCTCCCTGCTGCAAATTGCTAACACGGTTTTAGATGTTTTCTACATTTTCTGGTGCTGTTCCTGCAGCCACCCATATTTTAAATTCTGCCCACTGGAAAAAGAAAAAAAAAAAAACCTCAACCCTCAAAATGCTTGAAACCTGAAAAACATTGACCACACTGTATACAGTTGGGTTTCTGCCCACATACCCTCATTCATCACATTTCCAGAGGAAAAAAGCACATTATGAAATCAGCCCCGGCACATTCTTATTGAAAACATCCTTGTTGCCTTTGGCCACGCGCCGTGGGGCAGGCAAGGCGCTGATCGCAGCATCACCCGCCCTCGAGACTGCACGGGGCGGCTTACGGCTACGCCTGCAGTGGGTACCAGGTGTTGTCTTATTTTTGGCAGCTCCACGAAGAGGTACCTGAAGGAAGATCCCCGCAGCATCCCCTTCCCAGCCACTGTCCTGCCAGCAGCGTAAGTCATCTCAAACCACATAGAAGAGTAATTTCGAAATACATCCATAAATCAGTTGGGTTTGGTGCAAAGGCAGCAAAGCCCCACTTCCTGACACCTTTTTGCTGTCTCACGTGGATTTTCCAGTGTTTATGTGCAATAAAGTGAGGAAAGCAAAGCAGTTTTGGGGCAGGGAAATAGTTTATGACAGGCAGAGGCAGTTTTGCTCTCACTGTGTTTTGTTCTGACATTTTCACCTCATTTCTGATTTAATGTAGGAGGATCATCGTCTGCATTTGTAGGGGATATCATAATGCTTTGCCAGAGCAAAGCGGTCCTTTGCCAAATGAGAAAATTGCCGCCATTGTTTCAGTGTTCATAACAGATTTGGAGGGAGTTTCTATTTTGTGAAGCTGTTTGGTGTTTATTTGCTTTTTCCCCCCTTTTTAAAAGGTACAACTAAATGGCAAAGCAAGGCTTTCCAGCAGCATCAGCCCGTGGTTGTTGGACTCCTCCATCACCAGCAGCAATCAGACGCTCTACAGGAAGGATTTATCCGTGAAACACAACCGCGCTCACCCCTGCGGTGCTTCCCAGTCACCTCCTGAAGGTCTGCACCCACCAACGCTGCAGCTCAGCCTTCTCTCCCGACCTGCTCTTCCCCACCTTTGCTTTCTCTGTACCTGTTCCTGCAGCGCTGCAGATCCTGCGGCTTTCCCCAGATTGTAATAAAACCCTTGCTAAACCCATTTTCTGATGTCTCCAACCCCTTCAAGCATCCCGTGGGGATCCCACAGGCTGCTGGCCTGGGGGCTTTGGGGCAACTGGGCTCTGACCCCCCAGGTTAGCTCAGGTGTCCCATTTTTCTCCAAATTCCTTGAGGTTTAGGTAAAAGAGCAACCAGAATGCGTTTGCCTGACCCCATGAGTATCCCATCCTGCACAGACCTGTGCCAGATGAAGTTTTGTAGGAAATAATTAAAAATATATGAATGACTATATGAAAGACAACTAGAAACATTCTGCCCAATTTCTATGGAAAATGGTACCAAAAAAATTCCTCCCAGTGAGAAGGAACTGCTCACTCAGGATGAGCTTTTGCTACAGATCAAGGGACATAAAGTGGTGTTGCTCAAAATAATATAATAATTTCAAATCTTTCTCCAATCAGCTGGTTCCTGACACAAGCCCCAAGGGACATGAATTTCCCCCAAACCAGTGCTGTTCACTCCATCACCTCCAAAATACCTATAAAAATCTCCAAAACCACCTCCAATTCCTCTCCATCAACAACACAGCCCTTCAAAAGACACAGGAGTGGCAAAGTGGGACAAATGAGACTTTTATTGGATTATTTTCCCATTATGTTCAATGAGTGACAGAAAAACTAAGGCAGACAGCGCTGTGATGGGTGAAACACGTCAATCAACAGCAACAATTCACAGATGGGAACCACGAGACAGCGACACAGATTCATGGTATTTGAGTTTCACAGAATGAGCCCTATATAAACCAAATTAAAACAAAAATCAAAAATTTGAACTGGCAAATAACACAGATTTGGTCAGATATTTTTCTTTTCCTCCTCATTTTATTTACAACACTGAGCATTTCCAAACTAGATCATCTCTTACAACAAAATAAATATATTGAAATATCTCTGAAACAAAAATATTTTCTCTGTTTCTACATGTAGTGTGCCAGGAAGAAGAATATACTAGGAGGGAAAAAAAAAAAGAAAAAAGAAAAAAGAAAAAAATGATCAGCATCTAATTTATTTCCTTTTTTACATTTTTCCCCACCCCTTCTTCACAGAGAGCTTTCCATGCACTTCATTTTGGGAAGTTTTTCACAAGGGCCCACAGGAGGTCAGAGCTTTGCTTTTTGCATTGCTGGCTTGGCGAGCCTTCCTCCTCCTCCTCACACCCCTGGGTGCTTTTAAAGCATCATCCTGTAAAAAAGCAGCTCTCACACCTTGCACATCACCCCGGGGAGCTGTTTTAAGGCACCAAAGATGAGGATAACACCCAGCACCCATCCCACATGGAGGGGAATAGGGTTTGCTGCCAACCAAAACATCATGGGTCGTTTCAAGGACTTTTAATCCTAAAGCAACTCCAGGAATACCTTTGCGAGGGTTCTCCCTACCCCCAACAATTTTTCTCTGTACATGGAAGTATTAAATCCTCCCAAAATATGGAGTAATCCACAGGTTGATGGTGCATAAATGGGAGAGGCAACAGCAGTGCCACGACTTGCAGCCGGCCCCAGGGGGGATTGCAACTGCATTATTAATGAGACCTCAGCTTTCATTTAAAAAATAAAAAACAAAGAAAGGGGAACAAAAAAAAAAAAAGAGAGAGAGACTGGCCCTGTAAATAGGGGAGAGGGGAAAAAAAAAAGCTTGAAATCCAGATGATGATTTTATGCCCCATGCTAGGGCACACTGAGGGAGCCTGGATTGCTTTTTATATAAGGAGCCACCAAAATTTTCCTGCACCCCCGAGGCCATTGGCAACGCAGACCCCGCAGAGCTGGAATGAGCCCACTCTCACCGAAAAGTGGCCTCGCTTGCCTTCGGGGCTGGGTTTCTTTCTTGCTCTCCAAGGGAGTGATGCCAGCTGCAGGAAACCGAGCACATGCGGAAAACAATTCCAGCCTCTGGCCCCAGTCCCTGCTGGGGGGAGCAGAGTGGGGACCGGCTCTCTCCTCTTAGATAGAGGCAAATAGAAAGGAAGCAATTGTCCTGAAGTTAGAGGGCCAATAATTCCTTATTGGGGGCTGCTGGAGAGCTGCAAGCACAGCCCAGGGGACACAGGAAGGCAGCAGGGCTGGGATGCACATGGGTGTCACAGAGGAGCAGGCACTGGATTTCTTGCAATGAGAAAACCCAAGCTTTGCACCTTTTCCTTCCTCCAAGTCTATTTTATTTTCCCCTTTAAGAGCTCAACCAGTTTTTCTCCTTCTCTGACAACCACCATGCCACGCCGGCAGCCATCAAAGCACAGTTTGCAAAACCAAATCCATGATTTTTTGCCCCACTTGCTGATGTACCACTGACATCCTTACAGAGGAATTTTTTCCTCCACCTGTTTGCAGAGAGCAACAATGTGCCGCTGGCATTTTGGGTTTGTCCAACGCATGGAAAGGCCAGACCCTGCAGAGCCAGCTCCTGCAGGGGGTGGGACAAGGCGACGGCAGCAGCGCTCATGCACCCGTCCCAGCTGTGCTCGTGGCACCGAGAGCCTGGAGCATGCTTGGACAGGGACAGGACACCCTATTTTTTTTTCCTCCTGGGTTCTCCTCTCCTCCCAGGCTCCATGGCCACCCAAGGGACCTCAACTGGAACGCGTGTGCCTGGGGTGGCACCGCAACCCAACAATTCCCACACTGCGAAGAGCACGCAGGCACCGTGCCCACTCAACAGCATCTTCCTGCAAGGCAGCAGGGAAAGCTAAAAGGAAAAGGCATCTTTCCACTTTGCTCCTGGTTCATCCCGCCCTGCTATTTGCAAGGATGGGGACGAAGAAAAATCAGAGTCCTGGGGACGTAAAAATGAAGAAAGCAGAGGAGCAGTGCATGGGGCTGGCCCCTCCTGTGACCATAGAGGGCATTCAAAACACTGGATTTTAAGAGCTTCCTTGTATTAGTTTACAGCCAGAGGACAAGAAGGTGGCACTTCTGCCTTTTGCTGAGTGGGTGCTGCAGCCCCCAGGCTGATGGCAGAACCAAAGCAAAAAAAAAAAAAGACGCAAAACTGGAGGAAATGCTTTTCCTTTGCCTTAGCCCAACCACTCAGGCAATCTCCACACTCCCCGCCACAGAGGGCATCCTTCTCATAACAGTAAGAGAGGTAAGAGGAGAGTGAACCAAAGCAAAGACCCCAAACCAGACCAAAAACCTGGTAGTGACGAAGAAGAAAGTGGAGAATGCGTCAAATATAACAGAAAATGATTTTGTACATTCAGAGTTTATATTTGGAAAAAAAGGGAAAGGGAGGAGGGAGTAGATATAAAAAAAATTGATAGCACTGAATGATTAAGCTGTAGCCGTCCCTCTACCACTACAAAACCGCAACAACACACACACATACACACAGAGGCTGAACAACACCGAACTCCCACTGACTGCGATGTGCACCTCAGTTTGCTGGTCTAGAGATACTGAATGCCTGAAGCACACCAAGGATAACAGGAAACGTCTTGAAAATGGCTTTAATGGGAATCCTGCTACTTGGAGGAGTGAACCAGTGAGGGCTTGTGCTCACTTGTTCCTTTCCTCCACTTGAAATAGCAGCTTGTCCTCGCGTCTGCGCTGGCTCATCCCTGAGTCACATTCCCACTCCCCTCCTTCTAAGCCAAGATCCCTAAAGAGGAGAACTGGGGAAAAAAGAGAAAGAAAAAGAGCATCATCAGAAAAGGACCTGCTGGCCACTGCTGACTGAGCCCCATTCATGGGACCACCCCCATGGAAAGGACCAGTTTGGGTGCTGTGGTCATAGAATCATAGAACAGAATCATAGAATCGTCTAGTGTGGAAAAGACCTTCAAAATCACCAAGTCCAACCATCAACCTGACCTACTGAGTCCCATCACTAAACCATGTCCCTTAGGGCCATGTCCACACATCTCTTAAATACCGCCGGGGATGGGGACTCCACGTCCCTGGGCAGCCTGTTCTAACACTCAACCACCCTCTCTGTGAAGAAATTCTTCCTAATGCCAATGCAAACTTCCCGTGGTCCTCACTGCCTGCTCATGGGGATGAGTTGTTTGCTCGGCATCACTGGCCAAAGCATGGGAAAGCCCCAGCCGCATACCATCGCTTGCAGAAGAGCATGGTCACATTCACCATGCAATCCTTTTACCTCTTTTCTCCTCAGATTCAGAGTTTTTCCGTGTTCATGGTGAGAGCCTTCCATACTGTTGTTTTCGACATTTCATCTGAGATGTTAATCTCAGAAGGGTCGGTCCTGCAACAAATATTTTAGGTAGCAATCGCAGTGATTACAGGAACTGAAGACACCGAGTGCCTCAGCAAGGAGGAGAATGGGGTGGCCCAGAGCACTGAAGCTCAGCACAAGCACGGGAGGTTTTGCTGGTGATGAGTTTTGGGAAGCAAGCTTGAACGCTGTGGAGCAACAGCTCCGTGCAATTCTCTTGCTGGCATTTAGCCTTGGCCTGGCCTCCCAAGCCATTGCTGGTACAGATCATGCCTGCAACTCCTCATTTCTAAACATGAGGATCTCCAGCCGCTGTAGACTCCCTGATGATGCAAGCTTTTGGGGTCAAGCATAAGTTATGCAGTCACTCTGCTCAGACTCAGAGCCCTGCGATCACCTCCTGCAGCCCTGTCCATAAATCTGATTTTCGCACCAAGCTGACTGCTGGTTTCCAAGGGATGCCCAATAAAGATGCAAGCAGAGAAAGTTGTGCCAAACCTCCGCAAACTATTCTTGCCAGAGGTCCTAGAACTTGGTGGGGCTTCACCTGTCACTGTTGTTCAGCTTTGGGACATCCAAGTAGCTGGTCTTTCCCAGGTTCAGCTGGACCGAATTTGCAGCAGCAGCTTCCATCATCTTCTGAGACTCCTGCCATCAAAGAGACAAATCACCTGCTCTGTCTTTGAGCAAAGGACAGCTAAACTAAAACCCCGCACAGCCATTGCGTGCTGCCCCCTTCTTCTGATCCTTGACAGCTTTAGCTGTTGGTGGAGCAGAATAAAAGCCTTTCACTCCAAACATTTTGGGGGGGCTAAAAACCCATTATGAGTAAATCTTTCCAATAAATAATAATCACTTTCTTCTAAAAGATATTTAAAAAATTATATGTCTGTTCAAGTGGTAAGCTCACTGCTAATTTAGGAAGAAAAAAAATGGCTGTAATGTGGGATCCAGGCTATTGGGATCACCTTCTATCTAGTTCAGCCCCAAGCACTCAGCAAGCATTACCTCTTCTTCTTTGGCTTCATTTTTGGCATCATCCAACGTTTTCTTCTTGCTTTCTGGCATAAGGTCATCCAGCCAGCTGAGCTCTCGCTTTGAGAAGCAGAAATCCATGACTTTCCGGACAAAAACGAGAGCCAAAACCTTCACAAATGAAAGAGAAGATGCAGTGAAGCCAGAGACAGTGCTACATCCCACCTCAACGCTGCAGACATCCCACTGAGAGGCACCAACTCTTACCATCATGGGAAAGATGATGGCAGCCCGGGACACCTTGATGACCCAGAGCAGGATGAGGCAGGTCAGCTGGATCAGGGTGAAGAGATGCACCTTCCGCAAGGGGACGTGCCGCAGGTAGATGAAGTCTGGCTGGTGTTTCTCTGGCATCCCAAACAGCTTCAAGCGATCGAAGAACTGCAAAATAACAGGGAGAGGTTGCCGCCTTGGGGCTGCAGAAAGTTTCTGGCCTTGCTGAGACCTGTAGGGATTTTTCAGGCTCTCACTTGCCACTAGAAAGCATCGATTCCACCACGTTCCTCCTGGGAGCAACACCCATTTTCCTTTAGCTCTATCTATAAACCAGCTTGCCCATGAGAGCTGTCCACCAAATTACAATTATTCCATATTATTCTATAACTAGTGTTTCTTCGCTCCCCTAGCAAGGGTTTCCACTGGTGGGTGAAGTTTCCTTCCATTTGCAATGAATTCCACTTTTTTCACATAACTGAACACTGACCTGCCCTAAGACCATGAAACAGAGAGTGATGAACCCGGCTGGTCCTCCTAGCCCTACAGACATCTTGTGCCTCCACCAATTTCTTTGTTATACAAAATATTTTCATTGCTTGCTTTTGAAAAGGCTTTTCCCATGCCACTGACCGTAAGACTTTTTTTTCTCCCTCCTGCTTCTACTGAGAGGAAATAGCAGGGAGCAGATACGCTGCATGCTATGAAAGTCCGTACCTGGATTCCTCTGAGTGACGACACACCCATGTAGAGAAAGACGCCATAAAGCACAGGCATTGGTATAAACTGCAAAGAGAATACAACAATTTTAAATAAAATAATTGCATTTTCAATACTACCACTTTATTCTACAGGCACTGCATAAAACTGCCTAAAGCTTTCCAGTTTCCACAGGGTTTGAGACGTGAAATTTTATCCATTAGATGTTATGTGCATGTGCCTGTGAGTTAATGCTCTCCTTTAGGCTGAACTTTTACGTTTCATCAGAATAATCCTATTTTCCAGAAAGGTTGGAGGAAAATAGGTGATTTCACCATGCTACCATATGCTGCATTCTGTGATGGCAGAAAAACAGTTCTACATATTCCTGTGGCAACATGCAAAGGCAACGTGCCTCCTTTTAGCCTAGAGATGAGATTACTTTGTGGGAGGAACGTGCAAGCGATGATTGCAGCATGTTTAACTACTGGGAATGGCAGTTCTTAGGCATTTGGGGAGCAAATTGCAACCGATCAACTTGCTGCCTGATTGAAAATGAGAAGAAGCAGTAGTCTGAATATGCCCATAAACACAGATGGGCCTGAAAGACACCCAAAAAATAAAGCAGTGATGTGGCTCATTGCCCTCAAGCACACCAGACTGGGGTCTACAGGGCTGGAATGTGTAACTGAGGCTGGTTCCCTCCATGGGTCATGCCCCAGGGTTTGGGATCACCTCTTCCTGGGCCCCACAGCTACTCAGGCCTGGAGAGAAGGGACTCTTTTTGTATAATCCCCCCCCCCCCCAAAAAAAAAGAAAGGGGGAAAAAAAAACCTGAGTTTGTTGGATGTTTCGTATTTTCCTCCTACCTTTAATACAGCAGTCAAGAAGACAGAGCAGCCCATGAGCACAAAGATCATCAAGCCGGTGACTCTCTGCTCTCGGATCCCCAAAAACCTGGGTTGTTCTCCCGGAGCTGAGCAGCCAGACTCGAGTTTGAGGCTATTCACGTGGGTGATGGACAGGACGGTCGCAGCCACAAACCACGGCAGCCCCATCACAGAGCACACCCCGAGCATCACGGCCACCATGAAAAGGTCCAGGTGGTACCCGCATCCTTTCTGCGCAGAGCGAAACAAGAAACAGTGCATCCCACAGAGCAAGAGCAAAGACAATGTGGCAAACTCAAACCCTGATTGAGCTCAAGTCAATTTTTTTGAAAATTTAAAAAAGAACTGGAAACAACTAAGGATATATCCAGTCTTTGCACAAGCACCTTGCGTGAAAATCTGGCCAGATGAAGTAGATTTGGGGTTTTTTTTGTGCAACTGCTACCTCTTCAAAGAAATATTGACTTCTTTTTTCATTCATAAAAAGAGCTCCCACCGCTCGCAAGCAAGATGTGACTCTGAGTTATCCCTGGCAGTGCATCAAAACGATTCACTCCCCCAAGCTGCTGCTGACATTTTAAAACAAAAACGTTTTTCTCTATTGCTCTAAGGTTAATTTGTTGCTCTGAAAGATTACTTGTCCAAATTCCCCTATCATTTGCTCCCTGTGTCATCATCAATGCAGGAAAGCATCCCGCCAAGCAGAGTTCCGTTGTCCCAAACCAACGGTTTTGCGAAGCATTTGGACTAGGAGCTTCTCCCTGCACCTGTGGTCCGGAGTGGGTTGGGGATGGAGTCACACCTTGCAGCCCGTTACCTTGAGCCTGTGCTCCTTCCTGTTCACGATAACAGCAGTGATCTGCTGGTCCATGAATACCAAGATGGTGCAGAGCAGAGCTGGGATGAGCGCGGCCAACACTGTCCACCATGGGTTGGGTCCTATGGGGCTGATGAGCCACCCACGGTCGTCTCTGGTGGGCTGTGACAAAGCACGGACATCAGCATCACCTCCCAGCCCAGCCACTTCGCTGGCTTTGACTTTCCCCTCCATCCCCCTGTTGGAGCATCCCCCAGCCCTGGCTTTGCATCGCCCTCTCCCACGGGGTTCAGCAGTACTGGTGTCCTCTTTGCAAGCACCTACAGATATTTCTCCTGTAGGGGCTGTCTTCTCGTTTCCAGAGGGAAGTGATGCATTTGAAGGTGGAAGAGGAGGTGGTCACACCACCAGCGTCTCCTCCAGACTCAGCTGTGTCCTGCCCTGGCACCACCTCATGGTGTCCCCGGATGCACAAGGTGAAGCCAGCTGTGTGCCAAAACACCCCATTACCTTGAACATATGGGGGACATTGAGCTTCGGTGATGGGATCCCAATCAGGAAGTCAATGAGCACCATGACAACAATGGTAAGGAAAACAGCAAAGTCACTTATTGTGGACCGTATCTGGGGCAAGAAAACAGAGTAGAAGGGGTCATGGCAAACATGGTCATAGCGTGAGACAGAAAAGTTAGGAACATCAACAACACTAAGACTAGTTAACAAAATCCCACCACTCTGAGGACATGCAGCCAAATCCCTTGGGTAGAAACTGTTGCTGTGTTTGTCCCTGTGAGATCTGGTGTCAGACAGAAAAGAAAACAGTTTAATTAGGGGGAAAGGGGTTTTTTTTTTTTTTTTAAATTCTCTGTTTAAAATATATATTTATTTGGAAACAATCGTCTGCCACTATGGCCACTCTCACAGCTGATATGGAAATAAGGCACTGAGGCATATTTGTTCCCTGTAAGGAAGAAATAGTCTCTTTTTCTATGGCAGCTCCTCATTTGCATCAGCTTTCCCCTTCAGCACACAACACGAAGACAGTGAGGGGAGGAAAACAAACAAACAAACAAACAAACAAAAAACCCCTCAGCTTTGGAGGACCTGATTTCCCATTGCCAGAGTGAAAATTTGCTCTGGGACAGGTCATAAGGTAGGTCGGAAATTCTAAGCTCACTTTGCACTCATGGGAATGAGTGAGGAACCACACATCCAAGCTGATGGAGATCTCGGCCTTCAAGGCTCCTCCATCAGCAGTTCCCAGCTTGACCAAGTGGTGGCAAATATTCCAGTAAAGCTACTTTGGGAAATGAGTGTGGGGACTGCTGCTGTCCACCATCTTCTACCTACTCTGGTTGGGAAATAGCGGCTGGTTTTAAACATCTTCAATGAGCTTGACAGAACAAAGGTGGAGAAGAAGAGGATGCAGGACCAGAAGAGGACATTGGGTGTGTAGGGGCCATTGTGTCCACAGGCAGGTCCATGAAATTCTCCATGCAAATGCCGACATTCCTGGAAAAACAGAGCATCAGGACACAAAGGCAGCGCACGTGCAGCAAGGAGACCTTGGATAACTAGAGGAGGGGTTGAGGATTTTGGTCCAAGGTCCATGACCTTGTACTTACTGCTGCCAAGGGAGATTTATACTTAATAAGCAGCAGCAGCTTAACAAGTGACACATCAAACTACCCAGAGGGGAAAGGGAGAGATGTGATGGGACACCATGCCACAGACCTGTGGCACATCCTCCACCTGAACAGGAGGTAACCCTGGCTGAAGAAGACACCACAGGGGAAGGAGACATCCAGAAGAGGATACTGGAAACTCTTGGGGATAGAGAAGGAGGGAACAGGAAAGGAGGGCTATGACCACCATGGTAGGAAAGGAGAAGAGACAAATTGTCCCTTCCCAGGGGAGGACTCACAGGATCTGGCCAAAAGAGGATGAAGATGTCCACGAGAGCCTCCATTCTACACCTGGGCTCTGCTTCCAGCAACAGCAGCCCGAGAGGCTGCTCAGACATGCAAATTTATGCATGTACTTACAGACAGCGCTGAATAAGAAACTGGGGCCTGGAGTTATTAAGGACCAATTACAGAACCAATTACTACCTTCAAGCATGAACTTAAGTGCTCCAGCTTCTAAAATATTCAAACCACCCACTTAACCTTGCACCCAGTCAGAAATACTGTCCTCCAACAGGGTTGAGGATGATAGTTATCACCCATGAAGTTGGGAACAAGGTAGACTCTCCTTCCCAGGGCAGAGTGGGTTAAAACCACACATATTGCACTTAAGTAATGATTTTCCAGAACAGCACTAGCACAGTTTGAAGCACGTCATCACCCGAAGGGCTCCAGCTTTTACACTGCATCAACACCCGTGGGAGAGTGCTGCAGAGACACGTGAAGCCCACGGCGCAAGGAACAGCGGCTTGGGGCACTTACAGTCACCGTGAGGTTTTCCCAGGCGATGACAGACAGGTTGATCTTGTTGCTCTCCCAAAAGCGCAGGGTTTCATTGCTGGGATGGGTCGGCGCCTCGCACTTACAGCTGGGAGGAGAGAAGCCAAGGACAAGGGTAAGGCGATGGAGGTGTAGCCTTAAGCTCCTTCAAGGCACATTTTAGGACAAAAAACCCACTAGTAGACGGTGAGGAAGTCAAGCTTGCTGTGCATATGCACAGGGTAGGTCTCTCCCAGGCAGATCAGCTTCTCTAGAGCCTCGTAGATGAAGATAATGCAGATGAGGGCAGCGAAGGCTTCTTCGGTGAAGCGGGTGATGTAGCACACCAAGCAGCTGGCGTCCGTGGCCACCAGCACCACGCAGAAGAAGGCGGTCCACAGCCCTATGCACGTCCTCAGAGAGAGATAGGAGAGCGCATAGTCCCTGGGAAAACAGAATAAAGCAAAGGGTGGGAAGCCCAGCAGGAAGCTCCAAGCAGTGCCTTCCTTCGGGGAAAATCCGGAACTATTTAGGAAGGTGTCAAGCCTGCGGATGGTAAATGCAGTTTCCATGTACTACTACAGACAGCCTCAGGGCTGCAATGCAGGGTGTGGGCCCACAGGAGGAGAGGCCAATTAGATAATTATCATTATTTAACAATTATGCTGTGTTAGTGCCTTGGAGGCTAATTGAGGTCAGGTCCTTGCTGGGGAAGGCGTTGCTCTTGCCCATCATCCCCCTGCCCAAGCACAGAAGCCGGCTGGCTTGGCACCCAGTCACCTGCTACCAGCACAGTGGGGCTTAATAATAAAAGCGACTAACTGCAGCGAGGGTGGTTAATCAAAGTCATCACAACAAAGGGCTGTCATGGAAAATATGCATTTCACATGAAAAGCTCCTACTTCCTCAATAATATCGTCAAAACTCAAAATATTTCAGCAGAAAGGAAATCTATTTGGATATTTGGGCAAAATATATTTCCACTTCCAGCAAAAAGCAGACTAAAAAGTGCTCGGTTTTGTGCTGAGAGCAAAGCAAGTCTTCCTACTCCCAAACTAGAGTGATTTGTCTCATTTTCCTCGTGCATCCCATCTTGGACATCCGCATCCTTGTGGTTTCTCCTGCTCCTGCTTCACTTTAACTCTACAAACCCCGCGCGGTCCCTTTCATCCTTCAGAGACCAATTGCACTTGCACCCATCACTAACCAAAATAGGAGCATGCAATATGCATGACACAGAAGTTAACTTAAATCTTACAACTACCACTAAGAAAAATAAAAAAAAAACCATATTTTTGCCATCATTGCTGTCTTCAGAAGGCTCAGTGCAGCCAGCCTTACTTGCAGAACTTGTAGAGGATCTTCTCAAATACGAGGACGGGGCCAGTGCTGCCAAGGATGGTGAGAGGTTGGCCAGCAAAGAGGGAATACACCACGCCGGTCATGGATGCGCCCAGCAGCGACTCCATGGCACTCTGGCCAGGGAAGAGAGGAGCAAATAAATCATGTGAGCAAAGCAGTAATTAAAAAAAAAAAAAAAAAGCAACAAAGCAACTTGCTGCAGCAAGAACTTTTCATTTAGGTTGGAAAACACCTTCAAGATCATCAAGTCCAACCGTCAACCTGACCTACTGAGTCCCATCACTAAATCACGTCCACGCACATCTCTTAAATATCCCTCCGTGCCACCCGACAGAGGAGAGGTGCTCACTATGTGGCCGTCGGTCGCCTCCCCCAGCAGTCCCCCGAAGGTGATGACGGGGGACATGCAGGCACAGTAGAGGAAGAGGAAGGACGCCAGACATTGCAGGCTCAGAGCGTCCCGAAAGTCGCTCCAGAACCACGGGACTTTTCGCTTCACGTCCAGGATCAGACCTCCAAAGAGCCTGGAGGAAGGACAAAAAAATAGGCTGTTCTCCTGGCAGACCACAGTGAACTTTCTTTGCTGCAGAAGGACAATCATAAACATAGAGTAGCTTTCATTGCTAAAAAACAGTGCCCTTCTGCCATTTTACACCCAGCAGAAACTGAGGCACACACACACGAATAAAAACCTCCAACAAAAAGGAGCTAACCTGAGACCCCATCATCCCCTGTTACTGCAACAGTCCCTTGCTTTGCAAGGCATCCCAGCTGTACCTGGAGGTGTTTACACATCTGCTTCTACCCCAAATCAAGCAAACGTGTGTGCAATGATGCTGTGGTTCAGCGCAGCTGCCCAGATCCCCCAGCTGCCTGGCCAGGGGACAAAGCTGGTGATGTGGAGCCCCTTTGCTGCAGCAACTAACCCCAAAAAAACGCTAGAAGGGAAGGTGCATGCTCAGATTTTAGAGGCAAAAAACAGTAATATTAAAGCTCACACCTTCCTGTCCGCTCTAGTTCAGGGCCACTGTGTTTTTCTGGCTTTCTGTGAGAAGTGCTGTCATCAAGAACTCCTGGCATCTTCCTTTTTTTCTGTACAAATGGAAATAAAATAGAGATATGTATTTATTTATGACCCTCCTGCCCATCCCCCTCACACCTCCCTCCACCACAGCACCCACCTGTGAAGGGACATTTTTTGGGGGCTCGATTCGGATTGAAGGATCCCACTCTCCCGGTGGCAAGACCGTGACCTGATCCAGAAACTCGTCGATGCCGGCCACAAGGTCAGCCCGGTTCTTGGCTTTATAGGCAACGTCATGGAAAACCTGCCGATAGGAGACAACCTGGTGAGAGGACAATGCAGCTTGGATGTCCTAACCTGTGCAATAAACTCTTAGCTAAACGCAAGATAATTTCCCCTGAATTTCCTCAAAAGGAAAAATCTGTGCATCATGGTATTTGTGGTCGTCTCCTCCACAAGAATCCCACCCCTCACAGCACTCCACAGCCTTTTGCTTAAAGAAGAGAGGTTTTGCTGGCCCTGGCAACGCCCCCCCAGCTGGTGATAGCGTGTTGGGGATCCCAGGGAGAAGGAGAAGGATGAGGTGCAGGCTCCATCCCAGGTGGGATTTCAGGCTCCGGGACTTGGGGTGATGCAGATCCAAGTGTTTGCCTTGGATGCAAACAGCGGGTGGGTTATTTGGAGAGCTGTGGTCAGCAGGGAAAGCAAATCTGCTTCCTCACTACAGTGGAAATGGGGAGAGAGGAAGAAAGGCAAAAATGACCCAGAGATCTCTCTTATCTCATCACACCTCATCCGTCATGAGAGTAGCCATGGACCTGCCAATCTCATGGTACTGATGGGCTTTTCCTTCTGGTCCAAGTAAAACAAACAGGAACCTGGGTGAGAAAAACAAAACGAGAGAAAAGAACATGCCCTTGCTTAGAGAGTGCCCAAAGAAATCACTGGGAGCTCCCAGCCCAGAACACAGCTTGAGATGGGGCACGCAGGCTCACCGCCTCGAGTGAAATTCATCAAAATAGATCACCTTTGCTAACTGAATTTTTGGGCTCACTCTCACTAAAGTTGGTCAATGCATTTTTTAATTTTTGGGTTGATGTTCATTAAAATTGACCAATGCATTTAAAAGCTACAGCAGGGAAGGGAGAAACGAAGGTGAGGAATGATGGATGGGGGAAACGCGCTTGCGGACTCGCTCCTGCTGGCCCCATTCCCTTGGGATGAAATTTGATGGGTTTTGTTCCTTTTAAATAAAAACCTTGTGCATTCAGACCTGGTTGGGATGGGAACTTCCGTCATGCCCAACAGGAGGACCGCCGGGGTCAGGCGGGCAAATGCCATGATGGGCTGGTGAAGGAAATCCAGCTCTCCTACGAGCACGTTTGCTGCTTCAGCCCCAGTAGGAATTTTCTTCATGAAGTGCAGCTCAGCCTGGGCACAACAAGCAATTTTCAGGCAATTACCCCAAAATGAAAGCCCACAGCACTCTGCTGCACGTTCTGCAGCCAAGTTTGCAAGAGTAAATCCAGCCCTAAAGGCATAAGAAAGCTATGGGTATCTCACCTTGCTTAAGTCCATTGGGCTGGTGTCATGGTTCACCCCATTTTTAGCTTCTACGGTGGTGGGAGAAGGATGGGGGGTGAGCGTTTGGGCTGGTAGGAAAAAGAAAGACACTCAGAAAGACAGACAAGGAGCAACTGGGATGCTTCTCCTTGGTCAGGGCAACCCTAATGCGGCCAAAGCCCTGCAGAAGCTTTCAGCTGGTGCCAAAGCCCTGCAGAAACCCTCTCCTGGTGTCAAACCCTACAGGAACCCTCACCTGGCTTGTCGAGGAGGTGCAGATCTGGCTGCCTCTTGCTCACGTCAGCAAATGAGCGGACGATGGGGAGGAGGTTGTTTCTTTTCTTCTCGTTCTGATGGTGATGCTTCTTCAAAAGGACTTCTCGGACTTTCTTCCGCAAGTTCTCATCAAATTCACTGGACTGGTTTTGCTGGTCCAGGATCATATCTGAGGGCAGCAAAGGGAAATGAAGCCATGAGAGGAGAAATCCCCCAAGTCCCAGGGGGAATGCAGGATAACCTAGCACGGGTGCAGCCTCACTTAGTGAGACATTTTAATACAGTTGAACCTTTGCAATGAAAGCAATAATTTCCTTTTGCTAAAAAACCATCACCAAAGTGCTTATTCATCACTCAGCTAAGATAACTATTTCTCATTCTAAATAATGCAATTTTCTTGCCTGATCTGGCCTTTCTGCATTACTCTACACATTTAACCAAATTATAAGCAATCTATAGCACAGACTTTCCCTCAGTTCCCTCAGCCAATTGACTGTAATTTGCTGAGCCCAGGGAGGAATGTGCTAAGAATGGCTCTGATTTCACCAGCTCTTGAAAGAGTTGAATGGAGACCTGCCAGTCAAAGATAATTTCTCCAAAGTTGCTTTTTCAATTAACTTCAATTATCTTCCCCACAGAAATATACTGCTTGGTCATCTGCCAGATAAACTCTGCCTTTAAAGCTCCTAAATCTTGGATGTTAAGGCTAAAGAAAAAAAAAAAAAAAAAGAATGTGAGGAAATGGCTTGTAATATATAGTTTATTTAATGAGGTTCAGCTCTCAAGCAGACTCTGTATTTCTATGAGCAGACTGCTAAGCCCTGATACACACTCCCTTTTTGGCTGGAGAATATTCTCTAATTGTTTCTCTAACCCCACAAATCGCTTTCAAAAGGATCCCCTACTGGAAGGAAAAGCTGGTGCGACTACTACACACTCAGTCTGCAGCCAGACCGAGACAGCACAGTCCCACATCCAAAAAAAACCTTAACAACTTAAAAATGCAATGGGATTTCTGGAAGAGAGGATATGCCATTGGGCAAGGTTTGCGATGGGTAGGTTTGATTCAGATGTGGGCAGTAGTACCTGCAATCTCCTCGGTGCTGTTGGCGCACATGTCCAGCAGCACTGTGCCTTTGATGATGCAGTTCCTCAGCTCGAAGAGGCTGTGCAAGGAAAGCGTGGCCACATAGGGCTTGCTCCAGCGCTCACCGCCATCTTCTACGTCCTCCTCAAACTTCAGCCACCTGCAGACATCAGTTGGCATCAGCCCCATTGCAAGAAAAGGCCCCGCTCTGCAACCCCTGGTTTAACAGAGCTGAGGGGTGGCAAGAGGAGGAAGCTCCTCGCATCAACACCTGAAGCTGCAAAAGCTTTATGTCCTGGAGAGCAGAGCCCATGGGTGCTGCCAGCACGGGGACTCCTCTCCCAGCCAGGAGCCAGGATTTACCTTGCTGTTTCCTTCCACTCTGCATCTTCACACTCTTTCACGCAGATCTCATCCAGCTCCGTGAATAAGTCGTGGGGGACATGCTGCTCATCCTCCTCGGCGCTGAGGATGAACTGCACCCGCTGGGACGGCGTGTCTGGCAGCAGAAGGCAAAGCATCGTCCCATTACTGTGCCTGAATATGACCCATCACGTGCACACGGAAAGCGGGCTTCGGATCAGTACTAGTTCAGCCGTAAGCACTTGGGCTGGTCCCTGTCCCCTGGGTCTGCCCATGCCGGGCATGCACGCAGCCATGGCAAAGCATCTCTTCCACCTCCTCATAAGGAAGGGCTGCCTGACTTCCCCACATCTCCCTTTTTAAAGCCAGAATCACTACGGAAGTTAAGCCTAAATTTGCTATGCATTTAACTGAATAAAAAAAAACAAATCCCGAGAAAAGTTCAGAAACAGAGTCTTGTTAAATAATGCAATTTTCCCTCAAAATAGCAGCTAGCCTCTCAAACCAGCCCTGCAGACCTGCTTGCCCATGTTGCCACCTAAGCCATGACACACATAGCAAATGGGGGACTTACAGTGGCAGCCCTGGTCCTCGGGGGCAGCCCCCTTCGCACGCTCCCGTTTGCGATGCTTCTGGCTGTGGGGCCGGTGGTGCCGGTGGCTCTGTCTCACCAAGGGCATCTGCACGCCCACATACAGGGTCCGGTGGCCTGTGGAAAAGCAGCATTGGCATCGCTCTCGGCAGTGTGATGATGGTTGATGCTTGTGCTTTTGTCGGAGACTATTTCACTCAAGCTTTGCAACAACAGAACAACAAAAAGCGATGGCTCCGGGTTATCTAAAAGTGCCCCCAAAGCATTGAACTTCTATTCAAACTCCAGCTCTGCCTGGACAACACTCAGACTTGCTCATTAAGCAGCGACAGAAGGTAATTATTTTTAAAATCTCTCTATGGCACAAGGCAGCAAGAGAAGATCAGATAGACCCATGATAATGAGCTCCGGAACAATAAGAAAAAGAAAATTGCAGCCCTGTGTCTGCAGGCATCAAATTATTCTCCTGACCTCGCCAAGCCAGGAGCAGCCTCAGTGAGAAAACAAGCCGTGAATCATCTCACCCCGCAGCCTCCAAGGGGGCCTTTTCCCTCTGTTTAAAAAGTAATACGAAAACTGTGAAAACAACTGTGCTTCTTCATTAACAGACACGGCAGGTTTTGCTGCACGCAACGTGACGCTGAGCAAGGGATGTTTTAGGGGCTTTGGGCAATAGGACAACAAGCTGGGTTGGTGGCCCTCTATAAGGGTCTCAGCAGCATCTCACCTTCCAGCTCCTCCTTCTCATAGTGAATATTGACAACATTGCTTGTTCCTCCCCGGTCGATCACTGCCTCTTCATCGGGTCTCTGTTGGGCAAGGAGAAGAAGGTTGAAGCTGGGGCTAGGGGCACAGAGCTCCTGCACATCCTTCTGGATGAGTTAATGCAAGCTTGCAGGAGGCTGCCTCGCAGCCAGAGGCTTTTCTCCCCAGACCCAAATAAAATAGCTTATTTGTACATGAATTGAGGCTGGAAGTGTTTACTGCAGGGAGAGAGAGCAGAGCGTTTCAAACCCTCTCAAAAAACCCTCCTGCTTTGTTTTTGCAGCTCCTTTGCAACTTTCTAGAATAAAAAAATAAATAGAGACTTCTGAACGAGGGGAAAAAAAATGCACTTTTCACCACAGCATGTTTCAGCCTGAAAATGCCGCTGGGCTGTGTGCTGCCGTGCGGGAGATACCTGCAGGACTCACTAGATGGCAGCTGGCCACAGGACATCACCATTACCAACCTCCAAAGGCAGCAACCTGCAAGGGCAGCCTCATCTTCCACCCAAGGAGGCTTGGGCTTCCCTTGGTGCAAGCATGCTTTCCATGGAAAAGATGATTTTATTCCTTGCGAGAGCCAATGGCTTAGAGCTAATGCCTTCCTAGGCTGAAATACCATTGCCATTGCTGCATCGGGCCATGGAGAGCATTTCATAGAATCATAGAACATCCTGAGTTGGAAGGGACCCACAAGGACCATCGAGTCCAACTCCTGGCTCCACACAGGATCCCCCAAAGATCAGACCGTTTGCCTGAGAGCGGTGTCCAAGCGCTTCTTGAGCTCCGGCAGGCTCGGTGCCGTGACCACTGCCCTGGGGAGCCTGTGCCAGTGCCCAGACACCCTCTGGGTGAAGAACCTTTCCCTAACACCCTGACGCTCCCCTGTCACAGCTCCGTGACGTTCCCTGGGTCCTGTCACTGCCACCAGAGAGAGGAGATCAGGGCCTGCCCCTCCGCTGCCCTCGTGAAGGAGCTGCAGGCCGCCATGAGGCCTCCCCTCATCTCCTCTTCTCTAGGCCGAACGAACCAAGGCACCTCAGCCGCTCCTCACACACCTTGTCCTCCAGACCCTTCACCATCTTCATAGCCCTCCTTGGACACTCTCTAACAGTTCCATGTCCTCCTTACACTGCGGTGCCCAAAGCTGCACACAGTGCTCGAGGCGAGGCCACACCAGCGCAGTGTAGAGCGGGACAATCAGTTCCAAGGCATTTGTGCCTTAAAAGTCAAAAAAGAACTACAGTAACAAACACTCACCATGAGCAATGAGGGAAACAAACCTTTCTGGTTTCTCTTTTCTCCTTGCCACCAGGACTGGGGAAGGGGATTGCCAGGCTTTGCTCAAAGAACGAAAAACCCAGCCACGTGTCACACTCAAGGTGCAACTGCAGGTTGGAAAAGGGCCTCTGGGACACACTCAGCAACTTTTTTCCTCTCTTTAGGCTGTATTTCATCTTTTAATTGCTATGCATCTCTTACAGATGTCTCCTTCCTTGGACAGTACTACCATCCATGTCTTCTCATGGACAGGAATTAATCCAAGAAGACCAAAGCGTGTTCACCAATGCAAAGAAAAACTCTGCAATGCCCGAATGAGTACCCTTGAGTTTTCACTGGTTTCCAAATTATTCTGTTATTAAAGGCACAAAGGGGACATCGAAGATTTGGGAGTTTTGAAATGCTGAGGTTCATGTTCACAAGCCCCCTGCTGACATCACAGCGACCAAAAGTTTCTTGTCTGTTCAAACAAAAAAATAAGCATTTGCATCTTTTTTTTTGCACCCAGTTGCTTGATTCCTGAAACTAAAGTTTGAAGAAGAGCAAGAATTGGGTAAACCAGCTGGGCTGTTTTATGAAATTCAAGAAGCAAGAGGTTCACCATCCACTCAGAAACAGCCCAAAACAGCCAAATCTGTAATTTTCAAGCAAAACTTGAAATGCCACATTCGCATATGCTGCCCATTGTAGCAATGACACAGCAACCTTGAGGACCTGTCAAAAAAAAATAGAAAATAAATTGCTGCTTACGACTTAAGCTGCAGACACTAATGTGAAATCTGCCTTTTTTCCCTCAAAACAGTGTTTTGACTGAACAGCATCACCTGCCAACGCGCAGCAGCGATGTTCGGGAAGACGCCTGCCCCCCGCTTGGTGGTTCATCTGATGGGCAAGAGGAACAAGCATCCTTGTCTGGAAACGAGCACTAATTTCTGAGCCAACTTGTTGCTACCTCCTGGCCAAAGTAGCACGTCGGTGCCACTCCTAGGACTCGCCCACGCTCCCCAGCAGCCGCATTATCACGTGCCTGTGGCTTTCCCGTCCTCTATCCAGTGACAGCCCCCACCACCCTCCGTCCCCTCTTAGCAACGAATCCAGCTCCCTCCTGGTCCAGGTTTGTAGAAAAACAACCTCAGAAAAAGCATGGGATGAAAGGGCGTAATAAAATCACTTTAAACTTGCAAGCTTGAGTGCGTTCAGTGGGTGCTAGTTGGGATTCAGAATAAATGAAGCAATCTGGGAGTCGCAGTTTGCAAACACTTGGAGAAAGCCTCCTTAGAAAGCGTTTTGCCCCCAGGATCCAACAGGTGATGCTAAACCTGTAGCCAGACCTCTCACCCTGGCACAAACCATCTCCCCCCGGAACAGCGGCTCCGGTTTCTGGGGCGTTTTCACGCTGTTGGGTTGGTGGATGCCTCTCGGCAGAGCCTTGGCCATGCTACCTGCAGCTCTTCCAGAAGCGTCCCCTTGCGCCTGCCGAGCTCCAGCTCAGCCTTGTGTTGGTCACTGGCTGTCAGGGCTGGTTGAGCCTCTGGGTCATGCATGTGGCCAGACTCATCCAGGACTTCTGAGCAAATCCTGAACCTCCTGCCAAGGCTGTCCTCGCCAAGAGGGATCCAGTAACAGTGATGTCACCCCCAGTTCCAGACACACATCATTCTTCCAGAATCGGAATCCACAGGGCAGATCCAGGCGGTTATTTAAAGCCGCACACCCCAAGACTGGGAGACGCCAATGAAACTGAAGTTCCCACCAACACTTCCACCGGTGCAACACTCTACCAGCACCTGGGGCTGCTGCAAAATTCAGATCTTGCCTCCCACATGGCCACAGATATCTCAGCCAAGCGGCTGCCAAAAGTTCCTCAGGATGTAGGATTTGGCTGAGCCAAGGGCATCTGTGCCCAAAGTGCTCCTGGTTGAAGCCCATCTGTTAATACGGCTGGAAAAAGGAGCGGCGAGTTTGCAGACGCGCAGGTCATCAAAGAGCGTTTGCCCGCTGTCAGCGCAGCAAAAGCTCATGCTGAAATCAGGGAATGGGGAGAACCCAACTCTGCTTTGAGTAAAATCTATCCCCAGTGGAGAAATGAAGTAAACGCTGCATCCGGCCGGGCCAAAAGGCATACGATGCGTTTGGGTATATTTAAAAGTATAAGCTGCTGAAATGTAAGTGAGGTGCAAACTATTGGGAAAATAAATGCTATGGGACGGCACTGATTTTCATCAAAATTTCATGCAAAAATCACAGCATTTCAGGAAGGTCTCACTTTGGCTTGGCCTCCTTTTGTGCTTCAATTAGTCAAAAATCCTCATTAGTCAAGCCAAGTCCTAGCACGGCACTGAAACGCAGAGCTTCGAAATGGCTGTTTGAGTACGTGAAAGAAAAAAAAAAGCCTCTTCCAAATTTAAAATAAAAAAGTCTATTTTCAAACAGTAGAATTTCCTCCCAAGCAACGAAAGAGCAAAGTGGAGCCCCTCGCAAAGTGCACCCTTCCCTCCTGCGCTCCTGCTGGTTTCTTCTCCCCAAAACTTGCTGCCCTGCCTTCCCGAGTGGTGAAATCATTTCCCCAGAAACCCTCAAGAAGCACGAGGCTGGGAGACACATCCAAATAAGCAACATTTTTACTCTTCTCTTCCCCTGCTCACATTCGCAAGCTATCTCCAGCCCCACTTTATTTTCTGATCTGAGCCAATCCATCGTTTCTATGATGCAAATTCGTTTCGCTTGCTCTAATGAACTTCCTTCCCAGCACCACTCAGCAAAAAGGTTAAGTGCCCAGCTTGCCCTGAAAGGTGACACGGGGTGTAAAATAACACAGCAAAGGAAGTTGACACCGAGGTCTAATCAGTTAAAATCCCATCGTGATCCAAACTCGAATCCCCGCTGCTTTTTTATTATTTAGCATTAACGCTTAAAGAGCAAATACAGGAGAAAACTGGGCAAGTGGGCACCTCCCTCTGCCAAAAAGCCCCAGGTTCTTTTTCTGGGTCTGTGGGAAGATGCTCCGAGCATCCCATCACCCTTCCCTGCCCACCGCAGCATCCTCAAAATCGCTGCAAGCCTTGCACGGAGATGCCACCAAAGCAAACAGCCCTAATCAAAACTTAGTCCCAGTTAGGGCACCTGAATGAACCCCGAGCGGTTATGTCATTGGGGAAATTGGAGGATTTAAGGCTTTAGTAGAGCTGTGGCATTGCGGAGCCATGGGATGGGGCCATGGGATGGGACAGGGCAGGAAGGAGAGGTCCCAGGATGGGTACCAGCCCTCGCAGATGCTTTGCCCTCCCTCTCTGTCCTTCACCACTGCTGACAGGCGCCTGGAAAACATCAAATCATCAGAAATGGGCCAGGAAAGGGGAGCTGAGCTTCGCAGGGCTTGTTTGCGGGCTTCAGAGCAGCCACAGTTGTTCCACTTGGCTATTTTCTAAGGAAAAAGCTCCGGCTGGTTGCTTCCAGGCTGGTTTTGTCAGGAGGCTGAAAGCAATTATTGCTTGTAAAAATGAAATCAGAAATCGCTGGAGCAAAGGAAGAAAGCTCGTTTTGACACGACTGCAGTGAACCTCTTAGTATCATGAGTTCAGTGCGTGCCTCTCCCTGCATCCATCTCAAGAAAACTTCTCTAAATTATTATTTTGCAGTGACTTTTTGACCCAGCAGGAGGGAGAGGGATTTTTGAGTGCCCTGCCTCAGTTTACCTGCCCCAGTGCAACACCTCTGGTTAAGAAAGGAAAGTCTTTCCCTAGGGAAGCTTTGGTGTAATCAAGGACTAGAAAAAGCATAAAAAGCCGGACCTGATCCTCTGCTGAGTCCTCCTGGTGCCGGGGAACACTGAAAGCACCATGCAAGCAGGCAAACCTCGCATCCCGTCCCCCTCGTCCCATCACGTGCAAACAGGACTGGCCATCAGCGATGGGAGGGATGGGGTCCGTGGAGCTCTGTGAGCCACGTCAATTGAATGTGATTAATTACACCCCAAATGTAATTAGTAAGGCTGGTCCCAGTGTTATTATGGGATGCATGGGATGTTATTACGCCTGCATGGAGCCAAACTGGCGAGGAAGCAGGAGGATGCTCTGGTAGCTTTCCCTTCTCCATCCCCATCCCACCATCACCATCTGCCCTGACATCAGGGAAGGTGAATTAATTCCCCACACCCCCACCTGCCACCGAGAGCGGCTCCTCCAGCCGGGTCCGGCCATGCGGGAGGACTCAGGGCCGCTGCTCGTGGGGTGCGGGGTCCCATGGGTGCTCAGTGGCGAGGGGACAGGTGCAGCGGGGGTCGTGCAGTGGGGGTCAGGAGGTGTTCCCTGGGGACATCCTGGCCAGGATGACACTAAAAAAGGGGGGACCTCCCTGCTGCTTCCAGCCTGCACCCCAACACTGGGCGCATCCGTGCAAGCACCCAGTGGGGACAATATCTGAGCACCCCTGTGACTGCGTGGCATGGGGACAGTGGCCTTTGTCCCCCTTCCGATGGGCTGCGGCCTCACAAGGGGGTCACAGCCAGGTACGGGGGGGACAAGGGGGGCCGGCGACATGCTGCCAGCTGGGGGCACCCCCTCACACACACTTTGCGTCCCCCCCAGGCTCCTGGCAGGTGCCTTCCCCCCCCCCGCATCTCGCATCCCCTTGGG
>VXAL01017159.1:97608-134304 GCA_013399475.1 Chauna torquata | reverse complement strand
GGGGCGCGCAAGGAGCGGGCGCGCCGCTGCGAGCGGCGCCGCGCAGCGAGGCAGGCGGTGAGAGCACGGCGGTTTGCAGAGGCTGCCTCCGCCGCAGGCACGTCGGGTCGCTGGAGGAGCCGCCGTGGCTGCCAGCCGGGGGGGACCCTCCCCTGGGGCTCTGGGGGTGGTCGGGCCTGAAAGCGGCTGCCCTCAGATCTGCGTGGCAGGGTGAAACTAGAGCGCGGCGAAGGCTCGTTTTCACTCTTCTGGAGTCCGAAGAGGATGTAAAGCGCCCGGTAGAGTGAAGAAGGCTCCAAAGACGTCTGCTTTACAGCAGGTGCCCTAAGTAAATCGGGACATCCAGTCGAGATTTTAAGGAAAATCGAAGGAATAAAATCTTTAAATTGAATCTGATTGCACCTAACTTAGACCTGAAAGTGGCATGGATACCTGCGAAAACTGTCCATGGTTGTTGTCTCACAAATTTGTATAGTGAGGTAATGGAGTAAACCCTATTGCTGTGCTTGTCTGATAACCTCTGAATGGAGTGGAAACTCATCCATATTCAAAAGCAGCAGAAGCCCAATATGATTTGGCTAACTGCAAGGTGGATGCAGGCTTTTAATGCGTTAACAAGATGCTGTTTTTTCTAAGACTAATGCATAGTTCAGAGCATAAAGGTTGTACTCAAGTCCTTTGCATTTTGGTCGTTCAGGAATTTGAATGTGAAATTAGCGTAGTAATATGGAACTGCAAGCGTTTCTTCCCCCAAGCTGTTAAAGACGCTTGGAATTCTCCCATGTATTAAATGCTTGCAGGGTGGTAACAGCTGCATTCCTTGCTCAGTCCTAGTCACTGGGCCACGCTCACTATACAAGATGTTGGAACGAATGACTTCCTACTCATTAGGTTTTATTTTCCTGTTGTATTTATTTCCATTAAAAAAAAAAAAATCCAAGCAGAATAAACGCAAGCTTTCAGCTGTCTACATACTCTGGAAAGTGGTAACGTGTTTCAAAAACCTGCCAAAAGGCTAAATGGTAGTATGGCGTTTGGGGTCTACATTCTTAAAACTGCTAAGCAGACACAGAATTATGTAGCTTTTTGAATTCCCATAATGGAAAACATTTATTTAAAATTAGTATTGTTTGTAGATTTGTCATTTAGGTGTAATTTGTTTGTGGATTTGTCATTTAGGTGTAATTTATTGCAAAAACTGAGAACAGTTGAAGAGTAGTAAACTTTGTACTTTCTGTAGATTTAGACTGAGCACTTCTGAATACAAATATCTGACTTCAAAAAACAAAAACAAACAAACAAAAAAACCCCCTCCATTTCGTAAACTCAGTACTGATGGTGTTTTAGTGCAGTAGTTCCTTAATGAAAAATACAAACCCATATCTGTAGAGGGAGTGGTAATAACCCTAAATACTTAAGGACTATAAAAAATTATTTGGAGAAAGAACGTGAGGGTGTTTGTGCAACGATTTCTGGGTTGTATCGTGGCACACTGAGGTGAAGAAGACAAAATTTGCTGGCATCTGTTTTGAAGACTCTTTAGATGGTACGCATTGGGGTATGGCACCATAGCGTTCCTTTGCAGACCACCTTTTAACAAGCTGGACAAAACCAAAAATGTAGATATGTGTTACTACTGATAGGCTCCCTGCTATATAAGTGTGAGTGAGCACATCCAGGCCAGGGCCAGCACCAGCTCTGTGGATCTGCGGTTAAGTATTGGACATTTGTTAATGTTCAGAGCAGAGATCCTTTTTCAAAAGCTGTTTGGAATTAGCATCTAAATGCAGTTCCCCATGGAGTTCAGGCTATTTCAAGACCAACACGTACCAGACTCTTAACACTGCAGTTATAAAAATAGTCTTATGATGCTCTGCTAAGGTCTTAATATTGAGCCTTCTAGAAGCAAGTTGCAAAATGACTCATAATCTATGTACCTGGCCACATGAGGTTCTCTGTGTGCTACATTCAGTGTTTAATGGGTACTGCTGTCCTGCATGAGCTTGTTCAGTGAGCTTTTGTAGGACCTGGCTGGTGGAGAGTGTACCTATTCCAGTGGTCAGAGGAAAGAAAGTTTAGGACTGGGGAGAAATACTGGCTTACGTAACCAGCAGTAGCTTTCTTAGTCATATGTGTTGTAGTGAAGAATTCACTGTTCTGCCAGCACAGTTCAGCCTGGTCGGCTCACTGAGTGCCATGCAGCAAGCGAGGTAATTATGCAGTGGATGCGGTGGATACTAAGCTGTAGGTGACTGGTGTCTAAAGTTGTACTGCAGCTGAATACTTGTTTTGAGAAACTTGAAGCTTGGGAACAGTTCATAGGGTGCAGTGGTTGAGGAGTCTCTCTTGTTAGTGCTGTATCCCGTATGTCCGTGGGCGTCCCTCTTGTCTCGCAGGAGAAGGTAAATGAGTCGAGCCCCAGGGACAGTACAGGCCAGGCACTCTGCTGTAGGATGTCCACTCTTGTTCCTCTACCTGCCACTCTCTCTCCCTCTCTTCTAGTTTGTCCTCCCTCAGTATGTTCTGTGCTAGTTGATAATGTGCCTTTTTTGTATTGCCAGTACTGAGCAATAAAAAATGTGCCAGTATTGTACAAGGGGTCGTCTTTGAGCAGAGGTTTGATTATATTAAAAATCCTGAAGAAATAATTCATAAGTAAACATTCTTAATGTGTATTGGTAGCCGAGATTAATTTATACATTGACCAGTTAAATTACCTTATTTTGCTGGTCATTTAGTTGGTGGCAGGGGAATTAATAATATTTACGTTAATATTTGTGCGCTACGATGCCATCATTGCAGAGGCTGGAGTGGATACAGTTCATGCTTGAAGCAGTATGGAAGCTGCACAGCGATGAATTCTGGTAAAGTTGAGAATGCGCTGTTCTGTAGAACTTCATCTCTTGGATTAATTCCAGGTTTATCAATGTGTAGTTTCCCTATAACTGCTTTCTTTTATGGCCTTTTGTGCTGTGGACAGGTATCCAAATTCATTTTACTAGCTTTTCCCTTCACTCTTGCTGAATGATAAGGAATTACAAGCTAAAAGTTTCTTTAGATCTGCTTGTCTCTGTCATGTCACGTTAATCAAGGTGTCTTTGTAAAGACTTCAGCTTCTCTTCACTCTTGTTAGACTATATTTAGTATGTTCACAGAGGTGGTTATGGTATGTGTCAGTTTGAGATGGCAGAATTACAATACTAGAGTTCTTAAGCTGGGTAGAGAATACTGTGGAAGACAGATATTTTAAGATGTCCTTATCAGCATCATAGTTGCCTGGAAATAAGTATTTTGTTTTAATTTTTGGCAGTTAGTGGAAAATGGCTGTTACTGGTTGGTTCACTCTTAGCTTCTACCCTTCTTGAAGTATGGAGGGTTAGCAAAATGCATTTCCTTAAAGCATTCAGGATGCAGGGTTCCATTTTTAAGGGAGGGTACTATAGTTGTAAAGGAACTGATAATTCCAAACTCTAGGAAGTAATAACATTTACAAAGCCGGTTTGAAGCTTTAGAATCTAAAAATATGTGAAAGTCTATATTGTTTGAGCATATGGGATAGACAAATCTTGCTGTAGAAACTGGGTTTTGTTTGCTACCTGTTAACTTCTTGCTTTTTTGGGTGTTTCCAAACCAAATTTTTGTCCTTAAGTTTTCAGTTTTCTTTCTCTAGCTGGACAACAAGCACCATAAAGCTGTTAGGAGCCAGAAACATTGTTAGCAGTTGAATTTGACCTCACTGGAGTTCTTCAACCTTTTTCACTCCCACAGAAATTAATGATAGCTCTCCCAAAACTTCATGTTAGCAACAGTTCCATCAGCTGTCCTCCTCCGACACAGAAATATTGCAGATGAAAGAGCAGAAGGTACAGCTTCTTGGTGGTAGTTCAGTGTTACTGCAATTCCTGGTTACCTTGCCATCTCAAGTTTAAAATGGGAAGCTTATTGTGGGAAAGCAGTGGCAGCGAAGTAGTTTATGCTGTCTTCTGTACCAGCGTGTAGAGTGTAACAGAAGCAGATGAACATCACTTACTATAGATAACACCCACAAAACTTGATTATCTCTAAAAAAATTGGTAAGGTATAAATACCTAGACAGATGGACTGTAAGTAAATTACCTTGAAATGGTAAATAAACTACTTTGTGAGGCAGTAATACGTGGAGACCTCTACCCTGCTTAAATTATCTTCTGTCACAGTAGTTTTATGACCATGAAATACGCATGAGAAATCTAAAACAACTCTTCTGGCTTCGCAGCACATAAGTGAGCGTCCTGAATGCCATGGGGGATGATCTCCATGCTGATTAAGTGAAGGTGTTTCTAATACCTTAAGGCTGCATTTGATCTGTTTCAATATTGCTGTGCATTATGGATTGTATAGGACAGCTCTTTGGGTGAAGTCCTGGTTCTGCTGAAAAACATGTAAATCCTTCTCATTCATCGTGTTGAAATTATTTTTACTCTCAGTATCTCCAAGCAAATATCAGACAAATGTTGTGTGTGTGTGCTGTTGTGATGTCTTTCTCCCAAACAGTGCTTATCCTGCCACTCCCGTCATCTTGCAGGACTCATGACAGGCTGTGAGGCCGGTACTTGAGGAAATATGCAGTCTTGAAACCACAGAGACTGTAATAGACTGAAATACTGTAATAGGCCTTCACTTCTAATTGGGGAGGCGGTGACACCTGAGTGGCTTTAGACTGTTTCTACTTGCTGATTAATAAAGTAAGTAGAAGTCAGGTATCACTTTTATGGAAATTTTGTTGGAAAACATGTACTCTTTATGATTGTCTCTTAAGTCTGTAATTTGATGTAAAGCTCTTAGCTGATCGCTCTTTAAATCACAGCCTTCCAAGTCTATGCCTATGTGTTAGTGTGCTACAAGGAGCAGAGATTATCTAGCGATGCAGCACTGATTTACTACTAGTTTCTCATTGGTATAGGTGCCTGGAACATGATTTTAGTTGAGCCCATGGTTTTCCAGTGTATTCGAGATGAGTGACCAACTAAACAATGCAAACATTACGTACAGATTAGAAACTTAGCTTTTCCACTTGTTTAGATATCTTTAATATTGGTTGTTAAGGCCTGTTAAGTTGATACTTACCAAGAGATGATCACTCTTGTAGTTTAGAAGTTCTATTTTAAGAGGCGAGGGAGTGAGTGTGGGGTAGAGATATCCAGCGAGATTGGGTCAAGACCTAGAGCTCACATCAGTGAAGGCTTATATTTACACAGAAATTCAGTGTGCTTGTGTTTTAACAGTGTGCCCTTTGTATCTGAGACAGCCATGCACTCTCAAGAGAAAAATCTGAGGCTTCTTTGTGGGTGGTTATAGTCTTAGTACCAGGAAACTGTAACAATGAACAAAGAAACAAAGTGATCTGTATTACTTAAATTAAAATAAGAAAATTTGGTTCATATTTTTTTAAGGTGTACCATATTAGGTTGAAATGTGTATTTAAAGGTCATACTTATCTGAAAGCCATCTGTAGACGGTTCTGCAAGAGCATGCTTTTTATTTCAGGGTATCGTGCTACTCTCCCTGCAAAGCTTTTTGAAGTGTATCCAGACTTAAATAAGGTGCAATGGGTGTGGAAGCATTGCACTAGTAAATATCAGTTTTTAGATCTAATTGTGCTATAGGTTTCTTTTCCTGATTCTGTTGTATCTTAGTTTTTATTCTTCCTAAGGCCAGGTAGTTCAGGATCCACCAAAATTAGTATTATGTTCAAGACAGAGGTTAGAGGGGAAAGGATGCTAGAGGGACCTCTGATTTTGTTCCACCTGGATCTCGCCCATGCAGTGTTGGGCTCTGTTGCATCCACACAAAGTCCTGGTGGTAGTGTTAATGTCATCTGCTCCATTCTGTAAGGTATGGAACTGTGTTTGAATATAGTATTGATTTTTCTGGAACTGCCTCACAAATATGCTTCTGGCAAGATGCTGCATTCTGACACATTTTTCTGGTGGCGAGTAGTGGTGAATGCCAGTCATTAAAAATTTAGTCTAGGCTAGTTTAAGCATGCAATAGATCATACTAGATTGCCAGATACAAGCATATATTGACATTTTGAGTATCTTGTCATGATTTTTTCCCAGCTATGGATACCAAGTGAGCTAACTTGAGAAATCAGTACGACTGGTTTTGACTAATGGCTTTTACCTGGGTAAAGAGAGAAGAGCTTGAAATACATAATTTCTCTCAGGTTTTTCTTCTTCCTCCATATACTTGCAAACAATTCACAGGCACTCTTTTGTCTTTTTGTGGCTGTATTCTTTGTCAATATCTTGATCATTAAGTTTTTACTGAGCTTGTCACCAAAAAGAAGGGACAACAGAAGTTGGGGACTGCTTTTTCTTGTTGTCTGTACTGCAGCACAAGCACTTGACTATACAGTGTGCCAGGTGAGTATTGTAAGTGAACTACTACACGGCTGTACAAATACAGGAGTTGGCACAAGCAAAGTGTCATTGCAAGTGGGATAGACCTACTTTTTTCTACAGCAGTGTCTGTTTTTCCTGGCAAGAAGTGTTCAAAAAAAAAAAAAAAAGTCATAGCTACCCCTGTGCTAGTGTGCTAGTTTGCTCCTCAGTTTTGACGCTGAAGTCTGGAAGGTTTTTTTGAGACTGTCCACCAGGTTCAGTCTCTCAGCTTGTTGAGCAATGGCATTTTTCTCCCTTTCATGGTGTCTTTCATAGTAAAAACCATAATAGATAATACTGTCAAGATTTTAGATTTTTTTTAAATGACTTGTTCTGTAAACAGTATGTTATAGTCTTGAATCCATAGTTAATCTTGAAGTTATTCTTGTAACAGGATATGTAATGAGATCTTCCTTGAGTTTTGAAAACTGAATAAGGACATTTAAATAGTCAACACTTTACACTGAAGGGTTGGTGAAATAAATCATCTTTGACATGTGTTCTCACAGTTCCTGCTTCTTGTACTTCTTCATTTCCAGCAGTCTGCCAGCCATGGCTTGTCAGTGCAAAAATCCAGAAGAATATACTGCGTTATATGGAGAAAACAGTATATGTGTTTTCTCCAACACGATTTACTGTGTAAACAGTAAACACATGATTTATGCTGCCGTGTAGGGTGGTCTTAGCGTACAAAATGTTTTCCATGCAAACAAAAATAAGCATATGGAATAATGTATGCTAAGTACCTTTGTCAAATTATTGCATACAGTAACTGTGGCCCTAAGCAGCTACTTGGCCAATTGACTTTGAAACTGGGGACTTGTGCTTTTGCACCAGTTGTATTTTCCACTGACTTTTGTGTAAGTGGCAGATAATCTGCAATTAGACAGGAATAATTTGTCCTTGCTTAAATTATTTTCATGTTCTGGATACTGTTTTCCAAATACTTTGTCGGCATCCACGTATATGTCTCTTCCATATTGCCATTATTTGTTCTTGTTCTGCAAAACATAGAGGAATTTCCTGTGTCTGATTTAGCAAGCCTGCTGCCCAGACATCCAGAACTCTGCATCTAGACATAGGTAGGAGTTGGGTTCCTACCAGGAAATGACTGACAATGCTTGGGAAGAGGTGGTGTCTTTTTGAACTTTTTGTCTTGAACAAGAAATATCCCTAATCAGAATGACATGGTAGCAGTTAACCTTCTTAATTGAAACTTGACAGTCATGGTGACCTGCTTATGTCACCTGACATCTTCATGAGGGCAAGATTAAAAAAAAAAAGTATTCTGTTTTCATATACCATTGAGCATATAAGCTAATATGCTTGTATGCCAGAGGTTTGGGGAATTAGTGGTCCTAATCAAGCGTCAGACAAAGCAGATTAAATAGTGATTAAAACTGATACTTTAACAGGCAGATACAAAAGTTTGTTCTAAATAATCTAGTCATATATATATTGGATTTACCTTCCTAAAGAACTGCTCATCTTCATTTGTTTGTAAACGCTGAAGTTTTTTTTGTAGTTAAGTGTGGTCCTTAACTGCACTTAGTTCTTCCTACTCATAGCATTCTGCTTGCCACATTAAGCAGTTCTGTTGCATAGTGTGTATACTGTTTCCAAACACAAAGCCTGTTAGAGATCAGGGAATGCCAGTTTCTGCTACATGGACTTGTATTTGATGCTTCGGTTAAACCTCTCTTGGATGTATATGTGAGCACCTAAGTGCTCCGGTTAGGTAAAACTATACTACATTTTGCATATGTGAGTAAAATGTTTTTAAATACAGCTTTCTTTAAAACTGACTTTGCAATGGCAAGCATTCTGTAAGTAGCTAAGAAACCTGCTTGTTTCTGACCGCTGGTTATTTCAAGGATATAGAAACAGTAGGACTTCTTATTCCTACTGTTAAATATCTATTCTAATATTTATGCAGAGGATTGGGGAAGGGAAGCTGTTCTATTTCTTGGTTCATACATAGGTTTTGAGTGGATTGAACCCTACAAATTCATTCAGGTACCATGTAAGGAAAATGGTTCCTGCTCATAAAAAGAGGTAATACTGAAATGACTTAACTAGCACTGGCTCCTAGACTTTGATTAAATGTTTCCTAACTATAGTAGCGTGTATTTATTGCTTGAATTTTTTATGAGTTGTTAAATACAGGTTTTAATGTAGGTAACACATTAAAAAATGAAATAGATAAGAAAATGAAATAGATAAGAAAATTCCAGTTTTATCTGTCACACAGCCACTTGAGACAACACTTCTGCACAAACTGTATGGTAAGCATTTTGTTGCTCAGTTTGTCAAAATAATGAGCAATTTCCTGAGATCAGATTTTGTCCTGTAATTACACTTCCAAACAAGTAAAGTAACTTCCATATGGGTAAATCCCTGATACCTACCCGCTAACCTGGAGTTAGAACAACAGTCATTGTTAGGTGCCTTTCGGAGGTATAAATTACATTTTAAAGTATTGTTTGGAAACCAGTTGATAATCTAGTTCCAGTACAACTGACATGTGATTCTGTCTTTACCAGCCTCCACCAGTGCAATCAAAGCAAGGGCATGAGCAGTTGGTGAAGAAATGTTTCTTTACATTATTCCGGTAGCAGTACCCAAGGGTAGTACCGATGCAGCGGTTGTGCATCCAGCACCATCACCTTCCCTGTGAGCTGCTTGTCAGTGAGACAGTCCAGCCCTGGCATGGCTGTTCGGGGTCCGTCCCCATGGCACAGCTGTGTACCTATTCACATGTCCACCCCTGTAGCAGGCAGTGCAGGGCACTGTTTGCTCCATGCACAATGTATGGTCAAACTGGTATATTTAAAAACAGGTTGTGCCCTGCACGCTTGCTGCGAATCCTATCAACATGGTGGGAGGTGACCTGGCAGTGCAGTAGCTGGGGTAAACAGGATTTGGAGCTGTCCTGGGAGTGCCTTGAGTGGTCTCTTGCAAAGTGCTCCAGGGGCCCATCAGGGATGGGATTTGGGGGTCTTGCATTAGGATGAGTTTCAGAACTTATTTCGCATACATATGGAGTGAACAATCAAGGAAACGGAGATCTGTCGCTTCCATTTATAGCTCAATATAGATGCAACCACTGCTTCCTAAAGTCAATAGTGTTTACTAGGCTGTAAGTTATCAAAAGGGAGGGATTTGTTGGCATGGTAATGGCATACTCTAAGTGAATTAAAGAGGCTTTGTAGTTCCTGCAGTGCTCAGTGGGATGATACAAATTGATTTGTTACTTATGAATATAAAATTAATTTGTTTACCTTTCTGGGAGTCTATTTCAGTTCCATGACACAAATGAAATCATTCAAGTCTCATCTTGTGATGTGGACCAATGATTCTTTTTGAAACATAGCGTGCAGCTATAGCAGGCTGGGAGGAACTGTGAATTCTTTGAAGATTGGTTGATGGTGGTAGTGACAAAGTGCATGTTTGTTCAGCCTGGTTCATTCTACTCACTCCTTATGTAAGTTCTGATACTTCTGCTGGTGCTGGTGGAAGTGTAACTTTAGCATTAAGGTGTCTGCAGTCAAATTAGCAGGTTGTGCTAATTTACATCAAGGCATGTATTTCTAAGCGTTAAGTGTAAAAGCTCTCAAAATTCATTGTTAACTGTCAATTTCCTGATGTTCAAGTAAGGATTTTTGGGGTTTTAAGCTGTAAATAAAAGGAATGACAAGTGCTAGCTCCACTAGAATAAAAAGCATTTTCACATGTAGAAGGCATGTAAAAGTTAGTAACTTGGAGATGAAGAAGGTGAGATGTACTTGGTTGATGGGGTGAGAAATGGTAAGAAGGTGTGGTTATTTCTGTATGAAGATATACAAGGAAGCAAATGGAAATTTGAAGCCAATAAAGAGGTTAATGAAAGAGCACTGCTAAGAAGCATTACAAGGAGGGTTGCTAAAGATCATGGTGTCATGTGAGGAAACCTTATTTTGCTGCAGAAATTCATTAGAGACAAATTCCAAGTGTCTTATACTAAACGGGGGAGATGCATATTCCTTTTCTTTTTTCTGTTATGAACAAGTTGTTGAGAGATCTGTTCTTTAAAACAGCAAAATTATGACTAGTATTGAGAGTTCTCTCTTGAAGTTAAAGAAGATCAGAAAAACATTAGTTAACTTCACCTACAAATATTCATTTTTAAATACTATCTCTGTTTACCGTGTAATTGCTGGTTATCTCAGTCAAAGCACTTAATGAAATGATTCTATGATCCTGTCTTCCTTCTATTCCTTTTCAGGTTCCAAAATCTACATCTCTCTCTATTGACAAATACAGCAGCTGTGTCCTTGTTGCCACATACCTGTGAAATACAGCAATCAGAAATTTTGACAAGCTATGAGGAGACTTGATGGGGGGCACAAAATCACATTGAATACGAAATTAGAAAATACTGAATTTAGAGGAACTTGCATTGTCAGTGATAAATTCTTGGTGTGATTTTTTCCAGTAACACTTCAGTATGTTTCCTTACCCAAAGAGCTAGAGCAGCATGTGATAGCTGGGGGCATTGGAGAAAAGGCTTTTCTTCCAGTTTGGACCTTTAAAAAATACTAGAATTTATAGAATTGACAGCAAGTTCAAATTTTAGCTAATTTTCTTCCTTTTTTAAAATCAGGTTAACAGTATACTGTACATATCTTCCAGGTACCTTTTTTAAAAAAAGAAAAAAGAAAAGAAAACAGACAAAACCAACCAACCAACCAAACCTCTAGCTCATGAAGCATGCAGCTCCATATTCCACTGACAGCTGGAAAATCCAAACAAAAATCCAGCAGAATTTTGTAGCTTTTTTCCTTGCTCTAGGATATAAACCTTAATTTTATGTATTCAGAATGCAGAAGTTTGCATCTTTAGTAGCAAATGTAATTCAGTGTTTTCTGTTTTGATCAGGACTTTGAGGGCTTGTTGGCTCTGCTTGTGTGACCTCAGCAAGAGTGTCTTTACCGTCTCAGGAGCCCCAGAAAAATGCAGTGCAAGACTGCAAGCTGTTTTGTGCAGTTAGGAGACAGACTTCTAGCTGAGGTTCAGCATGGGGAGGACAGAAACCTGGGATACTATTTAGATAGTAGGATGAAATGCTTGATCTACAGATATCATAATGACTCACATCTAAGTAAGCTGAATTTTATTGCAAAATGCTATGCACTCTGTCCTGTTCTTTCAGAAAATGTGCACATATTTTCATGTTTTGGTTTCTGCTTTCTCTGATTTGTGAGAAAGTAAACCATGAGTTTTTGCTATTGATCTAGACATGGAGCATATCTAGTAAGACCATATGATTTCACTAAGTCAAGGATGAATTTGATCCATTGCTTCTTTGAAGGAAAATGAGTGGAACAGTAATTCTTTTTTTCATTGCATTCTCAGAAATACTAATGCACCTAATGGATTTGGTTAAAACTTCTCTGCTGTTATCTCAAATTTGCTTGGGACATGAAGGACGAAAGAAATTGGAAACATCTGTCATGCAGTGAAGTTACCAAAATCATTTATTCCATCAATCTCATGAATTTTAAGTTAATATACTTCCCCACCTAATGTTTTAGATGTCTGAAGAGGGGATGATGATGCAGAGGACAATTCTTTGCTTCTGAGTGCTTTTTGCATCTTCTGTGCCTGGAAATGTGGCGAGAGCCAAGGAGGGCTGTGAGGGCGTTGCTCTTGATGTAAGATATTCAGGCAGAATCTTGTTGACATGGTGTGCTCAAAGTATACTAACTGTATACTTTTTTTAAGAATTCTGAAATAATTGGTCAGTCTCATCTGTGTAGCACTTTTTGTGTAATAGCTTTATGGTATATGTGTGTATATAGATATAATATATACATGTATAAATACTGATCAGAGTGTGTCAAAATGAATGTGACATTAAGGCCATGAAAGCAAGCAGAACAAAGAAGAGTATCACAGACAAAAGTTTAGGGGACAGCTGTTAGGGACTCCTGTTCCTGCTGTTTTGTAGGGTTTAACAGTCAGTGATATGCCTGAACAGAAGTGCTGGTGAAGTAGGTCAGAAAAGTGTATTTTCTAAGAGGGAGGGAGCCAAGGAAGAGTTAGTGCAGTCAAACAAATGACCTACAATGAGACAAGAAAGTAAGTCTGAGAGAAGGATCGAAGCCAGGTCACTTGGGCCCCCATCTAAGACTCACTCCGTTCTCCTGTGCCTGTGGGTACAGGCACAAGAATATCCTCTCCTTTCACCACCACCGTCCAACCAAAAAGCTCATTGTGTTTTTTTGTCTTCTATGAAGAGTGGGTGTCTGGGCACTGATTTGTCCTGTGCTTTGCGGTTCTGCCAGCTTCCATGCTGTTGATATTAAATTTGTGAGATTTTCATTTCTCTGATGTGCTACAGTTAATTTTAAGTCTGTGCTTTGGAAGATGCTCTTCACTATTATAAATTTTGCCAAGAACTACTATCCTTCCTTTTGTCAGAGGGTGTAGGTACTCCAAGTGTGTAGTAGTGCAAGTACAGTTTAAGACAGGGCTGGTGGAACCTTTATTAGCTATGATCATAGTGAGAGAACATTCATGCAACATCTCCCCTTATGCTGTCCTGTTCTCTGCCTGGTGATTGCAGACACCCAACCTATATAATGTTTCAGAAGGAAAAAAAAAAGTGAGGAAAACCAATCATTTAAATGTTAAAAAAGCCAGGTGCCCATCCTTGGGAGGTATGGACTCCAGACGATCGCTTGTATGTTAACAAGGCCAAGTACCCATCCCTGGGAGGGATGGGCTCCTTAAGTAGCTTGCTAACTGCCACAATTTTAAGGAGGAGTCAAACTGTGAATATGTGACAATGTGGAGAGATGGCTCTTGGTGGAGCCTGTGGGAGCAGCACACCCAGTATCATCTTAGCTCAGAAGTGGGGGGAGTTGCAAGCGGACTGTTAGCTTTTAGCTGAAAGGAATGTTCTTTTAGTTAGGACAAACTTCTTAGCCAGACCTCTCAAATCTTATATACTATTAATTTTGGCACCACACTTCACCAGCCTCTTGTGAATTGGAAATTCAGACAGATGAGGAGTGAGTTTAAATGAAGCTTCTCATAGCTCTTCACAATTAAGTTTTTTGTTTTGGTTTTGTTGATTTTGTGTTGTTTGTTTGTTTAATATCAAAAGCTTTATTTCCCAATATATGGTAATCCTAACTTTTGTGATTTTATATGTTGACTATAAATTTTTAGTGCAGTCTACAGTCATCTTACAGTGCATGCTGGTAGGATACTCCTTTGCCTTTCTTCTCTTCCTTCTCTCTCTGGAATGTGTCATGGGCTTTCTGAGCATTCAGTTGAGACTGGCACATATACAGCAGTTAATTTTTTCACTGAATGAACTGTTTTATAGGATTGCATTCTCATAAGCATGCCATCCACATCGGTGGATTTGCCAAAATGCTATTAGAAACAATCTGATTTCAAAAAATCTTTTCTGCCCTGCTTTTTGAAGTTACTTGTCTCCTATGTCATACAGGAACTTTTATTTATTGATACATATAATTGTAAGTAGACAGTTTCTCTGCTGATGAAGGTCCATCTTTGCTAACTTCCTTAAAATTGTCTACTTAAAGGTGGCTAATTTACCCTAGCTTGTATAAAACTATATTCTTTGCACCTTGTTGTGTACTTGTAAGTCTTGCATATCTCTCTTAACCTGTAGTAAAATATTGTGAGGTCTTCTTTTTTTAAAAAGCCTGGGATTTTAAGGTATTTAAATATAGTGCAAGTGTTCCCTGTCCTGCCTGAATAACTCTCAAATTTCAACCAGTTTTTTATAGGGGCATTGACATTTCAAAGGCAATAGATGTCTGAGAATTTTTTGAAAATTAGAACAGGTTCTTCCCCAAGAGCCAGAAAAGTTTCAGGTGGAAGTTTCCTTCTGTTGGACACTGGAGTTCCAACTGTGACATAGAATTTGGCTTTAGACAAATATTTTTTAATTCTACTATTTTTACAGGTACTTAAATATCTTGCTAAAGAAGAGGAAGAGGGGTTGTCATCACCAGCAACTCCTTATTTCCTTATCAGAATGTGGGCTATCTCTTCAGGATGAAACAGAATGGTACAATGTAGAACTGGGTAAATATGAAGTCCTCTGTCACACTTCCACTGGAATGGGTACCACAGTATTTCTCTTGTATCTTTGTTCTCTCTTTTTCTTCTTTATTCTACAGACCCATGTTCTTCCCTTCACTCAGATTCATTTTCTGACCTTGATCCGTAATTAGCTGCATGATAATTTAAGGTTGCAATGGCCAAAACCAAATACATAGTTGTCTGCCTTCACTAGAAGTAATACCACTGCAAGAGTCTTTTCCTGTGAGATGTTCTTCATATAAACCCATCACAAAATCACTTCCAGTAATGAACAACTCTCAAAGTAACTTGCAGCATGTTGTGATTTCCCATTCACTGGACTAAAGCTACTGAATCAATTTGAATTCTAAAAGCAGCTATGACTCAAAGTCCGTTTAACATTAGCGTTACCATTGTGCAATGTAGTTTGAATGAGAGGGCAGTCCAGCAATGCTTCTGCTTATTTATGTACCCTTTGATATTAGAAGCTGTTTCATCATTTCAGTAGGAGGTTTCCATTATCTTCTAAAATTATTTGACATCGAAGGAATTTTAAAAATCCAGTGTTTGAATAATTTTTTAGTGTTTTCAGTCTGATTCGTAATTTTTTAGGATTGTAATTATTTCAAAGCATGCTGTGTAGTTGTACCGTCTTTCAAACTTCCTTGCTCACATGTAGGAGTAGAGTGAATGAGGAGAGAAAGAAAGTGGGAGGAAGCACAGATTGTGTAGCATGGGCAGAGGAGGAGGGGATGGGGCAAGATTTTACAGGCTGGGGTTTGGACCTTTCATAGAATCATAGAAACAGAAGGTTGGAAAGGACCTACAAGATCATCTAGTCCAACCGTCGTCCTATCACCAATACTACCCACTAAGTTACTAAATCATGTCTTGTAGCACCTTGTCCAGGTGCTTCTTGAACACCGCGAGGGTCGGTGACTCCACCACCTCCCTGGTCAGGCGGTTCCAATGCCTGACCACTCTCTGAGAGAAAAAGTTTTTCCTGATATCTAATCTAAGTCTCCCCAGGCGCAACTTGCAGCCATTTCCTCAAGTCCTATCATTAGTTACCTGAAAGAAGAGGCCGACCCCCTCCTCATCACAACCTCCCTTCAGGAAGTTGTAGAGTGCAATGAGGTCTCTCCTGAGCCGCCTCTTCTCCAGACTAAACAATCCCAGCTCCCTCAGCCGCTCCTCATAAGGCTTGTGTTCCATACCCCTCACCAGTTTCGTTGCCCTTCTCTGGACACGTTCCAGGGCGTCGATGTCTTTCTTGTAGTGAGGGGCCCAAAACTGAACACAGCACTCGAGATGCGGCCTCACCAAAGCTGAGTACAGGGGGATGATCACCTCCTTGCTCCTGCTGGCCACACTGTTTCTAATACAGGCCAGGATGCCATTGGCCTTCTTGGCCACTGAGCACACTGCCGGCTCATGTTCAGCCTTTCCTGCCAATAAATAGGCAGTAGTGGGTGTCAGAATGTCTCCTGTAGATTGTTAAAATGATTATAAACATAGGCTACAACTTAAAAAAGCAAAGTGTTAGAACTGGGTAGGGCCGATAAAAACACTAGGCCTTGCAGCTGTCTTGTGGCATATCAGCAAGACTTTGCTTTCTGCTCACCTGTGACAGAAGGTGAATTTCACAGAAATGAAAATCCGAACAGGTAACTAAATCATTTGCTTCTGACTTCCTGTATCGTATGTCCATTAAGTACTGCACAGTATCTGATTTCAAGCTGAAGCACTTCAGTTGGTCAAAACTTCAGATCCTTGAAAATCTAACAGAATATGATGATGTTTCTGGCCCAGGTAAAGGTATTGTTTCCTTAACCGTATAGGTTTAATGAAATGTTCCAGCCCATTTTTCTCCCCTCAACTTCT
Source organism: Chauna torquata (assembly GCA_013399475.1). Lineage (NCBI taxonomy): Eukaryota > Metazoa > Chordata > Aves > Anseriformes > Anhimidae > Chauna > Chauna torquata. Next base: position 117,892 of record VXAL01017159.1, on the reverse strand, counting down.
GACAAATTGCTGCTATTACTTGAGACGATATGCTAACTCAGAAGTGGTCAAAGATCGGATAGTGAAAGCTGACTGTTACATGGGAGCAAAATAGTTTAGCAGACAGCTTGAAGGCACTGTTCTCTGCAGTATTACATAGTGATAAAACGTTGTATAAAGTAAGCCATTGAATGTTATAGGTAAATAGGCATGTTATGATTTAACTTCCAATTGAACAAAGACAGCTTTCTAAGCTTTTTAGGAACAACTTCCTAAGCTCTACTAACTGTGAGTAAGCCTGCCTTAAACCAAAAACCTAACAGCAAAAGCAGGTTTATGAACGTAAGTGTAAAAGTAGGTAAATGAGTGGCAGTATGGAAGATTTCGATGTGATTGCTCAATTGTAACTTCTTTTTCTTACTATTTCCAACCTCATTTTAATACATCAAAGTTCTTACTATATGTATAAAATATAGAAAGCAAAATCTTAAGATTTATTCATTTCACAAGTGTGCTGGGTATGTTTTAAGTACTTTATAATCTTAATTCTTATTTCAAGATGGCAGTTGTCACAGTCATTTTCTGTCCAGAAAAAGATTTTATTTCAGAGCAGTTTCCATACATCAAGAAACCAATATTATGCAATACTGTCCCCTTAAGCTGCTGTATACAGTATTTATCAGACTTCAGGTATTCACACAGCATTTTCAGGACTAAGGAAAATTCTGTATTTTTATGTTGCTCTGTTGTGTTTACAGAGCTTGTTGACTCAGACTCATGAGAAACCATTGGTCATGTTTGGACGCCATAGCTGACAAATTAGTTTTCACTATACCTGCACTTTTAATCTCTTTTCTAATTTCTTTTCAGGGATCCCTCATGAAGCTGCTTAGAGTAATAAAATCTTGCTACAGTTTTACAAACAATCCAGGGAGAGTGTTTTTTAAGACTGTAGCAGGGCATTAGGAGAAAGCTGTAGTATTGGTGTGCTGTCATTGAAAAAGCAGAAAGATCTTTATCTTATCCTGAATGTGAAGATAATCAGCAAATGTGTGAGAGATCATGCAGAAGGTTCATGCTTTCTGATACAAGGAGAAATTAGCTTGGATGACAGAGACTACAAAGGCTTAGAGCTCAGTGCAGAATTGCCACCTACAAAAATATCGGTGTGAAGCCTATCAAGAGAGCTTGCAGACCTTAGGACTGCCAGAGCATGCGTTAAGCATGCAGGCTGCCACATGGCAGGGTCTTCTATGTGCCTTGCTGTGATGGGCTGAGGGCAGTAAACTTTTTGTCCAAGCTTCCCTACAGGTAGGGAACTCAGCTTGTAGTTGCAGTCCTCCACTTCTGAGCACAGGGATATTGTCCTGTTTTCATTGAGTACACAGGATGTCATCTCCCTTTGAACCTCTGAAACTGGAATCTGAAGGATGAGATCTTGCTCCATTTGCAGCTTGTGGATGTGATGAAAAGGACATCCAGGCATGTATTGTTGGATTTGTCTTGAAAACAGTCTAGTATGTGGACTCTATATGTGTCAAAAACAGGAAATCTGGATATTGCATGTTGGAGAACCATATTTAAGTTTTTAAGATCTGTATCAGGAAAATAGAAATGGCTGAGATGATGGACATAACCATTCATTCTCATCGACTTTCCATTGCTTGGATACTTTAGAGCTCTCTTAGCTGAGCTGAGTAGAAGGACCCCATCATACTGGATCTGTTTATTCATTCCCTTTTGCGCTTCTGGTTGGGGTAAATAGTTTGGCATAAAGATTTAAAACTCCTACTGTATTTCAACATTTGGGGGATCCAAGAGAATGTTACATGAAGTTTTAGGTCGCGCGTGTGTGTGTGTGTGTGTGTGTGTGTGTGTGTGTGTGTGGTGGGGGGAGGGGTAGCGCGGGCAGCAAAGCCATTTTGATTCAGGAAATTTCAACTAATTTAGTTTATTGCCAATTAACATGAAGATAAGCAATTAAATAAACACAGAAAACACACCTCATCCTTCCTGCAGACACCACCCAAACCCCTTCCTACTGTCCCATCCCCTTATCGCAGGTGTCACACAGCCCCTTCAGTGCACAGAGCAGGATGGGGGTCAGTGCCTGATGGCTCCTTTTCTTCTGCTGCTGTTTGTTCCTTATGCTACTCCTCCAAGGGCCACCGTCCCCTCAGAGTTGTGCTTGCTGCTGTGTCTCCTCTCTGCCCCTGCTCAGACAGCTGTTTGCTCCAGCTGCTGCTTGGGTGTCTCCTCCTGTGCCTCTTTTTTCTCTAGTCCCTCTCCTACTCTGTTCTTGTCTCTCTACAGGGCAGTCCCTGGCTACCTCACACTCGGTGCAGCACCTCTGCAATTGCACTGTCAATTTAGCCAAATATGGGGTAGAGGGAGGTATTCTTTTTTTTTTTTTTTTTACACACTGGAAGGGCAGGCAGGTAGGACATCCGCTAATGTTCTAGAAGTTCATGCCTTCTTTTCAGTGGCCTTACTGTTGTTACAGTAATTAAGAAAACAGAATCCCAGCCTTGAAAAGGTGTAGATATTTCAGCAGTGAAAGTAACTTTGGAGTCATGGTAAACAACAGCATGGGGAAAGAAGTAAGAGGAAGAAGGTCTGGCATGGAATGGTGGTCTTTGGCACCAGTGTTGGCACAATCCGGAAGTATCAGACATATCAAAGAATGATACTTTTTTTTTTTTTTAAAGCAAATGTTAATTATGGGTTAGCAAGGAAAGTTCTTTCTAACCTTCTGTACTAACTTAAGCTTCTTTTGTGAAAGCTTTAATTAGTCTCAGATACAGAAAAAGGAACCCATAGGTGCCTATATTCATTAGTCTACATTTTTTGAAAAGGGTGTGCTAAGATGTCAAAATGGAAAGAGTGGTTGGAAACACAGTTCATTCATCTCTTAGGAGACAGGCTTGTCTCCTAAGCCTAGCCTAGGACACATTCCAGCAAATAGATTTGTTTATCAGAGAGGGGAAAAAATGGTGTGACTCTGCCTCCTTAAGTGGTGCTTATCATCATTCTTTAGTCCTCACATTGCCAGTTAAGTTCAGGAGGACTTATGACTTACTCCTTTTTAGTTTGAGCATTGTAGTGTTGCAGTTTAAGTGAATTAACAACAGCAAATTAGCTTTAATGTTTCTACCATGCCTAAGCAGACATTTCTAATAGTTGATCTATGATACTGTGGCAGTCTGCTAGTTTGTTTCCTATTCAGGATATTCCTGGAAAATTGAATGACTTCTATTTGTAATTAGTGATGAGTTCTTGTCTTAGTTCTTATTAGTGTCTTTAATGAGTACTAAATACTTCGTGGTCATGAAAGAATGATAAAAGACATCTGAAAGAAGAAAGGGAAGAGTAAGAAACTGATAGTTTCTGCAGGATTATTTTTACTTATTTAAAGATGTTCTTTTCTTGCAGCTCTATATTTGCAAAAGTACATTTATACGTATATACACATAGATACACATATATGTACACACACACACACACTGTGTGTGTCTGAGTACTTAGCAAGGGAAAAAGGAAACTGTTCTCCTATTTAATGTAAGTAATAGTACTTCAACTGAGTTAATATAAACTTCCAAATTGTGTGGGCATTGTGTCCTCTGCGGATAATGGAAGAACAAAAGATCTCAGAGTAAAGATTTGTTAGCTGAAGTTGTAAATATTGTATATGTTTTCCATATTAACTTATGTTCGCATCTGACTGTTTTAGCAAATCTAAAATTAAGGTAGTTCTGTAGTGTGTTACCACAGAAAAGTACAAATGGTGTAATTGTACAGCAGCTTTGAAGAGCTATAGTGTCAAATTAGTGACTGATTCTATAACACTCTTCATCCTGTAGACTTAAGGTAACTTCCATTTGTGTTAAGAAATAATCAGTATAAATGTTCATCATCAAGTGTTGAATGTATTCTGGTTCGTCTAATTTCAGAGAAATCTGGAGTTTGGCATCATTGTTGGAAAAAAATCTTAATTACTCCAGTAATCTGGCAAAATCATGATTTATCTAATTGGTTGATGGTTTTTAAACCATGGTTTTTAGCAGAGTGTCAGCTACTCTGTCTATACATAATGCAGACGGCTTATCATTCAGCACACCTGTAGTTCCAGTTAACGCATGGAAAGACTGTAACTAGTTTATCAGAAGCAACAACAAAAAATAAAAAGTGCAAGTAAGCTTTATTAATGCTGTTCTGTACCTGACTGTACTGTGTATACTAGACACACACATGTGCCTTGCAAAGTGCTCTGATTTGTCTTTGAGAAACATTGTTGATCAATCAGCAGGAATATGTATGCCATCTAATCATATTGAGGAGAGTTAGCTAGGGCTATGGAAGTTATTTGTGCTGGCAGCACAACTGGAGCACAACTCAGGGCTGAACAATTGAACTTTTACTGACAGAGCTACTTGCTTTAGTTGTATAGTTTTCACCTACCTTGTACATGTTAAAATCCTAACCTGTGGTCTTTTGAATGTCCCAGTTGTGTGATATCCTGTACTGTGACAGAATTGAATAGGAGTTCAGGTCAAATGAGTATTCATTAAGCACACATCTATGATTTAGATTCAGCTCTTCTTTTGTCTTTTTAGTTGATGTGGTTAGGGTCATTACTTTCTCCTTCCAATGTCAGTCTTCATCCGTATAACTCTGGATGGCTTCTAAGATTTTTTGAGTTGGTGGGTTCTTAAATGGTGTCAGTGTTAAAGAACTGGCTGCATTATGATAATATGCATTATATTACGTCTGGGTGTGCTTAACTGGGAGGTAAATGGAAGATGTTTTTATCTAATACTGAAGGTGAGAACAAAAGTTTAAGTATGATGAAGTAATTATAGACATTCAAAAGAGCAATAACAATTAGTGTAAAGGTTGTGTTAAACAAAAGGGCGGTAAAAGTCACTTTTGCATAACTTTTGTGTTTGTGCAAGGGGTTGGGACCAGGAGAACAGATAGCCAACCTCATAAAGCTGGATGATATAGGAGAACATTAATTGATTCTGAATGTACTGTGACATATGTATGGAGGACTAGCAAGTGCATTGATCCCCCTGGACTGTATACCTTCTCCTTTAGTTTTCACTGGAACAATACTGTCTTCAGTTTGTTCTGTATTCCTTCTATCATTTTTTCTAGCACCCAGCATAGGAGAGCACCACATCTTCTGTCAGATGGGCTTCAAGGAGCTGTAACTCCCAGCTGAGGAGTATGATTCTGCTACTGAAAGCAGCTGGTCCTGAGTGCTATCACTGCCAAGCATTAGAAAAGTTACTGAGAGTTCCCATGTACTTGTTTGTAATGAGGCCAGATTGAAACCCTTTGACTGTGATTACCACAAGTCCTATTTTTTTCTTTTGCTTTTAGTTTTGGCAGAAAAAAATGTATTAAAAGCTGGACTGTTACTTAAAGAGAGATGAGGGCAGGAACAAAGCATAAGTTTATTCATGCCGTGGAAATGGGAGAAAGCAAAATAGTTCAAAACCCGACAAAGTTATACCCAACTTAAAATTCTGGTAGTTCATGTATACTTTATAATGTGATGGAAACATTCCCTGAAGAATACAGCAATCTATTTATCAGTAAAATGGAGCTAAATTTAAAGTTACAACCATCTTAGTGATACTAATAAATCTATATTATATCTNGGTTGGCCAAAGCCCCATCCAACCTGGCTTTGAACACTTCTGGGAATGGGGCATCCACAGCTTCTCTGGGCAACCTGTTCCAGTGCCTCACCACCCTCATAGTGAAGAATTTCTTCCCTGTATCTAATCTGAATCTGCCCTCTTCTAGTTTATAGCCATTACCTCTTGTCCTGTCACTACAGGCCCTTGTAAAATGTCTCTCTCCATCTTTCTTATAAGCCCCCTCTAAGTACTGAAAGACTGCAATGACGTCTCCCTGGAGCCTTCTCTTCTCCAAGCTGAACAACCCCAACTCTCTGTCTTTCTTCAGAGAAGAGGTGCTCCAGCCCTCTGATCATCCTTGTGGCTGTTTTCTGGACTCACTCCAACTGGTGCATGTCTTTCTTATGTTGGGGGCCTCAGAGCTGAATGCAGCACTCCAGTGAGGGTCTCGTGAGAGCAGAGTAGAGAGGAGAATCATCTCCCTTGACCTGCTGGCCATGCTTCTTTTGATGCAGCCCAGGATCCAATTGGCTTTGTGGGCTGCAAGCACATACTACCAGGTCATGTCCAATTTTTCATCCACTGGTTCCTCAACGCCAAGGTTTTATCCCCAAATCCTTCTCCACAGGGCTGTTCTCCATCCTTTCATCCCCAAGTCTGTACTGATGTATGGGGTTGCCCTAATCCAAGTGCGGGACCTTGCACCTGGCCTTATTAAACTCCATGAGGTTCGTGTGGGCCCAATTCTCAAGCCTGTCCAGGTCTCTCTGGTTGATATACCTTCCTTCTGTCATGTCAACTCAGCTAGATGTCATCTGCAAACTTGCTGANCCAACTCTCTGGCTGCCGCCATCCAGTCAATTCCTTATCCACTGAATAGTCCACCCTTCAAATCCATCTCTCTCCAATTCAGAGACAAGGATGTCGTGTGGAACCGTGTCAAAGGCCTTACAGAAGTGCAGGTAGATGACGTTGGTTGGTCTTCCCTTGTCAAGTGATGCAGTCACACCATCACAGAAGGCCACCAGACTAGTCAGGCACGGTTTGCCCTTGGAGAAGCTGTGCTGTCTGTGTCAGAGCACCTCTTTGTCTTGAGCATGCCTTAACATAGCTTCCAGGAGGATCTGTTCCATGATCTTCCCAGGCACAGAGGTGAGTCAGATTAGTCAGTAATCTCCTGGGTCTTCCTCCTACCCTTTTTAAAAATGAGAATGATGTTTCCCTTTTTCCAGTCACTGGGAACTTCATCAGACTGCCATGACTTTTCAGATATGATGGAGAGTGGCTTGCAACTATGTTGGCCGGTTCCCTCGGGACCCTGGGATGCGTCCTGTTGGGCCCCACAGACTTACGTATGTTCAGGTTCACCTCAAACCTGGTGGTCTCAAACCTGATCTTCGCTCACAGCAGGAGAAATTTCGCTCCCCCAGCCCCTGCCTTGGGGTTCAGGGATATGAGAGACTTGAGGGATGTGGGAAGAGTGATTGCCAGCGAAGACTGAGGCAAAGAACTTGTTGAGCACCTCAGCCTTCTCCATGTCTGTGGTCACCAGTTCTCCAATCTGGTTTATCGATGCGGGTACACTGTCTGTAGTCTTCTTTTTCTGGCTAATGTACCTGTAGAATTACTTCTTATTATTCCTTGCATCCCTTGCCAAGTTCAGCTCCAACTGTGCCTTGGCTTTTCTGATCCCATCCCTACATGTCTGAGTGGCATCCCTGTATTATTCCTAGGCTATGTGTCTTGATAATGATCATGAGGAAAAGTAAGTTGTAAAATTTAAAGTAACATTTTATTTTTTTACCTAACGTAATTTTATTTGCTAAGCAGTTAACTTTGAACCGTATATGTTATACATATTTAGTGTTGCTGTGAAAACATTCAGGTGTGGAGCTCTAAAGAGTGAGGGTTTCACAAGAATTATGATGTTCCTGATCCAAATTAATGTCAGTTTTAGAGTAATTACATTGAATTATCCAGTTCAGTTTCAGATTATGGCCTAAGATTGATTTGAAAAATCAGAGTATTAAAAGGGTTTTGAGAAGATTATTGTTCAGAGTCACATGTTCTGCAATGTACAGTGTAGTGAGATGAAGTTACACATCTATCAATGACAGCTTAAAGGGATAGATGGAAGGCGATGGGTGGGGAGGTGATGGGGCGGGGCTGAATCTATGTTTAGAGATGACTGTCTTCATCTGACTGTACAGCTATGTGCTAATTTTTGCTTTAGAAGGTTTACATTTTGCTTGCATGTGCATATTAATGCACTTTGCTTTTTGCAGCAACACATAAAGAAGTTCATAGGAAAAAATTATCAAGCAAAGTGAAATGTGTACATCCCAGTGGGCACAACTGGTAGATGACTTGTGTGCAACAACATTACATTCCAATCAGATTCATGACTTTTACTTTCTGTCCTTCAGGGAACAACCAATCTTCAGCACCCGAGCTCATGTCTTCCAAATTGACCCAAACACTAAGAAGAACTGGGTTCCCACCAGCAAGCATGCTGTTACTGTGTCCTACTTCTATGACAGCACAAGAAATGTCTACAGGATAATCAGTTTGGATGGCTCAAAGGTAGGTTTTATATTAGAGAACTTACTTGCTGATTGATTTTTGTGTTTATTTTCCAGTCTGATGTCCTTCATGTTTCTTCTCAGATGCTTTTGTCATTATCTGAGTAAGAAATTAGTGATGTGATAAAATGGTTATATTGTTTCATTATATGTTTTAAGTGTTCATTGGAAAATACTGTTTTCCTTGTGTTCATATTTATTTTGATAAATCTGTTGCTGAATTTAAGTGATGACCTGCTACCTACTTAATATTGAGCAATCTAAAAAGGTATTCCCTGTGAGGTGTACTTAAAAATTACAAACAGCATTACAGTAAGGTGTTTCTATCTCAGCATCAATATCATTGGCTTCAGCATTATGAAAGACATCTGTTCAGTGCCTGTAATCACTCAGTAAACCCTTTGTTACCTAGTCTTCCAATTTTTAGAAGTATAGAATGTGACAGTGTAGAACGCGACGGTTCCTTCCTAGAAAAGCTCTCCATAGTAAGCATTTATCAAAACTCATTTGGCTTGAGTTTGGGATGAGGGTTATGTTTTGTTTTGTTTTGTTTCTTTTTCTAAATTAGGAAAGATAATGTGTTGAGCTGCTGTTGTAAGAAACATTAAGATAATAATTTAGAAGACTTGGGGAAAATGCTTGACTGTTCCATAGGTTCTACTCCAAGTGGATATAAAAACAGTAGCTTTACAAACAGTGTGTCAGAAATTTCAACAATAAGAACATTAAAGATATACAAAGTGTAATCAAAGTTGTAATTCTTTCAAGGTACTTTTGATTACAACTTCTGGAGACGTGTCAATTCGTGATGGTTGGAACTGAAATACTCTGTTAAAGCATAGCAGTATCCACAGAGATTTCTTGGCTATTTGTTGAAAGCCCAAAAGCATTACTATGCATTTTTAAAAGATCTGCAGTATTGCTATTTTCACTGAGGAAAGAAAATTTCTATCATACAGAAGTATGTAGGAATTTTTTGTCAAAAATCTCTATATGATACTCCTTTAGGTGATTGAGACTCTGGCACTGAAGCTTGCCACATTTTTTCAGAGCTCTTACTTTGTTTCTTCCCTTCCCGGTCTTCCTTCAAATGATTTTTGGTTCTGTCAAATAATGAAGATACCTTTTGTGTGACTGTTTATAAAATACTTTTGGAATGGGACTAGGTGCTCTATGAAATGAAGGCTACTAGTTGTGATATGTAGCACCTAAACTGATCTGCACAGTTTACAAAATCCTTCAGATATCCACTGGAGTTCCTTTGCCTTCGTTTAAAGCTGCGCTGCTTGCAGCATGACTGCTTAGTTGCATTGTCAAGCAGTTGTTCATCTGTTTACTTGCTCCTTTGTCTGCTGCAGGATTTTCTTTGTATTTACAGTACTACTGGCAAGGTGTATTGATAATGCAATCTATCACTTTTGTTTACTCTCTCTGAACACCGCAGTATTAATAATACTTTCATCCCAAGTATTATGTATCTGACTAAGATCTAGGATCCCGGTCATGATTAAGACCCATTGTTTTGGGTATCACAACACTTCTCTGAAACATACGGAGGTGAATAGCAGGGGGACCCATGGAAGAACTTTTATGAGGTTTATAACATAATTCCCAGAGAATTTTTTTTTTTAATTATAGCCTTATCTTTTGTAGTATGTCTGTGCATATAAAATGTAGTATGTCTGAAGGGCTAAATATAAATGTAAAACGTCAATGAATTCAGAATGCATACAGGTAACCTCTCCGCTATATGGCTTACAGTTGTGTGTCAGTAACACTGCCAGTTTCTGAGCTTGCAATGCCTTATATTGTCTGTGGGTCACACAAAAATGTTAAACTGGCAAAGGGTAAAAAAATGCAAATTAATTCTCCAGTTTTGAGTTTTGGAATGAAACTGAATAAAGATGATTTTTTTTTTTTAAACAAATTTTACATTGAAAATGTCTCAAATCTACATGTTGCCAGCTGCCAAAAACACTTGTCAAACTGTTGGGTTTGCAGCTGTCATCCCTCAAGGGGATTAAAGAGATGATCCAATGAGGTTGTCTTGTAACCCACAGTGCTGGTGATGTTTATAACACCCTCTGGGTTTGTACATTGGAGAGAAAGAAGTGCATGTGGCTGCTCAGTTACAGTAGCTTAGGTCCTGAGCAGTAATTCAGTAAGTGATAGCGACTAAAGTGTATGTCCACCTAGACTGTAGAAAGAAAGTCTGAGAGAGAGAGAGATACTTGATTTGAGTGATAATCCTATTTCTGTAATCCCTGCCCCTTTCTGCTCTTTAGGTCTTTCCTCTTCCGTTAGGGTAACTGATGGAGCATTAGCGAAACTTCAGCAGGTACCCTCTGCAGCCCTGAAGGAGATTAAGCAGTATTCAGACTGCTTATCCTGCCAGAAGTTGGGCATTTTGAATCAGAGTGCAGAGGGATCTTCTCTGAGAGATATTTTCCGTATCTGTTTTTAATCAAATTTGTTTTTCTGAGTTAGTAACTGGAACAATTCTTTGTTTAAATTCTCAGAGTACCTTGAAGTAATAGAGTTTTGGTGCTGATTTGAAGGGAAAAAACACAAGGTGCATTTTTTTTTTTTTTTTTGCTTAGGTGTCAGTAGGTTTCCTGGATAAAATTTAAGTTCTGTANAAAATAATGACAATAATTATAATAGTAAAAGAATATACAAAGCAAGTGTACACAATGCAATGCACAATGCAGTTGCTCACCACCCACTGACCAAAGCCCAGCCTGTTCCCGAGCAGCAGCCCCCCCTTTGCCCTGGCCAGCCCCCCCAGTTTTATTGTTCAGCATGACGCCATATGGTACGGGACATCCCTTTGGCCAGTCTGGGTCAGCTGTCCTGGTCCTGTCCCCTCCCAGCTTCTTGTGCACCCCCAGCCTTCTTGCTGGCAGGGCAGCATGAGGAGCTGAAAAGTCCTTGGCTCTGTGTAAACACTGCTCTGCAGGAACTGAAAACATCACCATTATCTTCATCAAAAATCCAAAATACAGCATTGTGTGAACCGCTACAAAGAGAATTTAACTCTATCCCAGCCAGAACCATGACAACTCATTGATTGAACATCATTAAATCTTTCTGCTTGAAAACAAGACATTTGTAAGATATGATCTGCACTCACCTCTGAGAAATCCTACGTGCATTTCAGATACCCACTTGAATTTGCTTGTGAAGATCTTTGGTGTATTTTTTGAGAGGAGTTCTTTTTCCTTATTCCATATCAATTGGTATGTGAGCCAGATTCAGCAGAGATAGGTCCTATAGAAACAAGTTCTGTTTATGCTTTCTACAGACTCAATAAATAAATGTATTATGTAAACTGGGCGGTGGAGCAGCCAAGCATAACTCATCCTTGCCCAAACAGCTTTATCCTTCACAAAATTATGTGAATTCCATCATTTTTAGTTTGCAAATTGATGCTTATGTAAAGGAAGAATAGCTGGACAAATGATAGGGTTAATGGTTCCTGTGGATGTTAGTATTTAGGTAGATTTAACTGTCCTTTTATGACTCCATTGAGGAGTAATTCCACAGAGTGCGGTATTATTCTGGCTACACAGGTTTTGCACTTTTAAAGCCTGTTCATTGGTGTCCTGCCTCTGTGTAATGTTGTTTTCTGAAGCTACTGTCTCCTCTTAAAATACCTTGTACAAGAAATGATATATCTCCTTCTAACTGGCCTCTGGTAAACATTCTAGGACCATAAATTGTTCAGTGAACAGGCCATATTCTATACTTACATACAGTATCTGGATCTCTGTCACATCTGTCAGGGAGATCCTGATGCAAGTAATCTGATAGAACTCAAGGCTGATTTCTGTGACCTCGAGTAAATGTCTTTTATGCAACCTTTTTCTCATACAGTCCTAGGAATCAAGAGGAAGCTTGAAAAATGAAATCTCTTATGCAATACAACATGACAACATCAAGAAGCTGTTGCTAAGGCTTTCAGGTCTCATTAATTATATAGTCACTTCATATCTTCTTGTTTCTTAGTGCTTTTTTCTCCTAGATGATGGAAGGAAGCCTCCATTATTTCTCCAGCAACACTGCAGACAGACACTAAGATTATTCCCATGATCCCTCTGTCTTTTCCATTCAGTTTCTTGCAGTCACTAAGAAAGGAAAACAAGTAAAGTTGTTCCTGCAGTACTAGTTAACGCTGTGATACTGTTTTCACAGATGCAAGATTGGAAAAAATACAATAATTTGTGCTCATCTAAAACACAAGTTGAATCTGGAAAAGTGGTTTTCCAGTCTGTAGGTTCCATAAGCCGTGCATATAATATTTCTGAGTCAAGTCAGCCATCTGTGTTATTGCAATAGCAGATCTTTACATTTTAATGACTTTTAAAATAAAATTAAATTGATAATTTGTTTAATGTTAAATACAGGTTTTAAGTAAGTCCTATAAGTCCAGGTCTCCAGTGATCTTCCTTTGAAGAAGTTCAAATATACTGTGTACCTTAACTATTATTGGCATCATCTTTAGCGCAAGATAAAATCATATTTGACTGCTGCTGCTGCTGTTTTTCTTGCAGGTGTTGGGTTTGCTGTCAGTAAAATGAACAGCTTAGTTAGACGTATGCCCTATTTTCTCATAGCTAAACTCATTTGAAAGGAAAACACGAAAGCTATTTTGTTATTCCAACTGAATCTGAAGATAATAAAATCAGTTTTCTTCAAAAGCTAAATGTCTGCCTGTCAGATTGACTCTGTTCTGTTGTTAAGATATTCTTGTACATTTAGACTAACAACATTCTGAAAAGATTGATGAAATATATGACACTTGTTATACTGGTGACTCTACAGTGAAATCTCCTGGCTGAGAGGAGAGCAGTTAAAAACTGTACCTATTTGAGCAGACGAGACAGGATTAACTATAAGTGATAATTTAAAAAAATCTTATTTTTTTTAAGATGAAGATTTGAGGTATTCATATCTAGTATTTCCAGAAGTAGCTAACACCGGCTGTAGCTGTAGTATGCTCTAGCATTGCACACCTAAAGCATAATTAATTTACCATGAGAGATTGAGCACACTAATGCTTTTAATTCAGAGAGAATTGAAAGCCTTGATTTTCTTTTGAAATTGATATATCTAATGAAAGGACTTCTCTTTGTATCAGTGGGATCTGAGTGTAATCTTCCTAGTGAGAAACTTGCTGTCTTCAGACTAATAGTGTCTGCCAGAGTAGGGCATCTTTATTTTACTTTGCTGGAAAACAAAGGGCAGAATGACAGCAACCCTTTCTCAGTACAATTATTTTTCTAAAAAGTTTTCTTCCTACCAAAAGGAAGGAGGCAATTTAGGTAACCCAACCTAAACGCAGACTGCTGTCAAAACTGGTAGCCCATTCTGGTTTATGCAGCCTGTTCCTGTATTTTCTCTTATGCAGCAAGCCGTATAGTCAGCTGAAGCAGTGAGCAGCCACAGTTAAAAACTGATTGGTTCTTCAAGGTTTTCCACTGGGTTGGTTTGCAGTCATTGCAGCAGATTCTAGTATTCAGACTTTTGACCTGCCTGTTGCTTGCAGGTCCTAAGTCCCAGTCCTCTTCTGCATTGAGGAGTGTTACACCAGTGACAGAATACCTTCAGTCCCAAATCTGTGACATTAGTTCAAATTTACCAAGCAATAGATGGACCTAGGGCTTAAGCAAGCAGAAGACGTAGCTAGAGCTTGAGCTGGGAAGAAGACTATTTTCTACTTTGTTCCAAGGATAGTTAATTTCAAACATGCTACTATTGACAGCATCCACACCAAGAGAAACTAAGCATTAGATGAACTTTAACAGCTCTGTTATAGGCTTCCACCAGATTATTTCAAAAGGAAGACTCCTAAGAACTGTGAAGTCAAGAAGCATACAAGAAAAATAGAGCTCCACAACTTTTTTCCAAGAGGTCTACCTCTGATCTCATGTTATCTCTTCTGTCCTACATGACACAACCGTTTTCCATGATGTCATTTGGGGGCCTTAAAGCAGTTGCAAGCCTATTGGCTTTACTTGGGCCCCCAACTTTATGCTTAAAGAAAGGAGAATGATGTCTGAAATACCAATGACTTCACTGACTAATGTGTCCTATTTGAAAACTGGACAAGTTTTGTGGATAATTAGTGCTGGAGATGGTTCTTCAGTTTTTAGTAACTACTAACCTTTACCTGATGAGGCTCGTTGATTCAAGTGTAAGCTTTTAGGCATTCCAAAATTTTCCAGTTGTTCACAATGATAGGCAAAACTTGCATTTTAAGGCAAAGTTTGTCAGAGAGAACTGCCTGTTTGATATCCTCAGCTACATCCCGATTTGGTCTTCCAATTTAATGCGAGTATAGTGGAGCTGCCAAAGCCACTGTAGAAGCTGCCAGTTTTGTTAAATACATCTGTGATGCAGTATCTTTTAGTCTTGTACCAGGGAAGGAACAACCCATATTCATCCTAGAGAAGAGAAGGCTCGGGGGGGGTCTCATGAATGTGTAATACCTAAATGGAGGGTACAGAGAGGATGGAGCCAGGCTCTTTTCAGTGGTGCCTAGTACAGGACAAGAGGTAATGGGTGCAAACAGGAAATCAGGAGGTTCCTCCTGAACATCAGGAAACACTTCCCTACTGTGTGCATGACTGATCAATGGAACAGGTGGCCCAGGGAGATTGTGGAGTCTCCCTCCTTGGAGATCTTCAAAAGCCACCCAGACGTTGTCCTGGGCAACCAGCTCTAGGTGGCCCTCCCCTAGCTGGGCGATTGGACCAGATGACCCCCAGAGATCCCTTCCAACCTCAGCTGTTCTGTGATTCTGTCATCTTGCCTTTCTACATGTTGCAAGGCTGCATCTTCTTCTGAACTTACCTGCAATGCTCCTCTCCCACTCTTCATCTGATAATATACACATGGAAGCTGTTTGTGCGCTTTGCTAGCACTTCAGCTGTAAGTTTTTCAGGCTTGCTGTGTAGAATTCAGAGAAATTTTTCTGGATGGTAGCAGTGCTCCAGAGCTACCCAAATCTCAGTAGAAGCAAAGGATACTAAGTAAACTCCTTAAGTACTCATTTTAATATTAATCCAGAAGGCCATCTCACACAACTAGTGTAGGCTGGATTTGGCTTCAAGAGTATCTTCGGTTTGGGAGAGCATTACTTGGTTTCGGTGATGTTGAATTTTCTCACTGACACCATCCTGAAAAAATACTGTTATGCTCTACTAATCAGTTCAGTGCCTTCTACTCAAAGGACATAACAAAGATTTCTTTATCTGCACCAGAGAAGTCAGTTTAGACCCTTTGGGTTTTGTTGCTGCTCTAGGATTCTTCAATAATCACTGGCTTTGAACTGCTGCAGTTGAGACGCCCGTTATGGTTTCATGACAGCAGGACAAGGCACGTCTGCACTGAAGTTCAAAAGATTGCCAACACTGTAGTAGTCTGTTGCAGTAGGACCCATATGGACAGTATCCTTTAGAGCACAGCAACTGAGAGAATCACAGAATGGCTTGGTTTGGAAGGGACCTTAAAGATCATCTAGTTCCAACCCACCTGCCATGGGCAGGGATGCTGCCCACTAGATCAGGTTGCCCAGGGCCCCATCCAGCCTGGCCTTGACCACCTCCAGGGATGGGGCATCCACAACTTCTCTGGGCAACCTGTTCCTGTGCCTCACCACCCTCTGAGTGAAGAATTTCCACCTAACATCTAATCTAACTCTCCGCTCTTCAGTTTAAAACCATTCCCCCGTGTCCTATCATTGTATGCCTGAGTAAAAAGTCATTCTCCATCTTTTTTATAAGCCCCCTTTAAGTAGTAAAAGGCTGCAATGAGGTTTTCCCAGAGCCTTCTCTTCTTCAGGCTGAACATCCCTGTCTCTCTCAGACTTTCCTCATAGGAGAGGTGCTCCAGCCCTCTGATCATCTTCATGGCCCTCCTCTGGACCTGCTCCAACAATTTCCGTGTCCTTCTTGTGTTGGGGGGCCCAGACCTGGATGCAGTGCTCCAACTGGGGCCTCACAAGGGCAGAGTAGAAGGGGACAATCACCTCCCTCAACCTGCTGGCCACACCTCTGTTGATGAAGCCCAGGATACAGCTGGCCTTCTGGGCTGCAAGTGAACACTGCTGGCTCATGATGAGCTTTTCATCCTCCAGAACCCCAAATCCTTCTCTGCAGGGCTGCTCCCAGTCTGTACTCGTGTCTAGGGTTGCCCTGACCCAGGTGCAGCACCTTGCACTTGGACTTGTTGAACCTCATTAGGTTCATGTGGGCCCACTTCTTACACTTGTTCCAGTCCCTTTGGATGGCACACCTCCCTTCTGTTGTATCAATGGCACCACTCAGCTTGGTGTCTGTAAACTTGCTGAGTGTGCATTTGATCCCACTATGTCACTAATAAAGATATTAAACAGCACCAGTCCCAAGACTGACCCCTGAGGGACACCACTCATCACCAGCCTCCACCTGGACGTTGAGCAGTTGGCCAACTCTCTGGCTGCCGCCATCCAGTCAATTCCTTATCCACTGAATAGTCCACCCTTCAAATCCATCTCTCTCCAATTCAGAGACAAGGATGTCGTGTGGAACCGTGTCAAAGGCCTTACAGAAGTGCAGGTAGATGACGTTGGTTGGTCTTCCCTTGTCAAGTGATGCAGTCACACCATCACAGAAGGCCACCAGACTAGTCAGGCACGGTTTGCCCTTGGAGAAGCTGTGCTGTCTGTGTCAGAGCACCTCTTTGTCTTGAGCATGCCTTAACATAGCTTCCAGGAGGATCTGTTCCATGATCTTCCCAGGCACAGAGGTGAGTCAGATTAGTCAGTAATCTCCTGGGTCTTCCTCCTACCCTTTTTAAAAATGAGAATGATGTTTCCCTTTTTCCAGTCACTGGGAACTTCATCAGACTGCCATGACTTTTCAGATATGATGGAGAGTGGCTTGCAACTATGTTGGCCGGTTCCCTCGGGACCCTGGGATGCGTCTTGTTGGGCCCCACAGACTTACGTATGTTCAGGTTCACCTGGTGGTCTCAAAACTGCTCTTTGCTTACATAACAAAAGCTTCTTCTTGTATTGTTCTGCTCACAGTGTATACAATTTTCTGGGAAGTTTTAAGGACGTTCTTTATAAAGAGTCTCTCTCATCTGGTTATTACAAAGCACCTATTAATCAATGTTTTATGAAGAAGGCTGTGACTTACTTAACAAATATGACTGAAACTCTTCATAGTGCCAGACACATAAGAAACTGTATGTGCATTTCACTTCTAATATGTGTGTCTTTGTCTTAATGGCTAGTCTTTCTTGTTCAAATTGGCTGGTTATAAACTGTAGTAACTGTCAGGTTTTTAGTTAAATTGAACCCATTGGTGTCATTGTAAGACTCTATCCTGACATACTGTATTGTGTTTATGTGGTAAGGGTTTGGTAGCAGAGGGACTGCAGGGGTGGCCTCTGTAAGCAGAACCCAGAAGCTGCCCCATGTCAGATCAGAGCCAGCTCCAACCGGCTCCAAAAGGGACCCGCTGCTGGCCAGAGCTGAGCCAGTGAACGACGCTGGTTGTGCCTCTGGGAGAGCAGAGTTAAGAGAAGGAAAAAACTGCTGGGCAACAGTAGCTGGGAGAGAGAAGTGAGGAACAGCCCTGCAGACACCAAGGTCAGTGAAGAAGGAGGGCAGGAGGTGCTCCAGGCGCAGGAGCAGAAGTTCCCCTGCAGCCCGTGGTGAGGACCATGGTGGAGCAGGCTGTCCCCCTGCAGCCCATGGGGTACCACATGGAGCAGATCTCCACGCTGCAGCCCATGGAGGAGCCCACGGAGGAGCAGATTCCGAGCCGGACCTGTAGCCCGTGGAGAGGAGCCCACACAGGAGCAGGTGGNAAGGAGCAGTGGAGACAAAGCGATATGGGCTGACCACAGCCCCCATTCCCTGTTCCCCTGCACTGCTCAGGGGGAGAAGGTAGAAGAGGGTGGATGGGGGAAGGTGCTTCTAGTTTGCTTTTAGTTTCTTGCTGCTCTAGTCTGCTAATGATAGGCAATAAATTATATTAATCTCCCTACATTGAGTCTGTTTTGCCCATGACAGTAATTGATGAGCAATCTCCCTGTCCTTATCTAACCCTTGAGCCCTTGTCCATTGTATTTTCTCCCCCTGTTCCTTTGAGGAGGCGGAGTGAGAGAGCAGTTGTGGTGGAGTTTAGCTGCCCAGCAGGGTAAAACCACCACACATACTAGTAAGTCAACTGGACAGTTCCACATCACAGATTTAGAATAGGTTAGGCAAACTTTAACGTGATGGAAATACTGTTGAAATCTATGGTAAAACTTTAGCTGGTTTTAGTGGAACCAGCATAGCATCTTATAGTTGTATTTTTGTTTACATTAGCAGAATTTGTGTGCTGGAACATGTATGTCTTCCATCCTGTACGTAACAAGAATGAGAGGAGGAACTACTAAGAGTAGCTCTTCTTCTGTGGTTGTATGACCCTGTCATTATTAGGAACGTTTGTGTGTGCATAGAGGAGAAACAGGTTCTTGCAAAACAGAAACTTAAAAAGAAATTGTGCTTCTTGTTTCACTGCATGTTTTCCGGTGAGAATCGCGTATGCAACAGGGGGGATTGCAACACTGGAACTTGAGGCATTGCCTTACGGGACAAAGAAACACACTTGTGAGACAAAAAGAGACTTTGCTAGTTCTTCTCTTCAGATCTCATTAGCCTATGTGGATGCCTTAATGGACTCTTTTTAAACTTACTAAATTTAAATCACTACATGCAATTGCGAACAGGTACCCACCAGCTTTTGCTCCTTTTTTTTTTTCCAGAATGTATGCCACTATATGTTTTCATAGTTTCAGCAGTGATTGAATCAGAAGAAGACAGTTCCCTAGTTTGTGTCTCATGCAGTGTACATAGATACTTGACTATAGTGTTGGTCATTTCAATTATAAGTAGTCTTTAAAAAAAACTGAAACAAAACAAAACAAAAAAACAAAAACAAAACTATTTACAACTATTACTTTTTTTCAGGCAATAATAAATAGCACTATCACCCCCAACATGACATTTACTAAAACATCCCAGAAGTTTGGCCAATGGGCAGACAGCAGGGCGAATACAGTCTATGGGTTGGGATTTTCATCTGAACATCATCTGTCAAAAGTAAGTATGAGCAATGGAAACTATTTGGCCAGTCAAACAGCTTAATTCCTGCTGGTTGTGTCTTGACTCAGTATTGTTATTTACAAATAATTAAAAAAAAAAAATCCGTATCTGTCCTTATAATGTAAAAAGACAAGACAGGTCATGATGTCAATATGGTTTTAATACTTTAATACCTGTGAGTTTTCTTTTAACTGGTTGAGAAAAGGAAGAAGATTTAAGCTATCACATTGTATGCTGTTTATGATTTCTAATTATTAGTTAGGTTTCTCTGTTTTAAAATTGTTCTTGTGTTACAGTTTTTCATGATAGAGTTTAATAGAGTAGACAATTTAGTGTTTCTTCTATATTGAAATGGCCTAGAAAAAGGTTGTTTGTAGTCTTCAGATGCATTTTTGTCTTTTAAGCCACATTCATCTTTACTTTTCTGCTATGTAGTGCATCTTGTTGCCAATATTTTGATGTCTGTAGGCTTATGGTAAAGCTAGTGGGAAAATCATTCCATGTAAAAGAAAAGTACAGTTTCTTGTTGGAATACTAACGTTGAACTATTTAATAAAGAAACTCTGCCCTATGATTTTCTTTTTTTTTTTTAATGATGTAGTTGTGCAGGAGGGTAGTCAGCCTTAATGCAAGGAAAGCAGTAACCTCGTTTTCTCAAAGTGATAGTATTAGTTCCTGTGAGCACTTCTACAATACCTTTTGCTATTGATACTATTTGGGTAGATAAGTCTGGGAACCTGTACAAGCCAGCATCGTCTTTCTTCACATATGGACTTCCTGTTTAAGAACACGTCAGTACATTAAGCAGAAAATTTTCATCTTTGAAGTATACCAAAAATCTGGAAACCCAAAGGCAATAAAAGGGAGTGTATAGTACATGTTCAAGTAAGGAATAATGATTGGTTTGTCTCAAAAAAAAAAAAAAAAAA
>VXAL01017159.1:77311-97575 GCA_013399475.1 Chauna torquata | reverse complement strand
AAAAAAAAAAAAAAGAAAAACAAAACCAAAAAAGCAGACCTGCCCATTTGAGAAAATAATTTTCACTATCCAAGGGGTAAGCATGGGCCTGTTAGAAAATCATTAAAAAGAGAACCAGTACATCTGCTTTACTTGGACAACGTGATATGCTTGTAAGATTTCTTTCTTTCATAATCATTGAGCTATCATTTCTATGAAGCAACACAAATCCAAGAAATTTTGAGTGGTATTAATGTAGTATATATGCCTGTGCATTTGTGCACATCATTGCTTCAGTGAACTTAGAAACTTTGTCATTTATTTAAATTGGTGTGCATGTCCTAGAGGCACTTGCTCAGCCATATGTTGATAACTTTTGTTAATATTTCAAAGGATCAGCATAAATGCTAATTTAATTTATCTCCTTCATGTACTATCTTGTGTTTCTTAATCATGAAATGCTGCTTTGGAAGCCAAGAATCATGCTGTAGTCATGCATACCACATTTTTGCCAGCCTTTCAACGCTGGATTGTTCTTGCCGGTCTGTCCTTTCCTTCACTCTTTCCTTGCTTTCCCCAAGTTATACTTAATGACCTTTTAAGTACAGTGTAATCCCATTCTTTAGCTGTCCTCAGACTGATGTCTAAGAGCTTTTGATATGCCCTTGGCTTAAAACTTTGTATTGCTGTCATAAAAACAATCAGAAAAGCTACAGCAGATATTTTGTCAAAAGGACATTTGATTAGCAGTTACTCAGATTGCTGTGATTCGTGAAGAATACACAAATCTGTTGAGAAAAATAACAAGTTGCAGACCTATTTGTAATATTATGGTGATGACTCTTCAGGACATTTTCAGGAAATTGTTCTTATAGTATTGTATCTTAATTATCAAACTGTGATTTTCATGTTAGTTAAAGTTGCTGATCATTGCTACTAAAATTCATAGAGGTGAAGCTTTTCATGTTATTGTTGTAAAATTAACAAACATGTATTTGATGGAGAAAAATAAACCTGTTTAGATCACAATCTATGTAATCACAGGAGTTGGTAGATGTACTGGTCTTGGAATCAGAAAAGCTGAATTAGAAACCCTGAATCTGCTATATAGCTTTAGAAAAGTCACATATATCTTCTCTTTCTTGCCTTCTCTGTCTGCTGAGGTTACTAACTCTCATTTCTGTGCACTGGAATTGTAGTCAGGTTCACCAGAGCACTCTTTGATATACCTATAACTGTAGGACATGAAATCTAGTTTAGGGCTGGAGGTACTACCGAATGTTAGTAATAGTACTAACAAATAAACTGTATTAACAGATGTATTCAGAAACAAGTTGCTTCTAGTAGTTGCCTTAAAATTGATTCTGGAACATTTTTTTCTGTATTTGGTGTATCAAAGTGCCAAAGTGAACAGCCCTGTTATTTGTAATTTGTTTTGCAGTAGTGTCTCAGGGCCCCAGAGAAATATTTAAAGTTCCAGGGAGCCTACAACCACAAAACACTGTTTAGTCTGTGACTGATTTCAAAAGGCTACTGAAGCATATAATCAGGACTTCTAATAAAATATTTATTCTTACATCATTGTCTGCTTAGCTGTGTCACTCTAAACAACCAGATAATTTTCAAAGCTTGTATGAAGTATTTGACTTTTGGACTATTTGGTTCATAAACTTTTGGCTCATAAACTGATTACCAGGGTAGACTGAAACAGTGGTAAGCTCTTTCTGTATGATAATTGTGACGGTGAAGATATTTGATTGAAAAGTAAAGGCACAGTAATCAACTCTTTACATGCAAACAGAATAAAAGAAAAATAATTAAACATTAGTTTATCTTCATTAGACCTTTTCTCAATATGTCAAACCACAAATTCACTTCAAGATTGTTCTGTCAGGAGTCAGGCAGAAGTCAGTGGTACTTAAAAGATGATTTCTGTGTTGAAGAGTATTCCCTTCACAGTATCAGGATTTCCTAGCACAGTCCCTGTTGCTAGTGTAGTAGGAGGAGCAGAATGTCCCATGATATTCAACGAAAACTGAGACCAATTTTTCAACCAAAATGTAAGTCTGTGCTTTTGATAGTATCCTTCCATATGGGAAGAAATGCTTCTTCTCAGATTTGCTGCCTGTCTTATCTCTTTGAGCTAGTTGACCTGATTTATTCTGAATAATTTAGAATATGCTATATGGCAAAAGTGTCGTCATGGGTATTCTCCTTCCACAATTTTTCATCTTTTCCTTAGCTTATTAATCCTCCAGAATACCCTTCCTTTCATACCATGAGATCTCATCTTTGTTAATTAGAGATTGTATCAAGAGATTGCATCAAGAAATTGCTGTTATTCATCACAGGAATGTCTCTAGGAATTCTAGTTAATTTATGAAAATTTCCTCTACATTAGCCTTGTTGGCTCTTTCTCAGAATATTGTATGTTTATGTGTCTATTCACTTTTTTTTTTTTGCAGTTTCTACCACTGTGATACAGAAGATCATATTTACTGCCTAGTATTTCTTCAGCCCTGTATTCTAAACCTCAGCATCATATTTTCCACTTACGAATCCTCTGGTCCCCAAACTGGTTTAAATAATAGGTTACCCATGAGATTTTCAGGTCTATCTATGAGTCCTAAATGAATATCATCTAGTTCCGGGCATCTGTTGCCAGTTTTATCATCTGATCTGAGACCTTTTTTGATGCTGGATTAGTGTTTCAGCAAGATATTTTTTGTCTCCTCCTATATTCAGGAAGCGTATGCTTTCAAATAACCTGCCAGCCAAAATATAGGATGCGAGAGGAGAAAAATGATACCACCTCAAGTACTAATAGCCTACCAGGAGGAGTTTAAAGGCAATAAGATTTTTTATATCTTGGATAGCAGTGAATTTCTGGTTGAAAATAGTTGAGGAGATTGTGTCACACAAAAGTAGCCTACATCTCTTTTAAATACATGCAGTACAAAACAATTTCTTTGTATGCTGTTGCTAGAGAAATTCAGAAGCTGTTGGTGAAGTTCCCAATGTTTCTGCAGAATTATTTTAGTCTGTAGCCGATCATAATAAGATCATATTCTGTGTAAAAGCAGTAGCAAGTGAAAACAGATGCTTGGTACAATAGCAATTGATGTAATGTAAAGCTGAGACCAATGGAGCCAAATTTTTCTCTAGCCAGAGAATCTAGGCTGGAGTTGATTTAACTCTCAAATTTAAGGCTGCATATATTTCTAAATTGCTGCTTTACAAGTATATGTAGCAGAAAAATCAAGCTTCACATGACAGTTACAACAAGAAATTAACTCGACTCAGTATTCCCACTGCTGATTTCTTAGTTAGCTATTGCAATTATAAATGTTGTTAAAATTTGGGGAAGAAATTAGTATTGTTTCAGTCATGAAAGAATGAAGCTCATTGAAGGCTCTTAGGCTGGTAGTGGCCACAGTAGGCTTCAGAACCTGATCATTCATTGTAAGGAAGAGAGTAAAACCTGAATCTGAAAGCAGCTGTGTAAGCCAGTTTATCACTTACTAGCCACATTAGAGGTTTTTTTTGTTTGGTTGGCTGGTGTTTTTTTAACACTATCAGCAGCAGATGAAACTTTGTCACGTTGTAGTGTTCCTGCCCTATAAAAGGAGTAGGTTATGTCTGAAAAGTACTAGAATGTATGTCACTGTGTAACTCGCTCAGACGAGTATCTAATAAGGAGAAAAATTAACAAATTCCACTGACAGAATTTGACATTGTAAAATGTTAAGTACAGCGTTCTGTTCTGCATGTAATGAATGTAACTACTTCACGCCTACTCTCTCTCTCTCTCTCTCTCTTTTAAACGTATGTACCTTCAGTTTGCGGAAAAATTTCAGGAATTCAAAGAAGCTGCACGGCTGGCAAAGGAAAAATCCCAAGAAAAGATGGAGCTAACAAGTACACCCTCTCAAGTAAGTCTTATTGCCTGATTCAAGCCTAGTACTTCAAAGCCTATGCTACTTAACTGCTTTGAGAATTTGTATTGTATCTTACACACACACATTGTACTACAAAATAACAGGGTACTTCCCAGGTACCCTGAATCCTCTCAACAGTCAGCTAGAAGTGTGAAGAAGTCTAAGAATATGTTTAACATACATTAGAGAAGAGTGGAAGGGGCTTGCTTTTGAGCCGGGTGGAGCTGGCTCTTATCTGGCATGAGGCGGATGAGACTCTGGACTCTTCTCACAGAGGCGGCACCACCGCAACCCCCCAGAGGCCAATAGGCTGGGGGTGGGCAACAGGTAGAGAGGCAACGTAGCCAGGACAACTGACCTAAACTGACCAAAGGGATATTCTGTGCTGTATTAGGGGTGGATTTTTTTTTTTTTCAAGGGAGAAAAATAGGCCTTGTGTTTTTTCCCAGTCCTTTCTTTGAGCTTTCCCCAGAAAATGAGTGAAGATGGTGAGCAGTTATGTAAGTAAATCTACGGTAAAGACCTTTTGTGTCTTTTCCTATTGTATCTATGAAACTTAAGTTGATACACTGTAAAGGACTTTATATAAGAATCATTACAACAAAAGTCAAAGTTGAAATAGCAAACTATTTTTACTTATTTCCTACTGTGTAGTATTTGCCTGTGAAATGTGTTGAAGGGAGGTGACAGTCACATGCGGGTTCTGAGTTTTATTGCAGTCAGCCATGTTGTAAAAGAAGAGTTCAAAAAAGGCATCTCAAAAAATATGAACTGGGTTAACTGTTGGTTAACCCAACAGGAAGATAAATTAATATAGTCTTATTTACCTTAGTCGTACCTAAAATGAATTTACTTGAAAGTGGATACTTTGAATTTGCTTTGAAAAAAAGAAATTGCATGCGGCATTTATGTCCCTCCCTTCCAGTGTTTCTGGCTGTGTTTGTAGCTATTTACTTTATTTTAAGCAATAGTGAAGACAAAGGTAATTCCTGCTTTCAGAGGATGAAGCAGCTTTAAAACCTCAGTAGGGATTCCTGAGTTGAGTAGGATTAATGCAGCTGAGTCTTTTTTCTGGGGAGTGCATCTATATTCATTGAATCAGTGCATCTCTTGGGTGCTTTGTACCACAATATGCTCCTGATCTTTGATGGAAAAGGGATGGAAGGCAGTTTACAAGATGCTGTAGAAATAGTTTTATTGCCACCAGAAAGCTACATTTGGTGTCCTTCCAAGAGAAGTCAGTGGAACAGCCACAAGAATATACACAATGAACCAACTTTGTGTTGTTTTCCCTGGTAGGCATTTTGCCCAAGTGCTAGGTTGGCTTTCAGTATTAAAGGGAAGCTGTTTGCTGTACTGTAACAGGAGAAAAAAAAGGCAGTCTTTTCTTCATTAGTTTTCTTGACTGTGTCTAAATTTCTGGTAAATTCCATAAATAGCACACAGATAATGGAGGCAGATATTTCAGTATTATAACCTAGTAACACTTGGCTTTATAGACAGTGGAGTACTTCGTCTAGGCCTCTAGTTACTCAGTGTTATAAGCAAAGCAATTACTGTGTTTCTATTTTGACATGTTGATTAATAGTCTGGACTCCGGAGTTAAATCTGACACTGTCAAGTAGAGTGACTTAGCTGGTTTGGACATAATTTTGAATTACTCAGAGACAAGACGCTTTCGTCTGGCAGTTGCCTAGGGTTAGAGCTTTCTCTTACTCTTTATGAGCTATTAATATTGTTCATTTTCCTGTACAGATTTCCTGTATACTAGGAGCCCAGCATTTTATACTGTAGGCAGCTATAGAAATGTTACCTTGAGTTACCTTCTATAATGCATGTTGAGAGCTGCAATTTAATTATTGCACACTTAGGAATAATTTCATATTCAGGCCTTACTTTTCATATCTTGGCTCTTAGCTGTGTTGATAAGTTAGTGTATTATTTCAAAAGATACAGTTAGTACAAGTGCTGACACATCAGCATAAGAGCCATCATGTACTTAATCCTTCTCATTAGTTCCCCAGAGAGAAAGGAGCTGAATCAGGAACTTTGGAGTTCAGAGCAGATGAGAAGTGATGGCTTCACTGCATACTGCGGCGTTTCCATGGTGCTGGGGCTCATTCAAAGAGATTAATTACTGGGGGTGAAGGCGGGTGCTTGGTGGTGGGGAAGGGAGGTGGGACCCTAGAGACACTTGATGGAGTACTTTCTGTCATTTTAATCATCTCCCCAAAAGTGGCTGCAAGACACATAATTCCAGTGTTGCATTTCTCAATCATTTTACAGCTCTTCTTTCCCCTTGCTCTCTGGTGGCCAGGGGTAGGACCTGAGGGAACGGCATGGAGCTGTGACAGGGGAGGGTCAGGCTGGGTGTTAGGAAAAGGTTCTTCACCGAGAGGGTGGTCGGGCACTGGAACAGGCTGCCCAGGGCAGTGGTCACAGCACCGAGCCTGCCAGAGTTCCAGAAGCGTTTGTACAACGCTCTCAGACATGTGGTCTGTTTTTTGTATGGTCTTGTGTGGAGCCAGGAGTTGGTCTCAATGGTCCTTGTGGGTCCCTTCCAACTCCGAATATTCTGTGATTCTGTGATTTGTGTAGTGATCCTTTGCAGAGAGGGAGAGTAAAAGAGAAAGGGAATGGCAGGACTTCACAGGAACCTGGATTTTTGGGAGACTTGGACAGGAGAGGCAGTGGGAGGTAGTGTGTGAGCAGTGAGCTCTATAAGAATATCCCAACTAGCTGCAAGTGTCAATCCTCTGCTGTCTCAGATTTTCAGATAGTCCTTCTGCATCAAATTAATAATAGATAGGAAAACACTGTATATCAAAACTGGAAAATACACATTTTAAACTTGCATAACGTGTGTTATGGTACTGCTTTGAAAAATGTCCTTCCTGTTACTTACCAGTTGATTAAATGTACCAGACGTGGTACATTGCTCACCCTCTCTGCTGCACATTTCTAGGAGAAAAGGTGCATGCGCTTTTTTCTGCAGCCACTATGTTCGTACAGGTTGAATATTTATTAAAATATGTCTACATCTAGTGTAACAAAACCCCACACAAGGTATCTACTGCTCAGTATTGTCTGATGTAACCCTACAAATATTACTGGCATATATGAGCTTAGATTCTGAATGTTCTTCATGAACTTGACATGAAGCTAAGGAGAAATAGAAAAGAAGACGTAACAACAGAAATCTCACATAAATAGAATATGAATTTATAGTTCCAGTTCTTTCCAGTTAGCAGTGTTGAAACTTAAGAACAGTCTTATTTACAGTTCACTGAAGTTAGGCTATTTTTCTAAGCTGTTTGGAGCTTTAGAAGTGTTGGTACTATTTGGCTAGGTATTTCCCCCTGCAGAAAAGTCTCTTAGTGGCCAGGCAGTAGTATTCCATATTGGGAATTTTTTGGATACGTTGTTTCATTTGAGGGCTTGTATTCTTTGGCTTTTTTTCTCCCGCCAATGAAATACATACAAATAAAACAATGCATATCCCAATTTGCAATTACTTAATAGCAGAAATTACTTTCCCCCTAACTTATCCCGCTGCTCAACTTAAATTCTGCATTCTTATTGTTTCTTTAATATTTCCTGTTCTCCTCCTATTTACCAGCAGGCTTTGCTTTAATTTCCCAGAATATCAGGTAATATATAGATCACCATTAACCTTGACTGTAAAAAGAAGTTAACTTGTCCAGAGAAGGACAAGTGGTCTGGACCAACAAATTACAAAAGAGAAGCTGCTTTGTTATGTGTAAGTCCCACTGAGTGCATGGTGCTTTCTTCAAATAAAGAGAAAAGCATTATTTCTTTGTCAAAGAACTTGTACTTTTTAGCCATCTCTATTAAGATGGATTCATATAATAATACAGACTTTATTTATATGTGGGCTGTCTGGAGGCTTCAGTCTGAGGTGGACTGGAAAGAAGTTGTCTATTTTGGTACTTCTAAGACCACCTGTGCACATAGGTACTCCATCTGTTGTCCCGTTACCTCAGCCTTATATAACAGGGTTTTGCAAGGGTCTTACCTTGTTTATATAAAACTAAAATACTGGCTCCCCTGCTCTGACACCTCCTCATTCATTTCCATACTCATCTTTCACTACAGGGAATTATTTTGTTCATGACATAAAACCACAAATCTTACAGTGACAAGCCACCCATGGCCTATTTTCAGTTACAGGTTTGCCTGTGCACTGAAAGAGCAACACTTTGTTCCGCAGTTCACTGAGCTAGCTGCATGAAGCAGTAACCTGAACAGTTTTTTTTATTTCCACACTTTTTTTTTTTCTGCTTTTTTTTCTTTTTGGAACTAAACTTAATTACGTTCAAGTACAGAATGAAATGGTGCAGGTTGGGGTGTCTGCAGCCTTACCCCATTACTCTTAAAACCAACTGGAGCCTGAATCTCAGTTCTTTTCTTCTCTAAGCCAGAATCTGTCCTCAGATATTTCTTGTGACCATGGTCATTTTAGTAATATATCTGAAACTGTGTGGTGAATAACTTTTTCAAAACAGTCTAGTTCTTCCTTATGTGATTATGAGCACCTCCCTTGCACACTATTAGGAATAGTGATCATCTGATAAGTTTTAGTATTAGAATCTTTTTATAGTGCAAGGAAGGGGTTGATTTTGGCAAAATGGTCATGGTTCTGTCACCTGTTGGCTTCTTCTTTGTGGAAATACATAGTTTGCTTACAAAACTGATGAAAAAATTACTTTGTAGGATGTTTGAATTTTTATGCTAGAACAAATATTTTCATTCATATTATGGTGTTTGAATTGGTAGCTGGCAGCCATTCACTATTGGCAGTCAATACCGAACAGAGAAGCTCTTTGAAGAAAGGCAACTCCAGAGTAGTGTGTGGAACACTTAATAACAAAAAGTATAATGCATAATAAAAAAACAAGCTGGAATTGATTTAGTTTGTTCTTGATTTTAGAATGACCTCCTCATTCTTTTTTACTATTCTGTATTTTGTCACTATTAAAAGTTGGCCTGATCTGTGCTGTGAAGACTTCTTGTTTTACTTCAGACGCTATTCTTTGACTGCATGTATTTTGTTTATAAGATTCTGAAAGTTTAGACATCTTGTAATGGATTGCCCTTTGTAATGCATAGTTTGAATACTCTAGGCACTGTCACTTTTATATTGCTTGGCATAATCAGCATCCTGCCTACTTATTAGTAGGGCCAGGGCTCCTCTGTACAGTGCAGATCTGTGAAAAATTCTGAAACAGCAGAATATGCCTGAGCATAACTCTCACTGGCTCATGTATGAGTCCAGGACCTGTGAGTGATTTAAAGTTCAATATCCTCCTAAAAACTGTATATGATATAATAGTAGCCTTATACCACAAAAGAGCTGGTAATCCTTTCATCTCAAATGTAAGAAATATCTATTTGTAGCTTTCATGAGTAGGAAATAACAGACCTTGAAGTATATACTTTTTTTCCTGGAAGACTTGTCATTTTCAATTTAAGCACTGTTTTCTGGTTTTTTTTTGGTGTAGGATCTATACAGTGAATGTTACAACTAAGTCATCCTGCTCTTTTAACAAAAGGGGAGGGGTGAAAATCTTTCTAAGCTAACCATAATTTCTTTCCCAGCTCTGCAAAAATCTAATTTGGACGTGTGAAACTATAATGATACAGAATAAAGACTTCATTACTTAATCTCACAAAAATGTTTCTAAAATTCATTTATTCTCTCTAAATAATATAAAATGTGAATATATTGTTTGTAAACTTAGGGTTTTTTTCAGTGTAGGCAGCTTTTTCTGTTGTAGATGGTGCTTTATTCGTAGCCAGCTTTATTATAGTTGGCTGCTAATAAATTATCTGTCAGGCAGGGATAGTTGTGAGTGTACGAGAGCACTGATTAACCTATATTAGAGGAAGAAATACGTACTAGAATCTGATGTTTCTCTTCTATATATGTATCGGTGCCTCATGAATTTGCAGACAGTGAACCTTTAGGTATTACATAGACTGTGATGTTTGTCTGCCTGAACTTTCGTCATGTGAATTTCATTCAGATTAGAAGTCTATAAAAGTGCAGAAAATAAGCCTAGATGGAACTTGCATGTTTTTCTTCTACTGAAATAGTTTTCATGCTTTCTTACTTAAAACATTTTAATAAATAATCTCTGGCTTTATATGTATAATAAAAATGCTGTAGGAAATTCAGCTTAAACGTACAAGCAAACCAGTTTTTATGGGAGATGTAGTATATATGTTTTTAGAACATATAGTGCAGCTGGAGAAGAGGAGGAAGTAACAGAGAAATTTTTGGGTCCATAATGCCTTTCATTTAATGTCAGTGGAAGCTGTTTGTCACATCAGAGAATAATAATAGACAAAAATGCATAACTTGTATAACACTATGTATGTGCCTGATTATCTTGCCAACTATGCTTTCCCTTCACACTTAAATTCTGTTCAGTTTCAGTTCAGTAAAAGCATTCTGTAAAATCAAAATTTATTTTTTACTTTTATGTTGTCACTTAAGATAAGTTTTGAGTATAAAATAACAGAATTCCTCCTGAAAGTGGGAAACAATTTACATTCATATAATAAATAATTTGCATTTGTATTATAAATTACACTTTATATTTGTGTAACAAATTAGGATAAGCTAATTATTTTCTGCTTTATAACCCACAGGAATTTAATGAGGGCAATTGTTCTTGTGCATAGTATTACTTGATAAACTAAATATAATAGAACTTCAAGTCAGTATTAAAACATTATAGTATAACTCTGTATCACCCGCTAATTCATGTTGTAGAGTAAGATACGTGTCACAATGTGAGATATACGTATCATATTCTGTGAGGGAGATATCAGAATAAAAACACAATTTTGATAACTGTTGTGCTGCAACTGCTTAATGTAATTCAAAGTGCAATGAAAACTTTGAACCGCAGTACTCTTGGTAAAGTGACGCCAGTGCTTTGTGGAAGGTGATGATGACAGCCAGGTCTTATTCGCTTCAAAAGATCTGAGTTTTTCCATCTGGTTAAATCTCAAAGTCCCAGGCCATGTTTCCTATAGGTGCAGGATCAGATTCAGTACTGGCTCTCAAAAAGCCTTATCCTTGTAAACTAGTTGAAGGCTACAAGTGGAGGCTCAAAATTAGATCCCAATCTTTTAATATCATGAGCATCTCCAGATACTTTGCAGTTCCTTCTGAGATTGCTGTTCTTCAGCTTTCTATGCAGAGTGTCAAAGAGCAGGAGAGGAGCAGTTAGCCTTCCAGAGACTGTGCTTGTGCTTCAGCTTAATAGCATTAAATAACAGTTTTACCTGTTGCTGGTGTAGATGCTTAGAGGCTGTGTGGGCATAGGAAATGCTTAGCTTTTGGAAACATTGTTATTCAACCATCCTCTGCTGTATAGACACACCTCCATGACATCCATTGAACTCTACTCGTGAAAGTCTTCTTCCTTGGAGTTGGATGTTATCAGTTGATTACTAAAAGCTTACTAAGATATTTTAAAATCAAGATGAGCTACCTAGCTTATGACTGTCTTATCTCCAGTGACAGTTATTATTTGAAAAAAAAAAAGTAATAGGAAAGCAAATACTAAAATTAAACCACATACAGGGATTGAAAATCCTATAATGTTCTAGGTTAGGATGGGGGCCACATGGTGTACAGTGTTTTGTTTTGTTTTGTTTTTTGAAGTAAATGCTTTTCGGTGACAAGAAAACAGCAAGTAGTATTCGATGGCCAAAACACAAATGTACATGCAGGCATGATAAGGGGTGAT
The DNA here is from genome assembly GCA_013399475.1 of Chauna torquata. NCBI lineage: Eukaryota > Metazoa > Chordata > Aves > Anseriformes > Anhimidae > Chauna > Chauna torquata. The sequence continues at coordinate 85,874 of VXAL01017159.1, read as the reverse complement.
TAAAAGTGCACAAGTGCCTTCTGCTAGGAGACAGCCACTGAGTTTTTCAGGTGTCCAGTTATGTAGCAGTAGTGGAAGCTGTCTGGTTGTAGCTGGAGTATTGGCCATGAACAGCAAGAGTGAGAGCCAGGCTAAGGTGACTGTGAAAGTTTTGCAAGGACTCTGCTGACCAAGTGTTCTTTACAAGTGAGGCTCACACGTGAAGCTGACTGCACCAGCAAGGCTCCTTCCACTGTTCATGTTGGTTAATACAGAATGTGAAGGCTGGATTTTGAAACAAATACCAGGATCTGTTTGTTTCTTTGTGTTAGAATATAGAGTAGGAGGTAAGTAAGAATGCTGGGTGTGAGTAGTCATCAGTTTGTGACTGAACGTAATATCAAGCAAAAATGAGAAGAAGTGAGAGAAGAGTAATGAGCAGAATGCTGGATACTTGCAAAAAAATCATATGCCAGTTGTGTTTTTTACAAGATAATGTGAATCTGATAGTAATACATTTCTAACTTAAAGTCACATGATGAAAAATATCTGTGGGGGATGCTGGAAATCTGTGAGCCTCACATTAATGTTGTCTAAAATTCATAGCTGATTTAAAAATTAATGTTCGTGCTTATAAGCACATTGTCTTCCTGAGCAGGTCAGTTTGTAATTCTAATTTATCATTTGTTTGTTTTACTTAAGGAATCAGCTGGAGGGGATATTCAGTCTCCTTTAATGCCAGAAAGTATTAATGGGACAGATGATGAGAGAGCGACGCCGGAAGTGACACAGAATTCAGAACCAAGGGCTGAACCAACCCAGAACGCATTGCCATTTACCCATAGGTACAGATTCCATTCCCACATCCTAATAAAGTGATACTTGTCTCCTTCCTTGTTAAAGGGACCTTCTCCCATGTCGTGGCTTCACCTAGCACAGTTAAAAATTAAATTACAAGATTTTTAATAAAATAAAATAAAATACAGGACTGGCTTTCTGATTTGCAATATAATCTTTGTTTTCACAAAACAAAAACAAAACCGTGTATGAGGAAATCTCTTGGGATGAGATTGGGGAGGCATTGTTTTGTAATTTAATCAGCTGAGTGCAAGCACTTGAACACTCATTAGTGCAGGTGTCCCTTTAACAGGAAGCATTATTTCAATGTCTGCGATCTTAGTAAAGTTAACCACTTCATAGAATATTCCAATTAAATTATCTCTGCGCATTTTCTTTAAATGACTGATATTATTGGATCAGCCTTTCAGTGATCAGTTGTTGGAAGAAAAGGGACTCTTAAAATGCTTCTGGATTATACAGTTCAAAGCGATCTTTAGTTGAGCAGTTTTGACAGTTGAAAACATTTTTCAGCTTTTTTTCAGAACATAAGAGATGTGTAGCTCTGCACCAGACTAAATTATAATTCATTGCACTAGGAAGCAAGCTGATCTAGTGGAAGGTATCCCTGCCCATGGCAGGGGGTTGCAACTAGGTGATCATTAAGTTCCCCTCCAACCCAAACCATTCTATGATTCTATGAATGCTGTACTCCGTTGCTCTTTAAAAAACAGGGACTTTTTATTTAAACAATGAGTTAAAATGGCTATATCTTGCTTGTTAAAAATTATTGTAAGTGGGATGCACTTAATAAAACACATTATGTACTGAGACCATGGAAAATAACATAAATATTTAATGAACTTACAGCAAAATTAGAAATAGTAGATTTTTTTTTAACAACATGGTCTTGGTGCAGTTTAAGAAGAGTTTAAGAGCCCTTGATCAAAAGTTGGGGAATACTAGAACCACAGATATGTCATGCAAATAATTTAGAATAAGCAAAGATGGAATTGTTCAAGACTTATCATTTTTTAAAGAGAATTATACTATTAAAGGTACCTGGAAAAAATCATCTCAATTTTCAAATGAAAAAAAAATGATACTTTTGCACTAATTTTATAGCAGAACGATTGTGTTTATTTTTATACTTCAGTTGTTACCAGTGCATATATTATGTTTTAGAAGAAATGGTGCTTTGTAAGAGTGCTATGTGCATGTTACAAATGTTGCACATCTATCAGTGTTCTGTAAAGAATTAATTTTCTGTGTTGGAATTCTCAATATTTTTGTGAAAAGTAATTGTGATAAAGTCCACACACTAGAAGTGTTTTTTTGTTGTTGTTGTTTTTAATGATAGCTGCAAGATTTTCCCTCTCTTTTTGTACACATAAATATGTTTTCCAGTATGCCAATGTAGTAACTAAATTTCACTCTGCATTAAGCATGACCGAAGATATATTTGAAATTATCCAGTTGTAATTTTGGATGAGGTAGAATAGAGGTTACAAAACTTAAATGTTTTGCATTTTTCTTTCTACTTCATGTATGCAGTGTAAGTGACTGGCTTTAGTTTATTGACCTGTTATATACCACTAGCTAAAATTGGCATTCCAATGGTATTTCTACGTTTAGAGAGACATTTCTTATGACAATTCTCAAAAGACGTGGGTTTTGTCTGGCTAATGGTAGCTTCAAGTTTGTTAGTGAGCTGTTACTGAAGAAAACGAAATGTTTAAAAATCCTTTGAAATTAATTGAATTTTGGACTAAGTAAGGTTTTTGTTATAAATAAATAAAGATTTGTGTAGGCCACTGAAAAGCCCAACTGAGGCCATTTATGTACTATTATTTAACCAAACAGAAAATGCTTTCAAGTGCTTTCTGACAATTTTTTTCGTATAGAAGGAAAAGAAACCTTTTTGTGTGTGTGAGGGAGTGTAAAGAGCACTATCTCAATTAGAAGGAAGCTACCGCTTAAAAATCTGTATATTTCGGAAGATTCCAGTTACATCATTATATTTTACGAATTGATGTCAGAATATAGTTTGGAAATAAGCTGCCTTGATTGAATATTATTGTTAGCTATAATGAAGGCTCTCTAAAAAGGCACTATGTAACACATGCATGAAAGAAATGGAAAGTGAAACCTCCAGGATTGTGTTAGTTGTGTCTAAATTAGCATGTTTTTGAAGAGACATAATATTAAGTGGGCAACTAAGTCGACATACCTAGTTATCTGTGCTGGCTGGAAGGGTGCTCTCTGCAGGCAGTCCGCTTGCCCTGATTTAAAAAAAAAAGGAAATTTAAGCAAAACTTTACACTCCAATCATTTGCGACTTCTTGGGCTTTCCATGTGTCAGTGGTGTGGAAAGGGATTGTGCTGCCCTTGGTTTCCCGTCCTTTTGCTGGTGCTGTGCATTGGTGGAACTCCACATCTGATGGAGAGGAGCAGCCACGCTGAGCCTTTTCCCTGTGTGTCCCGGTGATCCTCCCGATCACTGAGCCTCTTCATCCCGCACTCAGCAAAGGGAAAGTTTAGCCAGTGCTTCTGGGTGAGGAGGAAAATGCTGGACGGGCATTTGTGCGTCATCTTGTGTGCGGCAATGCTTTGTACGTATTTGCCTTTATTTCTGGAACTGTTGCTCAAATGCTAGGCGCTTTTCAAAAGAAAAGATACAGTATTCCCTCCAGTGAGTTCAGCTGTAGGGTATGTGAGAATTACTGGGGCTGGCCATGCTTCACTGAAGTAACACTAGCATAGCAAGTTCATTTCTTCCATAAGTAGCAAAGCTATATTCTGCTCTGGCATGACAGTACCTGCTCATCAGGTGAAGGTCCAAAAGGAATGGTCCTCAGTGTAGGCTGGAGCATAGGGAAGGCACCTGGCAGGAGCCAGGGCAGCTGTGGGGCAAAGGCTGGAGCTCTGTGGGCAGGACAAGGTGCCATGGCATGGCAGTCAAGGTGGGAACCACATTGCTGCTGAGAGGGTCGGCGAGCTCAGCTGAGCGCGGGCATCTCAGCAGTAGAGGATAGAAGTAAAAGGTTGACAGGCATTGTTATCAAAGCTGATCTGGGGAGGGAGTTTTTATATTTTTTGTGCGAACTGGAAGGGTCTGATACGAGTTAACAAAATCAGAAATCAGAAGAGTGGAGTTCACGCTTTAGTCTGCATCTTACTTGTCAGTTTTAATCTGCACACTTGAAAAATGTTCATTTTCATTTTGTTATAACATCCTCTCTGGACAGATACATTGTCTTCTGCAAGCATTCTCTCTGCACTTTTTATGTCCTGTTGTAGGTAGTCGGGCCTGTGTTATTTCTGTAGCATAAATGTAGACTACTTTGGTATTTATAGTTATTTTCTTTCCATTTATACCCAAAAGCTGAATAAAAGCATTACTTAAGTCACCAGAGTTTTGTTATTAGAACTTTAATTTCTTATTATTTCAGTAAATAATTGTGTTGAAATGAACTTTCTATGGTATATGTCTACAATTTCACTGATATCCCAGGAGCATAACAGAGCAAAAGTCAGTCTAGTTGCTTCAGTTTATCCTTGACTGGAAAGTCCTGAAGCTTGTCACAAGCAGTGTGATTCTAGTCAACTGCTTGAGAGAGAAGGATATTAAACAGTTATGAGCCATGCACAGAAAGATGAACTCTTGCAATTAAACCTCTTGCCTTTTTTTAAACTATGATGGTTAATGTTGAATTATGAAGTAATATTGCTTGGGAGCTTCTATTTCTTACAATATAGTACAGCCTGAGCTCTGCTATCATTACTAAATGTTGCCAGAACAAATGGAAATAAAAAGTAGCCTAAGCCTGGCATTAGAATTTTAATAATCTTGGCTGATCAGTCCTTTTCTGAACGATGGCTAGTTCAGGAATGCTTTTTTGTAACAAAAGCTAGTTAATCAAAGCTAATATTAAAAAGAAGACTAAAAAAGGTATGGATTTTCTTTCTTAACTAAATCTTGGTCTCCTCAGACTTTTTTTTTTTTTAACTTCCTTTTTTTCACAATATTTTATGTATTGTTTACATTGTGATTTTTTTAAACTAAAAAATAAATTGATCATAAAATGGAGTTTGGAGAGAAAAAACATGCTAAAAGATTCATAACCATTTCTGATGTGACTGCATCTGGCTTTTAAATGTAAGTTTTAATCATGCTGGTGCATAGTATTGAATGCCTAGTCAGCTGAATGAGCCCAAAGGAATACTATTCTAAGCTTATTCAGCCTCAGAATATAATTGAAATATAAAAACTGAATAGTACAATAGTACATCTGGCAAAATCTGCAACTGCTGCTTGAGATGTTTTGTTAACTGGTGAAGTTGCTTTTTTTCCCCCTTGAAAAGAATACATTTGTTTATAAGAAGTTTTATTCCATTTCTTGGTGCTTTAGAAAGCTGTGGGATAAAACACGCTTTCAAAAACAAAACTTAATATAAGAGGATTCTTCTGGGACAAATCTTGAAAATATTCAATTTTCTGTCAACCATGACTTGAACTTGTTAAGTCATTTTTTCATGTAATACATAAAGATGTTCCATCTAAACTTAATGAAACTTGGAATTTCTTTAACACAATATTTTGATTAGATAGTATACATGTGTGTGTTTGTTGCTTGTTCATTAAAATTCCTATTTTTGTATTCAAACAAGTTTTTAATATGAAGTTTTGGCTCATTGCATAGTGCAAATGGACTTATTTCAAATGATGTTTATATCTTAGATATGTTATTGTCTAGATAGCTTACCATTTAATAATGCTGCATGTAAATCCAATGCTGTAACAAAACAAAACAAATTGAAAACAAACCTAAGATATTGCTGCTAGCTCATGTTCCTTCATTGAGTTTTCATTAAAAGTTGTATGCAGAAATCTGTTCAGTAGATTTTTCACTTTGTGTATTACAACCACGCACTTCTATAAGCTTAAATATTTTAGTTATGTTACAGCAAAATACTTTGTGGATCATGTTGAATTGTTAAGTTGGCTTTGAAGAAAAGTTTTGAGTTAACAAGTTTTTGTGCTGTTTTGTAATTTGAATGTGTATTAAAATCCCAGTATTTGAGTATATTTCCCTGGAGGTGTTCAAGGCCAGGTTGGATGGGGCCCTGAGCAACCTGATATGGTGGGTGGCATCCCTGCCCATGGCAGGGGTTGTTGGAACAAGGTGATCCTTAAGGTCCCTTCCAACTCAAGCCATTTTATGATTCTATGATTTGGATATTCCCTGTAGTTCCCTATAGTCTTGTATGTAACTTCCTTACCAAGTAGTGCTGGGGGTGTGCATAACACTTTTTAAAAAAATTCTTGATTTTAAATGATATCTGACCTGATCATAGGATTATTTCACATTGTGAGGAACCTCAGGAACCTCAGGAACTTCATAATCCAAACTCCTGCTTAAAGCAGGTCAGCTGTGAGATCAGACCAGGCTGCTCTAGGTTTATCTAGGTGGGTTTTGAAAACCTCCAAGAATGGCGACTGATAAAGCTAGACTTTTTGAAAAGGTTTCTCTATAACATAAGAGGCAATAACTGTCTTCGAACTACATGGTGCTTTAATGAACAGTGGCATCTTAGGACGCACCAGAGGAACTCTGGTAAATTCAGTTGCTCTGTTGAGAAACGGTTGTTATTTCTTGAGGCACACTTAGAGAAGAAACTGAAAGGTTGTAAGTTCCTGCTGTCAGTGTAAGCAAAGAACTGGTTAATAGAGCAACTTAGAAATAGGTCTTGGCCAAAACAACATTTGTTTGATGTTGTGACGGTCCTAGCTGTGCTGTTCTTCTGCCTCGTGTGCTCTACCAGCAAGACCCTAGTGGTCTCAAGAAGAAGCACATGGAGAAGGATTGCCCTACGCTTCCTCCCTGAACCAACTCCCACTGCTTCCTGCACACTCCTGCACTTCTGCCTAAGTGACTGGCATTTAGCTCAAGTAGGCCATCCTTCATAATAAAAATCCTTGCTAGGAAATTATTAATTTGAAATGAAGATTTCGTGTTCATGTAAATTTTCTTGTCTCTGACTTCCCTGATTGTTACAATTTCTGAAAAATCTATAGGGATTCTGAAATACATAGTGAACCAGTAGTGTGTCAAGCACAGCATAGTACAGCTCATACTGTAACATTTGCTAAGCTCTTTCATATAAATCAACTCCGCAGCTGATAAAGCTGATTATAATGGTTGCAGGAATGGATGAGAGCCAAAACTAAAAATAGCCCAACACTTAAAAGAGTAATTTTACTGCCTCCCTTGAGCACCTAAGCAAGTTCTAGTTTGGAGCATGTAAATTATCCACTTCCTGCCATTTATTTAATGAGAGCTCCAAGGGGCGATTCAGTAGCTGAGAACTGGGTGTTTGAAAAATGACAATGTGAATACCATCCTCAGGGACAAGTAAGCACTCTTCTAACTTCTCTGTCAAGTACATTCGTCGAAGAGGAATACAACCCCTATGCAATTTAAATTAAAAAAAAAAAAAAGCATACAACTTGGAACATGTAATTTTTTCCTCTTTTAATCACATGCATAAGAAGTAAAAAGAAAAAAAAAAAAGTAAAAATGGAAATGGGCTAAATTGCTTAAGGAATAAACTTTCATTTTCTGAAAGAATATATCCATTGTGGTTAACCCATCCAAAATATGGATGACGTTAAAAGATTATCTCTTAATACTTCAGCAACTGTAAACTTTGGCTCTATAAATATTTCATACTTAACACCAAATCATATTCTTTGGGGTGATTTTTTTTGGTGGGGAAAGATGTTTTTTTGTTGTTGTTGTTGTGTCCTTTAACTCACCATCCTGAATTTTGTTAGGTATTTTCAATAATACACTTTCCTGAAATTTGTTACTCCTTTTAGGAGTCTACTCTTAATACACAGTGACATTTTGTTATTTTTAGGCATTGGTGGTGGAACTATTCTCTTTGTTCTACATGTTCCTAGTAATTTAGTTGCACAATGAACTTTTTCTGCTATACATTCTGATATTGGCTGTGTATTGTTTAAACATATGAACAGTGTCTGTGAGGTTTATTTTATGGGATTATATGTACATATACTATTTAGAATATCTGCAGTTTTGTGAGTTTTAAGCTCAAACATGCAAGTCATCTTTTCAAGAAGGATTCTGATTGTAGTTACAGGTCACCTTATGTAGACAGTTCATATCTCATATTTTCTTCACTCATACTTCCATCATTCTTTTGACATTGCTATGAGTCCTCATAGGAAACCTTTCTACGAGTAAACAGGGATAAACTCCAAACTGAACTTCCCCAGGACACCATGAATGAGTCTGAGAGGCTGTCTTTAATACGCCAGAGATGTATCTAGATAATTTTCACTGAAGTTAGGTCAGCATTTCCAACTATAGCACATACCTCTTCCACCAGTGTCTTCTGAAACCTTTTTTTCAACACTGAAGTGTCATTAGCATCAAAGAGAGCAGACACCAAAGAAATGCTGCAGCTCTTAATGCACTGTTCTCCATTAAAAAAAAAAAGTGAAAAATTTTGAGAGGAAATGGTCACTGTGGAATTGCTATTTTTTAAAAATCCTCTGTGGAAAGTCCTAATACTTTGAAACTACAAATGTCATGCTTTCTTTTGCTTTCTTTGAGTTGGAAGCCTCTGTGTGTACTTACAGATATTTTTCAGACACCCATTTAAAAAATATGTTCTACAGGAACAGAAAGCCATTAACACCTGAAGTTACCAGGAAAAA
>VXAL01017159.1:23456-77276 GCA_013399475.1 Chauna torquata | reverse complement strand
TTCCCTGGGTCTCAAGTGAATTTTCTAACAGTCATGACCCTTGAAAAGAGAAGCCTTTTGTGAAAAGCAAAGGCAGAGGGGATGTTTTGCAGGACAAATATGAACATACTTTTCAAAGTGTCTGATTACTCAGACTTTGCGGGCTCATCCTGATTGGTTTGGAATTAATTCTTGATGAGGAAGTGGGGGGCTTTCTTTAGAGTCTGGAATTTTAACTATCTGTAAACAGGACTTTCCTATGGCAGTCTGTTTTGCAGGTAAGAGTATCAGCCAGTTTGCACTCATCTGTACACACATGTGCTTTGCCTCCCCAAAGGTGGACCTCTTCAAATTATGGCCCTACAGCCAGTAAAAAGTGTAATATGTTGGAAGACTAAAAGTCTCGTAGCTGATATGTGGCTGCTTTATTTCAAGTGCAAGACAGTCCACTTATCTGTACCAACACAAAACATGACGCTTACGAACCACCTGTATTGGTAAACAAGTGCTAAAGAAACTTTCCAGACTTGTTTATTCACCATTTTCTATCTCTAAAATGGACTCTGGTGTCATGATCTCATTCTGTGAAACTGGAGAATAGTCTAGATCTGGGTTTCAGGTTATGTATTCCCATCCACATAAAAATAATTGAAATGGCTACACAGTTCTAGAGAAAGGAAGAGTTGTGGCCTTCAGATCACTTTTAAGTATGCTCACTATCTTATTTTGATTTTTGTTTCATTTCAAGGTTCATTTGTTGTCAAGTTTGGATTATTTTGTAAAATCAATATGCAGAACATGGATGAACTTGTGTAACTTATAGCAGTGCTGTAGTCATGGTAAAATGCACGTGTCATGTTCCTGAGAAGTATAGGAATGTGAAGCTGAACAATTCCAAGCTCAAAGTCCACAAGCTAAAAACCATCCTTAAACAAAAATGCAGAAAATTAGTGACAACTTGGTATTTCATTGTTCAGAAGGCCACCATTGTCAGTTTGGTATGTTAAAATCTGTTACAACTCATTACAATTATACACTTTAAAAATACAACTTCATTTTTTATTTAAAGCCCACATAAACCTATACATCAAAGCCATTCTTTCTTGAATATTTTTGAAGCGTGTATTCTTACTGAAGAAATATCTCCTGTTTTAAATCTGTAACTTCACCTATATACCAGGAATCAGTTTCCCAGTTTACTGAGAATACAGGAGCTAAAATTAAATCATCTGAAAGAAAAAAGCTGTAAAAAAGCTTCAACAAAGCAAACAAAATAAGCCCAAATCTTTCAGTTATTCAGTCTTTTCAAATGTAGGGTCTTTGTGTTTCCAAGTCGCTTGGTCCCTCTACCCCATGCCAGGTATAGTGTCTGTGTGCCTGCTCACCTGCACTTCTGAAAGATCTCTTTGTTACTGTACCATGTCTGTCTGCTTTATTCTCTTTAAGAGAAAAGATGTACGTTAAGTTCTTTAGGCAGCGGGACCAAACCTGGTGGGGTACTTAAGGGAAGTATTTTTGAAAAAGGGAAAAAGTCCGTAACTGAATGCATTTTGGTGAAGCTCCGTTGAATGCATCTGATACAAATTTAGTCCTTCTCTCGCTGAAACCAACACGGTGCTCTGCCTTCAGTGTTATCTGAGGTGTAGTTGTGGGCCATGAGAGACATGGAGTTCTCGTATAAGAAGCTGCATATATACGTGGATAGATACTCAGTTCTGAAATTTTTTGTGTGCTGTGTGGTTACAGTTTCACAGCCGTCTGGAATGCCTGATGATAACATACAAGTATGATGACAACATGAATTTAGTTTTTATTCATGACAGCATGAATTTACTAGAAATTACTATTCTCAAAACACTGTAAAACTCATTTTTCTCAAACTTCCAAGCAGAATATAAATAAATGCACCTTCAACCTTTAACAGCTCACATTGAAGATGAAATGATTGGTTTACTTTATAGACTTATATATTCCTTCTAGTCTTTTCTGTATTACTCCCTTCTTAACTGCCCTCTCTCCTTGAAGAAGAAGGACACTCTGGAAGCAGAAATAAATCCACCTAGTACCATCCTCTGCAGTGATTTAAGCTTAAGAGCCTGTCATTTACTTTATTCTTCTTGGCATTTATAAGAATACGATTAGATATGGGGTAGAGGGATTTACATTACCTCTGCCCTGAGTTATAAGGTGCATATCATCTTAAGTCATAGAGTGTTTCCACTTTCAGTCACGGTGAATTATTAATTATGGACTAAAAGGTACTACATAGATTCAGAAAAGAGCGTTTTGCCATTTGCAAAGTGCTAGGTTGTGTTAATGAAGTCCACATGGATTTAAAAATTAGCTAATTTTTAATTAGTTAGATAATTTTCTCCTGGGGGATTGTCCATGGAAGTGAGAGCCACTGATAGCTGGCAACAAATATTTTGTTTAAGTTACGGATTCTTTCCCTGTTGAAGGTATGAGGCACTGCCAAATTCTGCTTGCGTTAAGAGGAAGCACAGAAGGACCATGAGTTTTGGAGGTGGTCGCATCTCCTGTTCCTTTGCCATAGGTAAAGCTAATTAGCACCCTGAGGAGCTGGTGTGGACTCCTCCAGTGGTCACACAGCAAAAGGGCTTGAACAGAACTGAGTGAACACTTCTGTCGTCTAGAATATTTTTTGCTTCCAGGCACATGTGGAGCACAGCTTAGGAACTAACCGTGCTATGTCTGCTGACTTCTCCAGTTCAGAGCCAACGTAGGGTTATCTGTGTGGTGCAAAGAAATCATGGTGAACTTGATAAAGCCACTTGATGGTCTTGTTATGTTTATTGAGAGGATCCTGCCAAATGGATTACCTCTGCCCACTTCTTAAAAGAACTTGTATTTAAAAACTAAAGTTTGCCAAAGCAGAGAAAAGGAGTTTAGAAGACTCTATACATTAAATATACATAGCATGAGTACTTAGTATATTTTTAAAATAATTGTTTCGTATTCAGATGAAGCCTTTATCTAGGAAAATAGCTTTCATCAAAGTAATTTTTGTCCAGAATTTATGCGGAGTAGAGCTGACTGAATTTCCTGAGCTATGTAGCTATGTATGCTTTGAAGGATCACTTTGCATCCCTGCAAGAGAGAGAGGACCAATGACCAAGAGCTCTTAATTTTCACATAAAGTAAAAAGCTTGGTTTAAGTCTAAATCCAGAAGATCCACACTGAGTTATTAGCATCATACTCTTTGGAGTGTGTCATTTTTGTCAGATGAATTAAGATTGCAGAAGATTTTTCCCTTACTTATAGGTAGGCTTTACAAGTAAACCTAGTTAAGTTAGTAATTCGTTTGGAACATGCTGTGGCCTGGGTTCAATGGGGGAAATCAGCAAATTCTGCCTCATTCACATGACACTGGGGCCTGGCAATTATGCCTCCCATAGTGCCTGATGCGTTTCATCCTAGATAGGCACCTCAGATTGGTTAGATGAATTGCCACCTGACGATACCTCTTTTAGCTTTCAAACATCTAAACCTGGAGAAGATGGGTTTCACCTACTAAGCTCAGCTTACAGGTCCAGCATAAGGTTGTACCTCCTGCCAGCACTATGATTCAGAGTTGTGCTTCTTGTTTTCTGTGGAGGTAACACAGTACCTCATTCCCTGGCATTGCTGTCATCCTGCCATGGACCCCTGGTAGGCTATTTCATTCACTCTACCTCCTCTCCAGGTGGTGGTTCCTGTCCAGATAGCTTAAGCCCCTGAGAGACTAAAGTAAAAGCTCATTGATAAAGTAAAAATCCAAAGTTGTAAGCCATTTCAGAACGCATCGGAATGCATGTAAGCATTGTTCAGGCTCCACGTGCAGCGGTTGTGTTATTGAAAATAATTGTGTCAGGATGGCTGTCATGTTGATTGTTTTCTGTTGCATTCTGGTAGGTAGACACTTTGCAGTGGAAGTTCGATGGCATCAACCTTCTTCCTGCAGAAGTGGGTAGAGGTTAGGGGCAGGCACACATAAATACAGAAGTGGAATATTTTATATGTCAAAAATATGAAGTACTTCTCTTCTTGAGGGAAAAGTTAGCTTGAAGAATAGAATGGGGAATACAGTTAAGCGGAGATCAACATCAACTGTAATTTTTCATCAGTTTTATGCTTTAGGGAAGGGAAGCTTTCTGTACCTAAAGAGTTGTGATTTTTGAGTGACTTGAATATCACTGTGGATACCAGTGACATTTTGTAGTACAGGCAGAAAGCAGTTTGCATTGATCAGTGTTTTGACCATGTAACAGAGGTTTCTGCTGAGACGTATTCAAGTTGATGAATAGCACTTTGGTAAGATGCAGAAAACTGGCAATTCATGGGCATCATCAAAGTATTCCACAGTGACATCAAACCAGCCATCAAGTTTTGTCAGTAATGAATTGGGTTGGCACAAATCAGCAATGATGCAGAATATAAGAGTGTTTCTTTTTATCAGCTTCTAAGCCATTTGACAAACGAAGGAAGCTGGAGCTGGGATAAGGTAATGAAATAAAATGCCTGGGATGTCTAGGACTCTGTTTTCTCAAGTACACAATAATAAAACATTGCTAGTGGTCCATCCATTGTGATGGACTTCAATTGTAGGGTTGTTGCCTTTGCAATTTTTGTTCTGTAGCACTTCAGTGTAATGATGTTATGACTTCTTTTAATGAAATACAAGGGGTTTAGCTTTGAAATTCAAGCTAGAATTTTGGAAACCATTCTTCTGGGGGACTGCAACCACATAGGAAATTAGAAAGTCATTTCATTTAAACAACAAAGCCCACACAAAACATAACAAAACACACACCAACTGAATTGTGCTTCATGCTAATAGTAAGTTACCCAACTCGTTAGTTTGCTGAAGGAAAAAAGAATACCTCCCTATAGTGAAAATAAGCATGGAAATGAGATACAGGTTTGTTGTCTCAAACCAAATGCTTTTCCATGTAGGCAATACATGTGTACTAAGTTGGCCTGAATTTTAAGATGATCACTAAAATAGCTTCCTACATGCACAAATTGTGATCCGATCACTCTGTATGACTGAGACTTACACACTCACTTCATTTAGGAAATACTCTGAAATTTAAAACTAGTGTAGTAACATGACAACACATTGTGTAGCACCTGGTTTTTACACTTTTCAGAGATTTTAGTGTAATTATTTAATTGTACTTTAACACTTCAGGAAATCATCCGTGCTGGGCTAACATTCATTCAGCATGGTGGGAGGCTCAGGAAAGCTCAATTTTAAACATCTTTACATCATGCTGCTTGCCCTATCCTTTTCCTATCCCAGATGCCTTATCAATGAAGGTGAAATAGAGCTCACAATGTTAGCAAATAAGTGTGCTGTAACACCATTGTGGCATGTAGGCATAGCCTTGTGAAAGGATGGGAGCTCAGAATCTGTCCTGCTGTCTGTGAAGTCACAACTAGCAAAGCTCACATGCTGCTGCATACTCTTTGCATCCCTCTTGGGTTTGTGATGAGTAGTGTAAACTGAGGGGGAGACAACCAGGGACTAAGACTTTGTATGCTTTTTTAAAACTGGTGTTTCAACTGAAACAAGTGTTGAATTGGGAAGGGTTTTTTTTCTTTTTAACTTTAAGCTGAGTTATGAGCCAAATCATCTGACCTGTGCATTATTCTGAGAAGAGGCTGAAGGAAACAAAATCGTTTAGATCCAGCAAGTCTATACTGAGTGAAAAAGAGCTAGCAACCACCAGTGAATTAAGGAGGATGATGTTCCGATTTTTTCGTGAAGAAAAACTGTTTGTTTTTTACAACAGGGGAGAGAAACTTATATAGGGTCTGCATCTTCTGAGTGTTAACCTGTAGTTCATAGAAAGAGTGCCAGTATCAGAGACTTTCAAGTATCAAATTTCACCTTTTTTCATCCATTTAATCTCTCTTTAGTAAATTTGACTCTAGGGTCAACCTAGTATAAGAAATTTATTCTTTTTGTGCATTCAGATTTGGTTTAAACATGGCAAATTTAATACTTCCATTCTGTTTAAAAAGCTAAGATGGAAAACCAGATGAGTGGCAGTATCCACAGATAAGTGTTGCAACATACTAGCAAGTTGTTTTGTTCAAATTTATACAGCCAATATATGGTTTATTGTGATCACACAGTTCATATGGACTTACTGCTTGTTCTCTGAAGTACTTTTGACAGCTCCACAGATGATCTAGTTTGGGCTGTATATTTCGGCTATTGCCTCTGAGTAATTGTATGGCTATCAAGGGAGATAAATGAAGCTTAATTAAATCTGCCATGCTTTCACATAGCTTCTGTTCCCTTAATGGAATAAAATGATATTCTTGTCAGCATGTAAACTGACAGTTCATCTCCTATATCAACTGTGTGAATAATGCATGTTGTCATATTTACTGGGATAAGCAAATTGACTATTGTAATTCAAACATGGATTGTACCAGTAATTATTATTATTTGATACTGGGACATAACCTAACGTACTAGCTGGGCAGAGGCCAAATAGTCACCATTCAGAACCTTTATTCTACTACCTAACTGAATATAAATATTTCTGTCATTCTATAGAAGGTCTTTCTGTTCTGTACTGGAGTTGTAAGGCCCTGCATCTGCAATGATTGTTCTGCTAAATTCAGTTTGTTGTGATAATAAGACAGCAGCCAGCACTAAGGAGTCTTGGAGACTGAGATATCCTGTGATATCACCGTCAGAAAGTTCCAGTAAAAGCTAAAATAAGTGCATGTGTATCTTTCACAGTAGACCACTCGTAATGGCTGCTGTCATCAGCAGAGGAGCAACATACTCTAATTTAAGCTGTGATAGTACCTAGAAATGCAGCAGAGGCTTTTGCTGAGTATTTCCACCCCTGGCGTGTGGTGTGTGTCGGATTTACGGGATTGCGAGAGGTCCCTTTAGCCACCTCACTGCTCTACACTCTGCAGCCTGGCTGCAGTTCCTCAGCCCGCTCCGGTATAGCTGTGTCTGTCTTCACTCTGTCCTTGCAAATCTGGCCATCTCTGCTGATCTCTGCAGAACCGGCCTGTAGCTGCAGCAGCCTCATATTGGTCACATCTATACAGCTAAATAAGACAGGCCTTAACACCGAGGGCCTGAACCAGATCCGTGTGTTACAGCAGGGTAGTAGCCTAAGACACAGCTACTGTTTTGTGTACAGTCCTTTTCCTATTCCGCGTACCTGCAGTGGTTTGAGGGCTCCATTGCCACCTCCCGGGGTGGTGTTCTCCTTGCACAAAAGCAATGATGTGCACGCGTGGCCAGAAGTGTTTCAGAAGGGCAGGGGAGGGTTGCAGGTTGCATAAAGCCTGGTAGGGTGATATTGGAAGACTCCATAGATGCAAGGGCACTAACCCTGACTATGTGTGTGTCTTATTATCCAAACTGTGGTCAGAATTTGGCCAGCCAATGTGGTCCAGAGAAGTCTGGGGAGACTGCAAATTTGTATGGCCTTCAGAAGCTCAGAGCTTTTTGGCCCTGTTTTACTAATGGTGGAGATGTGGTCACTGGGAAAAGGGCTGCTCTTTGTCCTTACTGTCACAGCATGGCCATGATGGAGGTAGGAGAGTTTCTCAAACTCACAGAGATGTAATTGAGAGCACAGTTCGGTGAAATCCTTAAAATCAGAACAGCATTCAATAAATGAGTGAGAGAAGCATAGGGCAGTCAGATAGTCTCTTATCTTTTGTGACCTTACTGACAGAACAGATCGTGTCAATGTACATATAAATTATTGTTGTAAGTAGGATTTTTGAAAGAAACAGGCTTTTGTCTACCTAGAGGCCTCTGGAAAATTAATCTGCAGTAATTCAAAGTGTGAATTTACAGTTAGACTGCTTTAAATTCTTGTGTGTACAAATGAGTTTCAGAATGAAAGCGACCATAATTCAGATCATTTTAGAGACAGGGTCATCATGTCCTGGTGCCTCACTTGCTGATAACCACATGATCTAATTGCTTTTATAAAGTGATTAAGTGCCATAGAAGCCAAAGTCAATTTGACTTTCTTCACAGCCAAATACCTAGTCATTTTAGAAAATGAGACATAAGTTCCTAAATAACCCAGGTTGCTTTTGAAAATTTCGTTTTATTGGAATATTTGAAGTATTCAACACCATAGCAACAGCAAGGAATTATACCTCATGTTCTATAGTAATATAAAGAACTAAAAAAAAATGACTGGTTATCAGTTTTGAAAAATATCAGTTACATTACAGTGTGAGAATAAAATACTTCTAGTGATACTGATAAGCAATTTCAGTAAAGGAGAGAGGGCAAATCTTTTTTTACTTTTTCAGAGGATGTGATGAAATTTTAGGTCTGCAAGGTCTCACAAGCATGAGAATAAAATACAATACTGTTACTAATAAGTAATATCAGTAAAGGAGCAAGGACAAATCTTTATTTTAATTTTTCAGAGTATAATAAAATTTTAGGTCTGCAAGGATTTAATGTTTAGTTCAAAAAAGGTAGGAATTAATCAGCTACGCTTGCTCATGCAAAGGGCTAAAAGTTATAAAATGGAGTTATTGATTTTGTTATATGACCTTCAAGAAGAGATAACCTAGTGTCTCTTTATTTTATAAATTAAATTACTAAGACAAAAATTAGATCTTTTTAAAAGAATAAAATTAAAATAAAAGTTGAGCCTCTTCAGGGGAATCAGGGATTTCCTTGGTGCTGCTGTGATGATTCAGGTTAAACACAAGTCTTTTGCATTGTGATACAATATACAAAAGATATCCATTAAATTGTTGCTAACAGTGTAAGTTTAATGAGAAACAGAGTTTAAATGTCACCTATGTAAACAGCAGACAATGCAAGAAACTTGGAAACTTCCTTTATTGCTTCGTGGAGAAGAGTGACTCTTCTTTTTTTTTACCCCACTTTAACTTGGGTCAGGACTGTGATCTAAATCCCTAATTGATATGGATCATAGCTGAAGCATTCATTTTATGTTAATGCCCAATCTTCTGCATCCCACGGAGTGCCTTTCAAGAACTCTTCTATTGCTATTGACTCTTAATGTTTCAGTAAGCAGTGAACACCACGATACTTGGGCATTTTTGTCTCTAGCTTTTTTATCTTTTGAAAGAATATGATGCTGGGATACTGTGGAAGATAGTTCTACGGAATTTTCCCTCCTGAAAAATAATTTAATTTGTGGTCTATTCCTCAGGCATAAGCTACCATATTGAAAGGCTATCTGTGTTGTGTTTTCTGTAGGTCCTGTGATGGACTGTGTTAGGAAGTATAGAACATAGATTTAGGTGGCAGAGATAAGTAGGATATAGCCACTGATTTCCATTTTATAGTCATCTGCCACATAGTAGAAGGGATCTGTACCAATACTGAACCTGTTTGGTCAGCTTCATCCATCAAGTTCCTTCTGCAAATATTTTGACCCTGCCCCAGTGACCCGATAAAGCATAAGATGAGAGATACTTGGTAACAGAACTGTATATAACAGCCTTGGAAAGGCAACTCTTCTGTCCAAAGGCTGCATGTGTGCTTTGTACAATTCAGAACCTAAGAGCACGGTCAAACTGAAAGGTTAAATGCAGAAAAAGCTTCTGCATTTCTGTCATCTACACTGAGATAGGAATTAGGAGTTCAAGCATATTGCAGATCTGAGTTGAGCAAAAGTGTGTACAGAGAAGAGAGAAGAGAAGAGAAGAAGAGAAGAGAAGAGAAGAGAAGAGAAGAGAAGAGAAGAGAAGAGAAGAGAAGAGAAGAGAAGAGAAAAGAGAAAGCAACAACAAAAAATACATCCTGGAATGGGATAAACCTTCAATATTTGTAAAGAATGATAGACTCTCTGAAAAGTTATGCTCTCACGTGCTGATTTCAGTCGTTCTGTTGCCTTTCTCAGTTTCCAGGAGGTGTATTATTAATCTCCTCACTTCAAATACGATGTGCTTCATGAGCATCCTTAATCTTTTTTGCTACAATCAAATTTGTCGTTTAAATTGTGCGCATTAGTCCAATCTAAAGAGCTGATTTACAACTGCGTTTCCCTGGCTTTGTGCTGATGTAACTCCATTGAGATCGTGTAGATATTCTTTGTCCCAAAGGGAAGAACAGATCTTTCATGCTTAGTTAACGTTCTTACTTCTCTCCCCAGGGTACCTATCCTCCTTTGCTAAAAATTCTTTCGAATTCTCTAATTAAGAATAAGGATCTCTTTGAATATTAATTAGTTTTTCATTGGCCTCACTGAAAATATTTAACTCAAAGCAATTTCCTGGTAATTATCTCTTGATTACAACTTTGAGAGGACTTACCATTTTTTCAATAAATTCCAGTTTATCGAATAACACTTTCTTTTGTATGTGTCCAGTTTATCACAACTACAGATAAAAACACAATAAGCAGTAGCCATAAAGAGGTAATTTTGTTTTGTCTTATTTCTTAGGCTTCCTGCTTACAAAAGCTGTCATTCTTTCCATAGCTTTCTCTCTTTTGTTGTTTTTTACTTTAATTGCTTAACTGTACAGTAGATGTCTGTGTCACTCATGCACACAAGTTCAGTCTTTTCAGGGGTTGAATCTATTGGGCCTGTACAAGCAGACAGCTTTGTATGAAGGCAGAAATGGCAAAATAACTCAAGACTTTTCTTTCTTGCCTATTCCAGGAATGGTGAGATAGGACATGATGGCTATCTGCCCTACTGCTCCTTCTTCAGCTTCCCACTCACTCTAGAAATCCTAGTTAGGTCTAATTAAATACGTGACGAAAACGTTTTCTGTTTCCAAATTTGATTTGAATATTCAAAAGAGAGAAAGAGAGACTAAGAAATTTGAGTTTCATATCTTAGGGCATATGGTACTTTGGACTAGCAGCAAGAGAAACTAAAACCATCATGCTTAAATCCTTTCTATCATTCAGTAACTTTCCACTTTTTCTAGATGGCCACAGCAGATGCCCTTTGAAATCTCTGAAAAGGGCTGAAATTCCCAAAATGCCAAAAACGAATTTCTTTCTAAATGGGGACGTAAAGTAAGGAGCTTAACTCATTCTCGGTGTGAACAAAAGAGGAGGCCTCTTGTGAGCTTTTAAGAATACTCTGAGGGATGCTGTAATCATCCTCTGTGCCAACAGAGTCGTCATCTGCGTGTAACAGGACAGTCATGTTGTTCCAATGGAAGCAATTGCAAGCGTAGCCCATTGCAGAGATCTCACCCTTCTAGCCTGGGATCTCAGCATTATCTGAAGCTTTTGAAGTTATCTTAGAGCACCCTTTAAATCTTACTGTCTTATTCTAACAGCACCATATATAGTTTCATTGTTGCAGCCAGGAGCATTAACTGTTCTCAGGCCCCTGCGGAAGAACACTTCCATGGCTTTATTTCATATGGTGGATATCATAAAGACTTCATGCAGAATTCCTTCCCAAATTCACCTGAAAGCCTTATGTAAAGCCAAACATTTGCCTTATGCTTCCGAAGAGAAGAAGCGACACTGACTGAATTCACTAGGACTGTCTGATACTACTGTAAGTGAACCTAATCATTCACAAGACCCCTTTGCTTCTGTGAGCTTGAAGAGTTGCTGTGTACAGCTCACAAGCAAGGCTGTCAGAAAGGATCAGCCTTTGTTTCCAGCACAGCTAATGCATTGTTACCAGCTGGTTGACGTACCTCTCCCGCTGGTTGGTAATGCTCACTCCACCAGGCTCTTGGTCTGCTTCCAACGCATGCTGCTATTTATAATCTGAACAGCAGCTACAGGGACTCTGCTCCATTCATGTTTGTCAGGTCCTATGGATTTAGTTACTATACCAGATGTCAACTTTTGTAGTGAAAGTACTTCAGTCTCCATTCAACCAAATTCCTCATTTCTGCTGTACCAAGACAGTACTGCTCACCATACATCTGCAATGCACATCAGTGACACTTGAAGAAAAGAATTTACTTGCCCTTGAGCAACTGTAGTTTGAAACTATGACAGCAATAGAGTAAGAAATCCAACTTTTAAATTATTTTTTAAGCAACAAATCCAGTATTAAATACATAGAATATTAATAAGGCATAATTCTGCACACCCTTTATTTCTATAAGTCTGAACTAAAGCTTAAACCATGTTTTATAGTGTTGATATCACCTGCAAAGCAGTGAGCAATGCATAAGCAATACTGATTCCAAAAGCAGAAAACATCTCTTGATTTTTGACTGCTTTTCCTTCCTTGTTTCATGAAGGCATCTCTTGAAATAACTTCATTCTGAATGCAACTCAGTAATGTGGGCATCCTGCCCCTGCCTTTGCAAGTCTTCTCCAGCAGTCTAAACATGGTGACTGGAGCTTTTAGGATTAATTTTCCTTAAGTGACCTACTTCGCAGAGAAAGATAATCATGCATTTATAGCCTCTGGCATTCTATTCAGGTCACAGATGGACAGATAGCAAAGCTATTCCTCACTGACTTACTGGAGTTGTAACTAATACCCAGTGAGAATGAAGATAGGTCAATGTTAATCGGTCAGAATGCCTAAAAGTATGGAAGATCGTTGAATCCTACTTCAGTTTTCAGGGTGTGTCACAGTTATGCCATAGGATACCAGTCAGTGGTTTGCTCTAGGAGTGTGTTGTAGTAGTGATGAAATTATTGTGTGCCGTAGAAGTTAAATATCTGATTTTGAGTCCTTTGCCTTGAAGGTGGAGACTGTTCTGGCTGTGGACATGTCTAATGTTACCAACATATCAGATACTCTGTGGCCAACACCAAGAATCAGAGGTTCTGGGAAGGTTTTCAGCTTTTGCTTGCTAAGAAGAGTTTATAATCCTATGAAGAGTCATCAATGAAAACACAATTTTACATGCAATAAATATGAACTAAACCTTTGTTATGGAAGCCTTTTTTTTTTTGTATTGTGGTCAGCTGAGACAATAAAACACATATCTTGCTGTGAACCATTACAGGCCTATTTTTCCTCTTGTATTTTTTTTATCCTCCACTGCTGTAGAAGCACTGATGCAGCTATGTTTGTAAAGCAGCTTGTTATCTTATGTTCAGACAGCCAGAATTTTCACAAGGGAAATGATAAGGCTTCATCTTCTGTTACGATACTTTTAAAAGTTCAGTGAAGCTTTTCATACTGAGAAACAGGATGTCTCTTTCTTTGAAAGACCATCTTAAAACTTAAAGTGTGCCAGGAAACCATTGATGTTCATTGTGACAAGTCTGAAGAAATAAGTATTTAAATTGTCACAGTGCCAGCAAAAGGATGCCTCGCTTTCAGAACAAAACAAAACAACACAACATTATGCAGGTTGAATTCTTAAGCTGCAAATGTGTGTGTGCCTGTGTTACCCCGTGTATACAGCTCTGCTCTTTGTGCTGCGGTGGAAAACTGAAGGGTGTTCTGGCAGAAGTTTCATTTGCAGTTTGGATCACTTTCATTACTGAATAAGTGTTCCCTTTTCATGTGAGCAAATAATCTCAGAACACGTGAAGAATATTTTGGTTTTGTTTCAGATATTTAAAACCATTCAGACAACTTGACAGAGCTGTGCTTGCATTTCCTATGATGCAATCAAATACATCGAGGGTGAATCAATTCCTTTTAGCAAACAGCCTTTCAATCAGGAATTAAATAAAACATTTTAGAGAGAAAGAGTATATGTAGCCCTCCCATACCTATCCTAAGGGACAGTAGTGCAGCTTTTTCTTGATCAAAATTCTAGCCATGGGCTCTAGCAGTTGTTGTGAGCCCTTTGGATGTTCCATGCATGTACTTTCAGCTTCTGGACCTGAGTGTTTCCCACTCCAGGTGTTAGCCTCCGCATTTTCTCTCCAGAAGGACAGAATTCCCATTGTGCCTAAGATGTGTGTTTCTCAATGTTCACTCTGGAACTGTTGATAAATCTGAACAAATGTAGCTCTACAGATATAGGCGTCAATGTATATAATCTTAGTCTAGTTTAAGAACAGCCTGCTGTAGGTGTGCTTTGATCTGTTCCTAAAATAATTAATCTAAATAAGTCCAGTTTTAACCAGAATAATCCACAAACCATACCTTAGCACTGCTGTGATTTGCTACAGGCTATTTTAATCAGGATATGATTTTATGAAGTATGGAAATACAAAAAAATTTGTATCTTTGGTTCTTTGTTTCCTGGTATGATATTCATCACATATTTACGTCAGAGAATGTGGAGTTTTATAAGAAGAAACAGGATAAGTCTAAATAGTTGAGAAGTTACTGTGAATTATCAAATACAAAACTAGGCTAATATAAGTAATATGCTTCTATTTTGTGGAGCAATAGTACAATCTATAGAAGATACACTAGAGATTATTTGTAGGAAAAAACAGGGTATGTTATAAACAAATAACATCTGCATAACAGTAGACATGTTCAAGCCCACTGTATAGATTTCTTAGGGATAAAAGATAAGGTTGAGAAATAATACTGGTGCAGTCCTGTTGAAAATGACCAATTATTTAAAATAAGCAGCTCCAAAGAAATCTTCCACCTGTTGAACCAGGGTAGCTATAGCACTTATAGAAAATACATGATTTGTATTTACCACTGACATTCCAGCATACAAGAAATAACTGAAGAGCTCCTAGCTGCTTTCTTGACAGGGTGGTAAGGGCACTGCACAAAGTTGAAGGTGAGACACACCAGGAATCCCACTCAAGTGATTACTCAACGTTAGCTAGGACTCTGTCTTCTGGGGTCTTCATTGCTTATAAGTTCACCTTGTGTCATTGTGAGTATAAATAGTACATTGAAAAAAAATCCATTCATTACCCTTTTTGCATCTTCAATTATGATATGAAGTGATCAAACAGTTCCGTTCCTGTAACCATGCCAGATACTTAGCCTGTAATCTGCTGTGTTACATGAATATGCAATCTTGTGTGTATATTTCATCTGTGAGGAAAAATAAGTGGTAAGATGCATTTTGTAAACATGAGTAGTGTCACATGCACAGTAGCTACCAGTCCTGCTGTAGCAGGGCTGCAAAATAGGGCCACTCCCATGAACTTGGTGTGGACAGTTGTTTGCAAGATCAGAACATCTAGGAGGAAAAGTGAATATGATAATGGACCAGAATTTATAGCATGATTTTTACAGAACTTGTTGATCTGTTGTGATAGATGAAAAGTAAATCTGTTGAGAGAAACAGAAGCGTAGACATTGTTACAGAAATTTGTTTTCATCTTGTTTAATATGTGAGTCAGTATTCCCTAATGAAGTAGGATTATCATTATATTAGTTTAGTCATTTAAGATTTAAAATTTCCAGTGGTGAACTTCTAATTAGTTGAATAGATCATGAAATGCTAGAGCAATTTGAAAGAACCCGTATTTCTCTTCTGAAAGAATTTGTATTCCTATTCAAGGGGGTGAAGCAGTGTATTTGGAAGAAAACGCTGGAGCATGGAAGAATCAGACATCCCATTTTCGTGAAACAGTAGATGTGATCTGAATTGATAATGAATATTGCTTAGTGACTGGCTGACTTTGAATGCCTAAGGAGCTTTTATAGGCATCATAACGTTTTTGAAATATGCTTTCGTGGGATGGGCTGTGCATATGCAAGAAGTGGAAAAAGAAACTTGGTGGGTAAAATGGAGGCAGAATGTTTCATTTGTGTGAAGTTCAAATAAGCATCAGTAAACTATAATTAAACATATTAAATTATATTAATTGTTAGAAATAGGTAGATTATAATAATTATCCATAATTCACCGTGAACATACACAAAGTCATTTTGACCACAGTTACACGTCATTGGTTGTCAAAGATGCCTTTAATAGTAAGCTAATTAGACAAAATGAATTATTTTCTATATGTATTTTCCACATAGGTGTGCACCTCACATGCTGTTGTCTTTAAAAAAGTAAACAATAATGACCTATTTGCATACTAATACATTCACCTTATACATCTGAAGTATTTTTCCTTTGCATACTGAGTGTAAGGGCAGGGTCTATGGATGATGGCTGACTAATTATCTTTGAAAATTAAAACCCTGTGTTTGCTCAGATAATAACTAAACTATAGGCAAGAGTTGTTCCTCCATAGGCTGCCTCAATAAACCCCAACATCAGAATCCTATTTGCAATGAAGGAATAATATCTCTATGCTTCTTGATCTTTAGCTTCTTTGCTGGTATTACTGAAGTATTATTAACAGTATTATGTTGTTGAAATTCAAGATCTTTGACTTTGTAAGTACAGATTAAGTATGGTATTTAATGAAAAAAAAGGATATTGCAGGCATAGAAGGCTTGCATTAGGGTAACTAAGCTGTAGTTCCGAAGTACTACATTAGCTCTCTTAATCATGTTGGTGACAAATCTTTTTCTACAATATCTTTTATTAAGTAATAGGTTGAAAAAGCATTTATACTCAATACATATATATTAAATTGATGACTAATGATATACATATTCTAGAATTATGTGCTGTTGCTTTTCATAGAATCACAGAATCATAGAATGGCTTGGGCTGGAAGGGACCTTAAAGATCACCTCATTCCAACTCGCCTGCCATGGGCAGGGATGCCACCCAGTAGATCAGGTTGCCCAGGGCCCCATCCAGCCTGGCCTTGACCACCTCCAGGGATGGGGCATCCACAGCTTCTCTGGGCAACCTGTTCCAGTGCCTCACCACCCTCGGAGTAACGAATTTCCTCCTAACATCTAGTCTCCCCTCTTTTATTTTAAAACTGTTCCCCCTTGTCCTATCACTTCCTGCCTGTGTAAAAACTTGCTCTTCATCTTTTTTATAAGCCCTCTTCAAGTACTGAAAGGCTGCAGTGACGTTTTCCCGGAAGCTGGTGTGGATTTCATCATCCTTAATGTTTTATTAAAACAAAATAGCCGGTTGAACTGGGAAGGTAGAGGTTGTTTTCCAATAATGATATATCTGTATTAAAAATTTTGGGTATTTTCCGAATTTAAAGTTTTGATGATTTGAGCACTTGTATTCTCATTTGAACATTTAGTCCTAGAGATTTGAGCACTCTGACCATTCTCATTCTGTCTGTGCAGTTCGACAATCAGCAAGCACTGGGAGGCAGAACTGGCCACACTCAAGGGTAACAATGCTAAGCTCACAGCAGCCCTGCTGGAGTCCACTGCCAATGTAAAACAATGGAAACAACAGCTTGCTGCGTATCAGGAGGAAGCAGAACGTCTTCATAAGCGGGTAAGTCAAGGCAAACAGCCAGGACCGTTGAGCTGGAAGCACTGGTGACTGTATTCATTCATTCTGAAGTAGAACACGTAAGCTTGTTGTTGGGGCTTTAGGTAAATCTTTGAGACAAACACTAGCAATCACTTTAAAGCACACAGAGTTTCTCAGGAAATTCTTTTGTAGCAGTTCCTTTTCTGCAGAGGGTTTTCTTGCAGCTAGAGTTATGTAAGCTGTGAACCTTAGGACATCTTTGCCAGCTTTCACTCTTCATTTTGTGCCAGCTGCATCACATCTGTTTCAGGACCTTCTCCATAGCATTGCACATAACTCCCTCTTGCCTTTAAGTCCATAGAAACTTGACATCGGATCTGTAAGTTAAAAGAACACTTTTGTAGTTTCCAAAGGTACCAAAGACCAACAGCTTCCTTTTGTTCTTGCACCCAAAGAAAACTGAGCATAGGACCGCTTTCATCATATGCAATTAAACATCTGCTCTTGCATTCATGTAGGAGGGGCAGGGTCCCATTCCCTTCACTGTAAATTTTGCAGAAGTCATTTGGCAAACCAGAAACTAGAGCACAACTCGGGCAGGAATAACAGTCTTTGAGGGAGGAATAAGGAGTATGCAAGGTCGAAGGCTGCATTGTGAAAACAAGTATACAATTTCTCTTCTGTTTTCACATGTAACACAATATATTGGTATAATTAATTCACATTTATCTACTCGAATTTGTCATTGTAGCTTAGGGCATATTTTTGTGCAAAGTGAAGGCAAGTCTAGCACATATATAGAGGAAAGATGTGGAGCTTTTTTACAGTTTTGTTAATATCAGGAGATGAACTTAGTTAGGAAAATCAAAAAAATCAAGAGACATATACTTTTGTGCATGAAAACCACTTTCATGAATAAGCTGACAGACAGGAAAGGTCGAGTAGCAAGCACGGCAGACCTTTTAATTTAGTTTTATATGCTGTACTCTCTTACACGAGATAGGGTATGGAAATCGCAGTTAGCCAAATCCTGCAAATTGCAAAGGGTTCTTTCACACCTGTGCTCGACCTGTCCAACTGAAGGCTATTAGTAGTCACAGGAACAAGAATCATATTGGTCTGAGGATGAGAAATTCAGTAGATTGCATCTAACCTTCACCCAACTCTGGAAGAGTAGCAAGAACTCCCATGACTTGAGAAACATGGCGAAATGTCAGGTTTCTGGTTGTCCTATACCTAGACTGACTTGAAATAAAGATCTTGAAATTCCAGCTTGATGAGTTTAGTAGGGAAGAATGACAATTTCCAATGGACTCTACCTGCATTTGTGATACCTGTCTGGATGAAATGCATGAAATGTAATTAAAACTGGTGCTTTTTGCAAAGTGCTTTCAATTCAAGAAGTCAGCAATTGCTGACAAAATTGCTTTGCATCAGACATTTTCCATTCAGGCACAAGCTTGTCATGTACGTTTGTACAGAGAGGTTTTCACTTTGTCTCATTTAAGCGTCTCCTTTGGAAGGGTGGAAGTTGGGGGTGGAACCGGTGTTCCAGGTTTGTGGATGAAATATAATAGTCACAGCTGATAAAATTACGTAAATTATAACCTTATATCATAATTACTGAAGAATTTCAGGTGGATTTGACCACTAGTTAGGTTTTACAGTGAAGAACTTATTGATAAATATAGACATAATGAGGTAACGTTCTTCATTATCTATTCAAAATAGAATGTATTAACAACTTTAGTTGCAAAGGTGAGACAATACAGTTCTGATCCAACAAAGAAAAGAAAAGTAACAGAGAACGACAGTAACTGAATTATTTGCGTGCCCACTGTGGGGAGACCCAACCAAACAAAATGAGCAAGGCACTGTGGTAGAAGATCTCATTTTCTTTATATTACTGTCACTCTTAGTCCTGTCCAGTTTACAATCTGTTATTGGCAAACACAATTAATGAATACAGGAATTTTTTGTATGCCACTTTGCTTGCACCTGATACTATGGTTAACAGATGTAGTAACCAAATCCTTGTAACTACATTCATTAATAGGTGATTACTTTTCATAATCTTTGCCTAGCAAATTTCCTGCAATTATTTTGTATTTCTGAGGGAATACAAAATGTTATAACATGGGAGCATCTACACTGTACTCTTACAATCACCTTTTACGTGCTTGTGTTAAATCTTTCTGTAATCCGTGACCTTGGGGCTTACTGATATCTCACATCTCTCTGGGCCTATGGCTCTCTGGGCATGCCCATAAGTTACTACAGGATAGTTCGTCAAGAGTACTGCCCTCTTAAAGCAATTGGAATTGCTTTAAGAACAATATAGACTTGGCTAACAGAGTAAATCAACCACTCCAGGCAAAAGTGTGCAGAGTATGTTAAAAAAAAAAAAAAGTCAATCACCTCAATCTGTTACCCACACAGCACAGTGTAATAGCTGTTCTGACCTGCGTGCTGGAGACTGATCTTTCAATTTGAGGTAGTCCCCCATTCGAAAAAGAAATTTTAATTCAGATATTTCTCTCTTACACAGATAGAAAATGTGATTTTGGAATGGTGGATGTGGAGGCTGTTGGCGATGGTATGTTTGGTAGCAAGCAGCATTAAGAGTGTTAAGAGACTATATCATGTAATCATTCTGTTTGGTTTATCTGTTAAGCTCAGTATAAGCAAAAGCTGCAACTGATCCAAAAATGCTCCTTAAATTCATACTCCTGGAATCCATCTCTCCTGAGATTACATAAAAGTTACACAGCATGTCTAAGATGGTCATTTTTTTATATATATATAATTCATATAGACACAAAAACATGAATAAGCGCAGCAGTCTAAGAAAACTGACTAACATATTGAGTGAATTTGCTTCTATAAGTGCTTGTCCTTCTCCATAGGATAATCATCTAGATAGTGCTGTAGACATGCTTTTAGTCAGATGAGATGAACCCCATCTTTAGTTCACAGAATCACAGAATAATTTAGCATGGAGGAACACTTTGGAGCTTATCTTGCCCAATTCCCCACTGAAAGCATGGCTAACTTTGAAGTTACATCCAGCTCCAGGGTTGGATCAGGTTACTCAGGACCATGAGGCAAGTCCTGAAAAATGGAGAACTCACAGCGTGTCTGGGCAACCTATTCCAATGTTGGACCACCCTTCTTGTCAAATTGTTTTTCCTAATATCTATTTAGAATTTGCCATACTGCAACATGTGTATGATGCCTGTTCAGAAGAAAAATGCTTTTTAGTCCAAGACAAATTGTGTCGAGAAAGGGTAAATAGATGATATTTAGAAATACTCATAGAAAAATTTACTTCAAGAAGAAATAAAAGTTCGGAAATTAGTTTTCATGTTTAGTTGCAATGTAGTGGTTGTTTTATGCGCAAAAGTTGGCTGTCGCAGCATGTGGCCCGCTGGAGAGGAAGAGGGTGTGTAGATCTGTATGCATTAGAGGGATATGCTCACTTACAAGATCATGGTGTTGTACAAAATAGACCAGCTTCCAAAACAAAGAATTGTACTTCCAACGGTAGTTGCTATGTTTAGTGCAATTTAATAATATATTATGTGGCTTATGTATAATGTAACAGTGGTATTCACTCCTTACGTGCTTTAAGTATATATACAAGTTTTTGTGCCTGAGTCATCTATCTGCAAACCGCAGCAGATTCATCCTCTGTCAAGCGTGGTAGTGGTGGGGAAGTAATACATACTGATTAGTGAATTTTATCTTATTGTTTCTATTTTTAGTTTTGTCTTTATATAAATAGACTTACTTACATAAATAGTTGCCTCTTTCTATAAATAAGGAATGTTTTTTATTGCTAATACTATGTATTAGGTGACTTCTTATGGTACCTTTTTCCACAGTTTGAACTTTGTCATGTTTTATTTATGAACATCCTTTGATTTTACATTATAGCTCACCTTTATATTTTTCATTATTCTCATTCACTGTGATAAAAGGGGTGCTTTGGCTCATAGAATCATAGAATCACCTAGGCTGTACACCTCAGGTCCAACCATCAACCTGACCTACCAAGCCCCATCACTAAACCATGTCCCTTAGTGCCACATCAACCCGTCTCTCAAATACCTTCAGGGATGGGGCCTCCACCACTTCCCTGGGCAGCCTGTTGCAATGCTTGACCACATTTTATAGAATAAATTCTTCCTGATATGCACTGTAAACTTCCCCTGGCGCAACTTGAGGCTATTTTCTCGCATCCTATGACTTGTCGCCTGAGAAAAGAAACCAACACCAACCTCACTGCAACTTCCTTTCTGTTAGTTGTAGAGAGCGATGAGGTCTGCCCTCACTCACCTTTTCTCCAGACTAAACAACCCCAGTTGCCTCAGCCACTCCTCATATGTCTTATTTTCCAGTCCCTTCACCAGAGCTTCANGCTGGATCATATTCAGCCGGCTTTTAACCAGCACCCCCAGGTCTTTTTCTGCTGGGCAGCTTTCCAGCCACTCTTCCCCCAGCCTGTACCACTGCATGGGGTTGTTGTGCCCCAAGTGCAGCAGCCAGTGTGGCCCATCGATCTAGCCTATTGATATTCCCCCTGCAGAGCCTTCCTACCCTCAAGCAGTACTCATTGTAAACTTTGCTTTTTAAGGTGTTTTAAATTACTGTAAACCCAACATTTTTTATTCTTTAATTGTTTTCAAATTTGACTGAAATAGTTCCTGTGTATCACAGTTTATGCTTTTTAAAATATAGAAACAAAGCTACAAGGCCCCCATCTTTGATTTTGATAGCATTTAAAAAAAATTATTTAATTTATCATTTGTTGTTTTTTTTTTTTTTCCTGATTAAGATTTCCTCATCTATCAAATCAGTTTCTCACATTAACCTACATTTATTTGCTTTTTTTCTGAGGCTTTTACCTTCTTTCTCCCATTTGTTCTCTTCATTAATAATGCCTAGAGCTGAGAAGAAATAGAACACAATTTCAGTGTGGCTGAGTGCAGTTTTCCATAAATTAAAGTTGCGTGCTCTCTTCTGGTATATTATGTGCTTAAGTCAGAAATACTGTATGTTGATATTTTGTCAGACATATTTTTAAAAATTCAAAATTTGACCAAATTCTTGTATGTTTTTTTCCTTCTGAAATACAAAGAGATAATAATTTTGAGAAGACTTAATGACCAGTCAAGAGCTTAATTTAGAGCTCTGAGCCTTCTGTCATCTAATCTGCTCAGAAGCAGCTTAACGACAAGGATTTCCCTTAAACAGGGTTGGGGAGCACTCCTACACATCCTGTGTAGTTTTTTGAAGTCAGAAGGGATTTGTGAGCTTAGAACAGCCCAGTAGCAGAGAAAAAAAAAAAAAGAAGTAGCTACTTCAAACAAATAAAATAGCATTTGTACTAACATTAATCCTGGTATTGTAGAAAGAAAGGGATTGAATGGTGATATGAATTATGGAAGTAACCCAAAGTTTCATCTTTGTCATGTAAAAAATGAAAAATATGCATTTTTTCTTGCATGTTAACTGCTAAAGTAAATCATCCTACGACACTCGGCAATAGCACAGAGTAATAACACCAGTGCATAATAAAAGAGCTGCAGTCCTTGAAGATTGTTCATCTGCAGGAAAAGAAACCTGTAGTAACAAGATGCAGGCAAGTGATCAAGCTCTTGGGTATTCCTAAAAGAACTCTAGGTTGAATTCTAGGTTGTTATTTTACCAAGATTTCTTAGGAAATAAGATAAAATTAGCTTATTATGTTCTGGTTCTTTACTCCAGTGAATGAAATAAGTATGAAGACATCTTATGCAGTCATCAAGAACAATTGAGAAATAATGGACCCTGATTTCACTACTGTTAAAGGAAATTTTAAAGTGGATATTAAAAAAATGCATGAGCATGCAGAAATAAAACCATGATCATTTTACTGGTCCATTTCTATGTTACTTAAAGAAACCAAGTATCTTTAAATGCAGTTAGTAAAGTCCACAGGAAGTATGGGGCCTGACATGAGCCATCTGCTCAGATTATCCTAAAAATCTGTAGAAAATCTTTGCAGACCCTTAGCATTCACCTCCACATCTCCGCCACCTGTATTAGTAATTGAATAGCCAAGACTCAGTTTCAAACATTCAGGTGTGTGATTGCTTGCTGAATCAGAGCCCATACTTATTTGCTGAGAAGTCAGTCCTTATTGAAGAACTTGTTAGTACCAATGTGAGACTACTGTGAATAACTAAATATTTGGTCTTACTTGAGTGAGGAAGGAAATTTTCTGAAAGTGGAAATATGAAATAAGGTGACAGAAAGTGTGGTAACAAGAAATTGGTGAATGGGGTTTTAATAAAAAAATTCATTGACAATGCACCTTTTTTTAGGCGATAACTGTCTCTTGTCATACTCACTTCAAGACTGTGTCCTTCCTATCCCTACAGAACAATCTGAACTTATATTTAAATTTAGATCGCTTGATTAAAGGAAAAAGTTACCCAACTATAACTTCCTTCTTAAATTATCATAATTAACATGTGGCTTGGTAGTTGTGTGGTGCCATATGTTTATGAAGAAAATAGAAGAGCATTTTGCAGGGTAAATATGGTTAGTTTGGCAATTTAATCAAAACAGTGGGATTATCATTTTGCTAGCATTTTTTAATGCATTTAATTGAAACAAATGTGTGTGCAGATGGACCAATCCTGAGTGCACAAAAAATAAGTAAATAAATCCGTATTTTTACATATGCGGTTATTAATCGTAGAATCATAGAATGGTTTGTGTTGGAAGGGATCTTAAAGAGTTCCAACCCCCCTGACATGGGCAGAGACCCTTCCACTAGATTAGGTTGCCCAAAGGCCCATCCAGCCTGGTCTTGAACACCTCCAGGGATGGGGCATCCACAGCTTCTTTGGGCAACCTGTTCCAATGTCTCACCACCCTCTGAGTAAAGAGTTTCTTCCTTACATCCAACTTGAATCTGCCCTCTTTCAGTTTAAAGCCATTACCCCTTGTCCTATCACTACACGCCCTGCTAAAGAGTCCCTCTCCAGGTCTCTGGTAGGCCCATTTAGGTGCTGGAAGGCTGCTATAAGGTCTCCCTGGAGCCTTCACTTCTCCAGGCTGAACAACCCATCTCTCTCAGCCTGTCTTCAGAGGAGAGGTGCTCCAGCCCTCTAATTATCCTAGTGGCCCTCATATGGACTCTCTCCAACAGGTGTGTTTCTTTCTTATGCTGGGGGTCCCAGAGGTGAATGCAGTACTCCAGGTGGGGTCTCACAAGAGCGGAGTAGAGGGGGAGAATCACCTGCCTCCACCTGCTGACCACACTTCTTTTGATGAAGCCCAGGATATGGTTGGCTTTCTGGGCTGCAAGCACACATTGCCGTTCATGTTGAGCTTCTCATCCACCAACACCCCCAAGTCCTTCTCCTCAGAGCTGCTCTCAATCTTTTCTCTGCCCAGCCTGTATTTGTGCTTGGTATTGCCCCGACCAAGGTGCAGGACCTTGCACTTGGCCTTGTTGAACTTCAGGAGGTTGGCATGGGCCCACCTCTCAAACCTGTCAAGGTCCCTCTGGATGGCATCCCTTCCCTCCAGCGTGTCGACTGCACCACACAGCTTGGTGTCATTGGCAAACTTGCTGAGGGTGCACTCAGTCACACTGTCCATGTCGCCAACAAAGATGTTAAACAGCACGAGTCCCAGTACCTACCTGTGAGGAATGCCACTTATCACTGGTCTCCACTTGGAGGTCGAGCCATAGACCACAACTCTTTAAGTGCAACCATCCAGCCAATTCCTTATCCACCAAGTGGTCCATCCATCAAATTCACGTCTCTCTAATTTAGAGACAAGGATGTTGTGTGGGACAGTGTCTAACACTTTGCATAAGTCCAGGTAGATGACATCAGCTGCTCTTCCCTTTTCTACCAACACTGTAACCCCATCATAGAAGGCCACCAGGTTTGTCAGGTATGATTTGCCCTTAGTGAAGCCATGTTGGCTGTCACCAATCACCTCTTTGTTGTCTATGTGCCTTGGCATAGTTTCCAGGAGGATCTGTTCCATGATTTTGCTGGGCACTGAAGTGAGACTGTCTGGTCTGTAGTTCCCCAGGTCTTTCTTTTTTCCTTTTTTAAAAATGGAGGTTATGTTTCCCCTTTTCTAGGCAGTGGCAACTTCACCAGACTGCCATGACTTCTCAAATGTGATGCATAGCGGCTTAGCAACTTCATCCACCAGTTCCCTCATGGACTTGTGCACCTTTAGGTTCCTTAGATGGAATTCTAATTCCTAATCTGGAATTGCAAGCAAATTCTTGTTGCAGTTGAAAATCCTGAAAAAGCAAAAATAAAAAGTTAGCTCTTGCCCAAGTGATGTTAAATAATGTTAGATATTGACCAAATGTTCAAGACAGATGTTCGGGGAAGTTTTAGGTTTAGAAACAACACAGTAAGATCTGGAAAGGCTAATTGTTCTAACTGTTATAGTCGAGTTTCTAGAAGGTATGTGGGAAATAGTAACTTTGCTTTTTATTTGTGAAATTACAATCCTTTCTTAAAAAAAGAGTTTATGTTTTAGAGCAGGCTGTAATTATGTGCCTAAGGTCTATTATCCTCACAGTGGAACTAGTTTCTAATAAAAAGAAATCCGGAGTGGTATTTTAAAAATCCTTGAGAAGAGCCCTGTGAAGGCTGACCACCTTCTTTGCCTGATATTAAGGGATAACCAAAGGAAAAAATACAAGCAGTTTATTTCAGGGGTATGTATTTTTCTCTCAGACATACATTTTTGCTCCTCCATTCTCCATTTGAGCTATCATAAATTTCATAATGTTTTTGAAATTGTATTTGTTGTCAGTCTTGGAGTGTCAGAGCACTTACTAGGACAGGATTTCTGAAGTCTAGCACATACTCTGAGGTCCCTTTCTATGCATGATTCCTAATACTAATAGTCCACATAAAGCTTTTATGAAGATTCAATCCTGGCTTAATACTTACAATTTACTAAAAAGACAGTTCTTTTTCAGACAAAGCAGGTGAATCAGGTGGTGGTAGTTTTGTTTCCTGAAATCAGAATGTGAAGTCAGCTTTTTTTATGGATGGTGAACTGAAGGCAAGTCCTTTCTATCTTCTTTTCTTTGCCTTCATTTGCTTTTAGACCAGATTTTCATTTATGACCCAAGACTATTTCTTCTTTCTTTCTCTTTCTCTTTCTCTTTCTTTCTTTTTCTTTCTTTCTTTCTTTCTTTCTTTCTTTCTTTCTTTCTTTCTTTCTTTCTTTCTTCCTTCCTTTCTTTCTTTCTTTCTTCCTTCCTTTCTTTCTTTTTCTTTCTTTCTTTTCTTTCTTTCTTTCTTTCTTTCTTCCTTTCTTTCTTTTTTTTGGGGGGGGGGAATTCTCTTACGCTGAATTTAGGGTGATAAAAAAGTAACTGCTATCACTCTGGGAAAGTAAAAAAAATGTTTTCACTTAAAGGCCCCTCACACTCATTTTCATCATCTTTCTAAAAAAAAAAGAAATGTTGTTAAGATCTGCAGGTTATACAAAGCACTCTTTGTGGAGGCATACCACAGCATTCTTATGTAGTCAAAGCTTTGTAGAATGAAATATATCCTATAATTCCAAAACTCCATTGCAGAATGAGGAAATTACTGGAAATAAAGTCCTCAGGATTAAAGAGTCTGTACCATGTTTGCTATTACGTGTATTTTACTAACTGGTCAGATAGCTGGGAAAATACTTTCTAGATTGCAGACAAAGGGATGTCCCCTGAGGTTGGTGTTAGCATTATCAGTTGCAAATAACAATGCATGGCTGAAGCTCAAAGCATCGATTTTAGTACACTTCTTGTATTTTCAAATATTCCTATTGCAGTTTCATTACTTACTTCACAAAAATGAAGCAGATGATGGATTATTCCTCTTTCATGTCTGCAGAAATGAGTAACTGTAGAAAACATTTTGGTATTTCCATGGCTTGAGGTTTCCGTGCCCACAGGGAAAAATGTATCCTTTTCAGCAAAATCTTTAATTGATTTCTAAGCTGAAAAAGGTAATATATTGTTGGTAATACACAGAACTCCCTCCTGCCCCCAGGTTATCATTTTATCTATGGGTAGATCTTGGAAGACTACAGTAGTTAATTTGCTGTCAGAAATGATACATATGAATAATACTATGATGTGCTTTTTGTTCTTTCAGCAGCAACATAGAAAAGCAGTTTTCCTTGTTTTCTGCATTTTCATATTTCTTAGAACCAAAAATTTTCCCAGTGTTTTTGTTCTTCAGAGCTATACTAGACTGGTTTTTATGACTGTCTTGTTTGCATGCTGTCTTCCATCTTACTGTCCACCATGAAGAACTGAGAAGCTTCTTCTGCAAAAAATTATGTGAAACTTTATGCAGTTATTCCTAGTTTTACTGAGCCATGCAATATCGTTTTTATTCTCATTGTGGCAAGCAAAGGGCTCTTTTTTCTTTGAAAGAGGTTCATCTTCAGTTATTGATAGAATAATGTTATTAAAATCATAGTTATGATCCATTAAGCGATGTAACTCAACCAGCTAAAAATATATAAGTAATACTTAAATTCTGTATTGCACATGAGTACTCTGTCTGTTCTGCACCGTAGCCTGGGTTAGTAGACCTTGGATATTGTGTTCCACAATAAATATGTGACAAAAATACCTTTAGGAAGCAACAAGTTAATAGTGTCGGGTATATCTATAAAACAGAGTAAAGCAACACTGCAAATGTATTTTAACCTGTTTTTCTCTGCATTTCTCTAGTAGTTGAAGTAGTTTCTGTATGAAGTTTAAAAAGAAATTCATGACTTGCTGGTACTAAACCAAAGATACTGAACAAAAATTGTTGTTGATTGAGATCACAAGGGTACAGATCTGTCTCAAGAAAATGGTTTGAAAAAGTGAATCAGCCTTGAGCAAATATAGCTCAGATTCATTCAGTCAGTAATTGCTCTGGGAGGGTGACCACTTGAAATAATTCTGACATTCCCACTTTTTTGCTTCTGTCTAACCAAAGTTTTTGCTTGTAAAGCCGTTGTCTGTGGTAGGATTTGATACGAACTCCTCACTTGGTTTCTTAGTGCTTTGATTTCCTTAGTTTTCCTGGAGAAGCTTTGTGCAGTCACTGTCTTAAGCTCATACAAAATCTGTTACCCCATCTATTACATGGCCTCACTCCTCCTGTCTTTACAGCAGCTGCACACTACGATGAAAACTTCTGCCTGGCGTTCTCTTCTATTTAAAGGCTGTTGACCCTAGATCAGAACTTCCAGAAAAATCTCAAATGCCTTCTGCTGAGAAGGTTTAGACTCTGTCAGAAAAAGTTGCCTTTCTGTCTTATTTCAGCTGATGTATTTCTCACTAAAGTAGGCATTTAATTATAATAAAGTCCAAATACTAGAAAAATTAGCTCATTAAATAGTTACTGGAAAATTGTTTCAGAATTTCTTTCTCTGCAGGTAATCCTTACCTGGATGAAAAAAGTGAAATACAGAAGCAGGAGCTAAGAACAATATTCCTTTCATTTTAAGTCTCAAATATGAAGCCACAATATTGACTTTTTCAATATATGCAAGTCAATACAGTCGTATGATGGCACAAAGAACCTTGTTTAGTCAGTTATTGTTCAAAGACTGTTTTTTCAGTCTCTGTCAGAATTCAGAATACAGTCAGAATTCAGTACCTGAAACAAGATTTAATCACAGATACATTACTTAGTGTTGCTGTGCAAAGGCTTGAATGGTTGCTTGAGCCTTGCTCTTAAATGTGAAAAAATGAATGAGGAGATGTCCCTGAAAGTAGCATGTGGGAGGGTCACACTAAAGTATTTTAGCTTCCTTTTATGCCCCTTTCTGTGCGTAATGCATTAACAGTTATTTTTAATGTCTTTTGGGCCAATGGTCATGAGAAAAATAAATTCAATTTGAAACAAGGAAATAGAGCAAGTAAATGTTATCCAGATTTTTTGCCTAGAGCTTTATCTTTTGTTACTTCTGTTTCCAATGACATATGTTTTATATTGCATCATTTTGCAGCCCATCTTACTCTACAGGTTTTTTTGAAAGGGTCGTAATATGATTTTCTTTTTTAAAGGTGCATTCAGAAAGAGCATCATGAAGATGTTTGACATCTTTTCAGATTTGTGTAGGAATGGGCATTTAAATAAGACTGTGATTAAACTAACAATGTTTTTTAATTGAATTTGTCCTTTTTTTCCAAGTTACTGGTTTTTCAATGAGCAGTAAACAAAACAGTTGAGCAATGAATTATTTTTTTGCATAAGCACTAAGAGATGGATCTTTGCCCAGGGAAAAGCTAGAACAGAGTAAGACATCACAGCCCCTTTAGTGTGGGTAATTAATTGCCCTTCTGAGAGCAGTTGACTGTTGGCAAGAAGGTTAGTGGTTCAAACCCTACTCCGCTCAAGCAAAATCTGCTGTGTTTGCCTGAGCAATTTCAGTAGGTGTCTTGAGTTAGTATGGCCCAGAGCGCAGTGAGGAGTCTTCCTGCAAGCCGTGCAGCCAGTGGGTCTCTTGAAGGAGGCATTTCCAGCTGGCAGCAATACATGAAGCCAAGAGCAGTAACATTTCACCCACCCCATCTCAGTCCACTACCCACCTCGGACTCCAGGCTTGCACTAACAGTATGCATGCATCCTCACCACATGCACCTGCCCAGAGGAAACCGCATGGGAGCAGTAGGATTCAAGCTCCTCCTTAGTCACTCTGCGCTGTTGCTTCTAGAGCACGAGACACTAGGAGAGAGGTGGTCTGGGGACTGAAGTTTTCCTGTGTCTCTCCTGTTCAGGCTGCTCCACTTCGTGTAAATAAGTATCCACTATGCCAGTACTCAGTAAGAGCCAGCGGGTGCAACAGCTTTAGAAGAGAAATTGACCTTCTTGGAGGTTACCATATAATGTTCCAGACTTTCACAATGGGTGGGAGAGGGTCTGAACCTGGGTTTCTAAACCAACACTAACCCTGGGTTCACAGAGGCTTCCGCTTCTAATTCAAGACTTGGTTCAGCAGAAAAGCTTGGAAATGTTTAACAGGTTAAACTTCAGCAGGGGTGAAGGTGGTTGATGCAGATGAGTTTGACAGTTGTAGCAAAAGTTAAGAATGAATCAGAGCTCAACATAAAGCAGCAGTGGCAGGATTTATGCTGAACCTCGGGCAGAAGTACAGGAACCTGCGTAGAAGTGTGGCGACTGTACTAAATGGTGAATGGTTCTTGACTGGGCAAGACTCTGAGCAGCCAAATGTGACTTCAAAATTGGTCCAGTTTTGAATGAGGGGCCTGGACCAAGTGATGACCAGGGTCCACTTCCAGCCTAAATTATTCTGTGACTTGGTGATTCTTGCCGTATTTACACACAGTGTAATGCAGAACAGTGTGTTAGTTATTATTACTGTAGTGAATACTGTAGCAGTTACAATTGGTAGCAGTCACAAAAAATCTAAATGGATACACTTTTGTGAAATTTTCACAAACTGAGAAAATGATCTAAGACTGCAGTCATAATGCTCAACAACATATAAAACTGAACAAACTACTGTTACTTTTTTACCACGAGCATAGATGTTTCTATTGGGACAATTCCAGTGAATAAGGCAGTTCTGGGGGATGTTGTCAAGCTATTTCCTCTTCTGTAATTACCCTTATCCCTCCCAAGAATTGCTGTAATCTTAGCATCTCTACAGTTATAAACCTGGTGTGCAAAAATGTCAAATGACAGCTTTCCAGGAGGAGCAAATAGACTACTCATGGCTGTTTGTGCCACAGGGGAGCACAGAGGAAGTTCATGACCTGTGACAGAAAGAAAAGCTGAGAGGGATTTTGTTTTAATTTTCTTGTATTTCAGTCTTGGTTTTCCCTCAGCTTCTCCCTGCACTCAGTAATCTACCTTTTAAGCCTACAAACAGTTCAGAGTCGGAAATTGCTGGCATCGCAGTGGCTTCACTGGCTAGACTACATCAGTGGTGGAGAGCACCAACCTTGATTCCTCTAGCTGTTCGTTTATCTAAGAAAGAAAATTGTCCTGGGGAATACATATCCTCTGTCTAGGGGCTACTTCTCTGAGGAGGTTAAATTGAGACCTAAAGATTTTCCTTGACAAATTGGGTAGCACATTGTTCAAACTAGTTTTGGGGGCAGATTCTTTCTGTAGGTAGATGATGCAGCTCTGTCAAAACTATATACTTAGATTGACAGGCACGGTCTGGAAAAAAATGAGTTATTGGTTTTTAAATTGTATTTTTTTTAACAGTTTGGTATTAAACAAAAAGGTTTTAGTACAAACATCCACGCAAACATGCAGTGTGAGAGTTCTCTTAAAACTTTGATCTGTAATTTGAGAGGTATATGAAAAAAGACTTTCTGTGTAGACTGTAGCTGCATGAATATTATTTCTTTAGTGCATAAGCCATTTTTGAACGACAGTTTTTCGGTGAATGGCAAGATATTAACATCTCTTCAATTAAAAAAATAAAATGAAAAGGGCATACTATTGCCAGGTATCTTATCTTATCCAAGGGCAGATGGAGAATGTTTGCTGCCAGCTAACAACGAGGAACTGTACAAATCCAAATAGTGCCATTAGCTCTTGGTGTTGTGACTGAGAGATGAGGTCTGAAGCTAGAGGAAGTAAGAAGATGGCAGCTGTGCATTGGTAGCTGAGTATCTGCTGTTACGCTTTTGATGCATAGTCAGAAATTGAGGCTGTGAAATGTTAATTGGCTTGCTAGGAAGGGGGTGAGCATTGTGGTTCAGTTGATTGAGATGGTGCAACATAAAAAAGTGTCAGATGGAGGGGTTAGTTAGATAGATCTGTGTTTAATCATCATTACTCTTTCTGAAATGGTAATTCAGCTTCTTCTGTAAAATGTTCAATACTTAGTAAGTATAACTTTTAATTAGTGTGCTTTTCAGCCTGCAATATATTAAATTTATTGTTTCCAAGTTTTTACAGTAAACGTTAGAAGTCATGGCAGCCATTTTCTGCAAAACAGTTTGTGAAGGAATTTTATGCAGACTTCATAAGAACACCTTCACCATTTTAATCAACATAAGTCACTCAGAACTAAGGGTATATTTCAAATGCAGATATTTATGCAAAGAAGTAAGGGTACGATGAAATTGTTGCTATTAATTCTGTATGTGTTACTACTACTTATTTCAACAGGTGACTGAGCTAGAGTGTGTGAGCAGTCAAGCCAATGCAGTCCACACACATAAAACAGAGTTAAACCAGACAATACAGGAATTAGAATCTACGCTGAAGAAAAAAGAAGAGGTACTTGCTAATGTTTATTGTTGGCTTTTTTGTTACATCATTTCTAAAGGCTTTCGATAATAATCTTGCAATGGCTGGTAAATATTGTGCTATTTCCCATAGATGTTAAAAATTATTTTTTCAGTTACTTGAAATGATTAATATTTTTCCTTCTATGTAATTACATCAGTCCAATATAGAGCTGGGTATCTGAAGAAGAAAAAAGTAATTTTTTGTCTTTGCTTTTACTGAGCATCTCTCTTTGCAAAAATAAGTCTGCATCAAGGCACACTTGGTTTCTTCAGCGCAATCGTCACACTGATGCTGTCCACACCCACCAAGAAGGGAAGCAGTTGCAAGCATGCTTTCCTTTTTCTGGAGAGAGGGGTTTGGAGCAAGAAAGAGATTGATGCCTTGTTTCAGGCCAATCTGTTTTTCAGGCTATGCTAACACAGCTGACTTTTATGATCCCTACAATCAGCCCTCTACTTCAATACTTGCCAAACCCCCAGCCTGTAACTTGGATGATACTTACTGTGCCATCTGCCTTGGGCTGGACCAGCAGCAGGAAAATACAAGGAATTGGAGTAACACCTGCACAGGCATGGGTCTTAGAGGAAGGCAGATTAGTGCCACAGAATGACTGGGAATCGCCCCTTTGTGGATAGGAAAAAGGAGGTGGAAGGAGCCACATATGACAGTTTGTGTGCCCTGTTTAAGACCCGATCGCCTGAGCCCTCCACGACAAAGTGTGCACTGGTAGGCTCATTTGGAGGGCCAGTGCGTCCTGCAGGGTCTTGCCTCCAGTGGTGGTGTTGTTAGCTGTTTCTGAGGAGGATGCAGGAGAGGCACTCCTAGGAGCAAACAGAATATCCTCCCAAAATGGAAGAAAACTTTCTTCAAGCTCCCTAATACTAGAGATTATCCTTAGGTCAGTAATGTTTCCCATTTTGGTGTCCATGCTCTTTCAAATTATGCTGAGCTGCTGAATGCAAAGATACTTTTCCAAAAGTAGTCCTGGAAGGTAAATATGCCCCTCTGGGGAAAAGTATTTATTAGCATTAAGTTTTTTATAGAAGTCAATGGTCGAGGCAGGCAATTTTTTGATGCTCAGCCCTGCTGCTAGTGACATAATAAGCAGCTCAGAGATGAAAATTGGATTTTTCTCATGAAAAAATGGGGAAGGATAGATTATAAGCATAAAGAATAAAATTGTTTCTCTAATTACAAGGACCCTTAATATTCCAAGGAAAAAAATATTCAGGCCTTTTGTATAGGAAAGAAGCTTGGGCTTTCGTAACAAAGAAAATTCTTATCTTTATTGTTGTTTATTCACAATGGAATTGCCTTTTGGGGACTGTGATTCAGGCACATTGGGAGCAGGGCTTAAACTTCATGTGCTACAATAGGCAGCAGCCAGGTGCCAGTTTTGGTATCATTGCTATAGCTTGCTCAGGAGAAGCAGCAGCAGCCAGCTTACCTGCACTGAAGCCAAACCAAGTAATGCGTTGCTAAAGAGGTTATTTCTTCTTCTTTAGGAAATAGAAAGATTGAAACAAGAAATTGACAATGCCAGAGAGCTCCAGGAACAGAGGGATTCTTTGACCCAGAAGTTACAGGTGAGCTATAGTGCATCATCTTAATTTAGATAGAAAGGCAAAGTGATCTTCAAGAGAGCAGTTCACATCAGCAACTTCTGCTGTGTTGACTGAAGCTGCCAGGTAAATATGTAAGTTGCAAAGTGATGGGTCAGGATGCTCCTTGGGAATTTGTACTACAATTTCCACCTGCGGTAAGACATCGTTTTTTTCCCAAGGGAACAGACCCAAATTTCATTTATAAAGCCACAGAACTCCACCCAGCTCTGGGGCTAGCATGTCCTTCATCGATACATGTTGTGGGCAGTTCTGCTCTCATTTTCACAGCAGCATCTTGTCGTAGGTCTTGTGTGCCTCTGAACTGTCAGGCGTGTGTATCATCATGTTGGGATGAGTCTGCATTCAGCTTCTAAACATTCTCTGATAAAAGTTGAAGTGTTCTTATGTAGTACAGACTTTAAAAACAGAATTTGACATTTTCTTGGAATTATTTAGAATCATTGTGTTTTTATTGTTTTTGTTCATTTGTTTGTTTGTTCTTTTCTGGGTTGTTTCTTTACTGTATGTAAAGCCAGATACCTCAGCCTGTCTGAGCTCCTGTCCTTCTGTTGCTGGGCTCACCATCCAGCATGGACATGGCCCTCTTGGGAAGCAGCATCCTTCTGATTGAGGCTGACCCAAAGCTGAGATGGGTGTAAACTCTAGATTTTTTGATACAACTGGAAACTTAAGCATTAAAGAGGTCCATATCCAAAGTGCTGAAATGTGGCCATCACTGTTCTGCATCTTGACCTAAACCACGCCGAAAGCAAGCTCTGTCAGGCTATCCACAGCTAAAAGATCATTAAGCAGGTGTTCTTTGAAATGCATTACATGAATTGGAACTTTCTTGAATCTCATTTTAACCTACAGAATAAACCACATAAGAAGAAAATTACTTTGTTCATTTTCCCCCATTCTTAAGTCACTTTATTTGTAAAAAAGTATATTATTACAGTGTTTCTTTGAAGATTGTTTTGAATACACCTGAGCTTGCCTGTTCCACTATTCCAAAAATTGTTGCTGACTTTAGACTAAGCATGGGAGTTTTCAGCTGAAAAGGAACTTATCTGAGAGACTTAAAAAGGAGATT
Source organism: Chauna torquata (assembly GCA_013399475.1). NCBI lineage: Eukaryota > Metazoa > Chordata > Aves > Anseriformes > Anhimidae > Chauna > Chauna torquata. The sequence continues at coordinate 42,125 of VXAL01017159.1, read as the reverse complement.
ATAATGAAAGTTAGAAATTGTTCTAGCAGTACGGTATGTAATAATATTAGTATAAGATCACATGAAAAGTAATAAAGAGCTGGGAAATAGCTGTCTGTAGCAAGCAGAGTTATGAGAGACTAGTAAAAGATTAAAGATTTCTTAGAATTTGAAAATGCTAAGTTTTTATTAAAAATTGTCCTTTATAAAGTCCGTAGCTTTCTTTTGATATATTTATATCTCAGGAACCAAATAGATATGTTAAGTATATATGTCTGTATGTCACGTTGTAGGTGATCAGTTTTTCAAAATGGTTTTTCGTGGTTCTATTCAAATAAATTTAAAGCCGTCTTAGGATCTGAGATAAAAGTTGCTGTTTTTCTGGTTGAAGCTCATTGCTGACCTGATGCAGTTCTTCTAAAAGATCTTGAATCTTTGTTTACTGCAGCACTCCTCCTGCTTTGATAGTAGTAGCCTTCTCCAAGCTGCTTCACCCTACATCTGTGATGTCAGAGAAATCGTGTTTTCTTCCATAGCTCCAGACTGACCATCCCACGCCTGTTCGCTTAGTTGACTCATTGTCTGTTTTCAGGGTGGTTGTCTCTAGGGTCTGTATCTGTTCATCGCACTCTTTTCTCTTCTGCTTTATTTTTCACCTTCTTGTGTTCACAAATGGATTATGTAACTCTAAAACATTTTGGAATGCAGCCTGTATGAAAAACACTATACAAAGGAATTATTATTTCAAGGTATATTGCATTTCTGACACACTTATATCAGGGAATGAATTAGAAATCCATCACTGGCAAATCACAGTGAGCAGCAGTATGTTATCACTGCAAAGGGTAAGTATCAGGGCCCTTTTTACTTAGTAATTTCATTAGTTAAGACATATCAATGAGTCATGATCAGTGTGACTCTCACGGTAAGTCAGGATATCTTTATTACTGTCTGATCCCTAAATACAGCTGTTGTGTATGGTTTGAATATTTTATTCTGATCCTTTCTCTGACTTCCAGAAGAGATTATTACAGTGCAAATAGCAAACATGACTTGTTAATAATTTATTTATTTTATAAAAGAAAATAATACATTAGAAGGGATTATGCCTCCTGTAAGAGCTTTAACAAACAGTGTACAATAAAACTTGTAAAGGGCCTGAATGGATCAGAAGTGTTTGTTTATTGTCAGATGAAATTAATTGCAAATAAAGTGAAATGACACAACTATGGGAATAGATTATGTTATGTGGATACCTCTCCCCTTCTTACATTAAGAAGCAGCAGCTTTGAGGTAGACTGATTTGTAATAGGAAGCCGCACACGAGCCGGACGTGAACTTGTAATTCAATGCTATTACAGCAATTGCTAATGCTAAGCTACGGTAAAGATGTGTAAGGATCAAATGTAAAATTTGCTAAGTAGCGTTTTCCAGAAATTAAGAGCAGAAGGCGTGAGCAGTCAGTTTTGCATGAGATGCAGTAAGGACTGTGTCATCCCAGCAGAGCCAAGAGGACGCTGAATTCCCCATTTCATCCCAGACGTGGTCACTCGGCCTCAGAGGGTCTGGAGTGCCGGCAGCCGTCAGGCAGCATAGCACTTGCCCGTGCTTGGTCTGGGGAGGAGAACCTGCAGTGGATATCGATGGGGTGACAGTCAGCTAGCTTGTTTGCTCATAACAGCTGGGAGGTAGATAATCATTACCTAAGCATGCATCTAGTTTAATTCATGTTGTTTCTACAAACACTCTTTTTCAGTTGTTTTCCTTTAATCCTTTGGCAACAATGTTGATCTGTGTTAACAGATTAAAATAATTCTTGTCTTGATCCTGGCAGCAAGGGGTAATTCCTGCTCTCAGCTGTGCTGGTCAAGACCAGTGGCCAGAAACTTGACATTTTTACCTTGCCCCTTTACAAACAAGCAGTAAGCAAGGTGTTCCAGTTATGAGGAGATGAAGTCTGGAGCCCAGCCCTGTCACCGCTCAGCAGACATCTCCTTTGCTGGTCCCCCCAGCTCTGCCTTCTCCCCCTGTGCCACCTTTGGGGGTCCCAGAGCTCCTCAGGAGGTTTGAGGGAGACAGAAGAATCACAATAGAAACACTGGGAGACGGGGAGGGCAGAAAGAGGAGTCAAGGGTGCTGGCAGGAGGGACTGCTGCAGGATGCGAGGCAACCCTCCCTGTGGCTGTGTGAAACGAGTTGGTCCAAAAACTGAGAGCATCTCCATTAAAGCTTTGTGACACAAAGCTGCTGTAAAGATAGGCAGCATTTAAACAATGTTAGTGTACATAAATACTAATTCAGTATGCCCTTTTCCAGAAAATGGCTGCTCAGGTTGTATGGCATGCTAAGTACACTGTCCCTGTGCTGCCTTTGGAAGTGGTTTTCGTAGCTGAAATGAAGATATTCAGCATGACTTTGTGAGACGTGCGATGAACGAGACAAAGAACAATATGCTGTTGCAGAGCAAAGTGGCTGAACACTAGTAATTTGATAGGAGGGAGGGCACCCAGCCTGCACTGGGTGCAGCGCAGCCGTGACCGCTCCTCCCATGCACACACCAGCCAGAGCTGCCGGCGGTCCTGGCCTGGGGCAGCGTGTGTGCGGCACATAGCTCCAGGGCTCTCTGCTCTGCTGCAGACCTCGCAGGCGGCTGCTCTGGGGCACGGTAAGACAGGACATGCAGCTTGCACTTGCAGTTTTAAGTACACTACGAGTGATTTCACTTTGATCAGTCTTGCTAGTTTTTGTTTCGGTATTAATTTTCGGTGTGAAAAGGCGTATAACGTGGGACAGAATTAAGGTGGTACTCCTCCACACATAAAGCAGTGATCCGGATGAGCTTCTGTGTGACACTGTCTGATGGGGACTATGTCCCTGAGCAATTCCTGTAATCTAAATAAGAGGATGCTTGCACTTAAGTAATCCTTTGAGAAGCTGTTTTCAGTAGGTTGCATATTTCTGAACGATAGAAGTAATAACTGAATATCACATACATTGTGCACTGACTAAATTTTATCTCTGTCCAAATGTGTCCTTCAGATGAATTACTGAAAAAATAGAGGAAAGGATGGATACTGAATCCTAATAGCAATATGGGTTCTTGTTTTGGCATTGTGGAAACTTTAAAGGGTCACAAATTGCTCTAAAAATAAAAGTAGCACATGAATACCAGGAGGAGATTCGAATGCTTTCTGTTTGTAGACAACGCATTAACATGTTATGTATTTTCTCTGAAGGAAGTAGAAATTCGAAACAAAGACCTGGAAGGCCAGCTGTCTGATCTAGAGCAACGTCTGGAGAAAAGTCAGAATGAGCAAGAAGCTTTTCGCAATAACTTGAAGACACTTTTAGAAATTCTTGATGGAAAAATATTTGAACTAACAGAGTTACGAGATAACTTGGCCAAGCTAATAGAATGCAGCTAAAGAAAATGGGATTTCAGTGCCAATCAGCTTAAAGATGCACTGTCTCTCTTTGTAGGACTGTGTTGGGCTCTGCATCAAAGTTGCACAAAATTAGAAAATGCTCCTCTGAGAGGGCTTGTTTTAAATTTCAGTCGTATTTCAATGTAAAATTTAGAACTCAGCTTGTAGCTAGTTGAAGAAAAAGAAACAACAAACAAAAAAACTTGAATTACAAATTACCTCCTTGTACGTTATTGGCCATAGATAACGTGAAAGATACTAACAGTAATTGAATGCAATCCTTTTCTAATTATCAGTGATGGAAGAATTAGCAGTGTCCCAGGTCACATCCCCTTTTTGTGATAGACACAATATAGGTTATCTGCTGTTTTATTTATTTAATATATTTAATTGCTGTGTTTTGTGCAAGAACTTAGTGATGACAGCCCTGTATTTTGTTGTTCTTAATAATTTCTCAGGATACTTTGCACTGTGGAGAAACAGTGCCATTACCAATTTATTCTTGCCAGGAGTGAGAGAGAGTTGCATCTTTAAATGAAACCAAGTTACTAACTGCTTGTGTAAAGTTCTTCCTTTTGGGGTATTTCAGTTGTTTGGTCGTTTGGCTTTTGTTTTTTTATATATATATATACTGGGAAATACCGTATTTCTTTATGGAGCTTACTCTGGTGTTCTACAATATTGTCCAATGTAAGGTTTACTTTTACATATGAATTCCATGTAATTACAGTGAGATAGTATCTTCCACTGAACTGTATTTTGAAGCCAACCAATGATGGCAGGTGAGTCCCACAGAAAAAAAAAAAAAAAGGAAAAAAAAAGAAAAAAAAAGAAAAGAAAAAGAAAACAACAACTGAGAATTTTAAATGTAAAATTTGACATGCACAGATAACAAGAAATAGCCAGTCATTTGTTTTCTGGCCTTGCTACATATATCAAATATCTATGTTGAATTAACTATTAGCCTGTTTTGCAGGAGACTTTTTCAGAATGTCTCATGAATTTCAGGTTTTGTGAATAATGGCTTGTGGGGAGCACTGTTTATTATAGACTTCATTAAGGTCATAGAGCTATTACAAGGGATTTCTCATACACTGAACTTGTCCTGCCAAGAAGGCTGTTTCTAGAAATTTTGTTGTCATAACAAATTGAAATGGAGACATGTTTACTCTTTTATGGGTCTTCATATCACATCTTTATTGAAGTGACACCAGGCAATATTCTGAACTGTTAACTAAATGTTTAAAAACAGGAAATAATTGAATTCAATTATCCTCAGTGAGCAAGTTTTAAAGTTGTTTTGATGTAATTTTAACAGACTTTTGGCAAACATACATTTCTTTATATAACAGATTTATTTAAAAAAGAAAAAAAAAAACTCTTTGAAAGGTAAGCCAAGTGTCATATGTCTTGCATCAAAGTACATTCTTGCCATAAATTGCTTGTAATTTTGAAGAGGGCTTTTTTAAATGGTATGAATGTCAGACTTCAGAGTTGAAAGATGCACTGACCTTTGTTTGCTCCCCAAATTAATTTGAATGTTAAAAATGAAATCTAGCTGCTTATTAAATTTGTACAACACAATTTTCTCCACTTAGAGACTGCTATTGGAAACTAGAAACGATAAGTTTACGTGTGTACTGTATGTATATACCATATAATACACACAGGTTCTCATTTATATTAGAAATACATGCTTTATTTCTAAAATACTGTTTTTTTTCTTTACCAGTGATTTATCAGGTGTCCCCTGACTAGTCAGGAAAATGGTTTAGGTCATATGCTAAACCATCATGTATTATACTGTATGTAATGTACACAATGTTTAAGTTTTATCCATATTTTTAGGGTATTTTCTCACCTATTTTATTTATTAATGGGGTGGGGGGAGCTTGATTCAGCGTGCTACTGGTTGAAAACTTTGTGGTGAGCTACATGTTTTTCATTTGGTGGATTTTAGGAGGTGGTGTGTACATCTTCATCAGGTCCACATGAGTGAGTATCACCAGGTTTAATTTACCTTGATGATGTTTGGGCCTGATTCTCCTGCCACTTGTGCTACTTTAAACCAGATGCGTCCCTGATGCAGTGTCAGCAACATTCAGTTGGCATAACATTTGTGGAAGTGCAAGAAAAATCTGGCCCATTAATGCTCAGTGGACATATAAGGATGAAGAAAGAATAAAAACAATAGAAAGTTGATGATGGAATAAATGTAATATTATTTTTAATGATATTATTATTGACATTTTTAAAGATACGATGTCATTTACATGTGGGGAAATAGTGGACAGAAATATTTCCACTTAAATTTTGTGAATATGTGTGGTACATGAGTATTTCTATGTATACGTACACACACATATGTATATAAAGAACATGGAAAAATTTAGATGTGCACATTTTTAATATTTTCCTATTGAAATTAAATTTTAAATTGGAAATTGATATTTGAGAATTTCTTTTCTCATTCAGTAGATATGCTTCATTTCATTTTTTACAATTACTGAGGGCTGCACCTTTGAATTCCCAAATAGTTGTCAAACATAAAATGGGATAAGGTGGACGTAACGTGCACATATAAATAAAATCCAAATGCTGAGAGTATTTTTAATGTTTATTTGCAGTAGGCGGGTGTTTAGTAATTGAAACCTAAAGTTCATACTTAGGTCGTTATACCTACTGTAGCCTCTCCGATTCTGTTTTAAGACAATAGTTTGCCTAGTTGAAACATTACTTTTCCTAGAGACAGATATTATGAATTGTATCTATCTTTGATGAAACTATGGGAATATGTACATCTGAAAACAGTGTTCAGTACAATAGCCTGAAAACATGAACATGAACTTGCACGGGAGAGGTGAGCAGTCACATCCCATATAACTTGTTTTATGGCAACTACAGTCTTGTGCATCAAAAAAGAAAAAAAAAAAAAGAGGCAAAAAGAATTACAGAAAAAAAAAATAACAGAAACACCTATCCAAAACTGGAAAAAAAAAATCAAAACCACAGTTTTTATTTTGAAATACACTTGCTGTTCTCTGGAGAATGTACTTTTACTCTTTATTTTTTTTTCCTTATATCCTTTTTCAAGTATGTGCAAGTGATAGCAGCAGCTACCTTAATCTTTCAGGTGCTACTGGATTTTGCATTAGCATGTTATGTTGTGAAATCCTGACTTTGACATAAAAGATTTTTGTAAGTATATCCCCATCTGGATAGTTAGTTTTTGGAGTGTCTTGTTCATAATCCATACGCCTCAATGATCCAGAAATTGCATTTTTCTATGTGGACAAAGTAAGATGTTTGAATTAATGTCTGTTACAGACTGGCAATTGTTTTTCCTGGCTAATATACCCAGGAAAGAGGAGAACAAAATGAACTGATAATGCAGAAATATTGTTATAAGGTCTCTACGAAAATACATTTTCAGGTAAAATATAAATAAATAAAGGGCTAAACCAGATGTAACACAAATAAGTATCGTTTAATGCTATTGGTGGCATTCCCAGGATAATTTCTTTAACAAAAACCCTGCAGGAATGAACAATGCGTCAATTAAAGATGAATATTTTGGGAAGTGTCTCGTCAGTTGTGGAAGGTTTCTGTTTTCTGCTCATTTTTCATTTAGTTAGGGACCAACTCCAGGTTTACCTTCAATAGGGGTCTAAACCTTACTTTTTTTGATCACCTTTCATATTCTGTACTGAACAGCGATCTGTAAACACCACATTCATTAGGAGGCTCTCTTCAAAGGCAAAAATCAAAATCTTTTTCAGAAATATGGCATGGAAAGAGGAAGGGAAAAATGTTGCAGACCATAATTCTCTGCAGAACTGTGGGTGTCAACAAAAGCACTTAATCTGGTTGATTAAAGAAATCTTGGATCTTGAGGTCAAATATCAATCTTATTGGAGATGGTTTAGATGTCAAAGGACAATTGAAAAAAACTGCCATCAAGAAACTCCAGCCAAATGCATATAGTCTCAGTAATTGAACATGCCAATTAAGTGCACATTTGTACACTGATTTTTTTCAGGAAATGGACCTGACTGTGCAAAGTAATGTTCAGATCATACTGTTTACATTTTTCTTAATAATGCTGCATATGTGCACTACCTCTGAACGGTGCTAAGCAGAGAACATATCACAGAATAGTAGATACTTTCTACGATCTCTATTTTTGCTTTATAGAATTAGCTCATTCCTTAGCTTACTCCACTTACTTCACATAAGTATGATTAATTTTACCCATTCTGTTAAATGTTTGGGAACAACAAACAATTTAGTTTGATCCTGGAGTCAGTTCAGCTCATCTCCACTGTGCTGGCTATGCAACATAGCCAGAAAGCAGACGCAACTGTTGATACTGCAAGTACCTCAATAACTCTAGGAAGTAGAATGGGTTTGTGCTCCATGTGGGGTCTCATAGCTTGCCTGCCACAATCTCTCAGGGACTTGTAGCTGTCAGTGTTGCATCTGTGCTGGTGGCAGCTCATCCTAGGACCAAAGAAACACAAGTGTAGTTTATACCCACTTTCTCCTTCCTAGCCTAGTCTTGCACAAGCTCAGCTCAGCTGGAACAGTACATCTGATAGTTTGTGTCATTTTCAAATGCTGGTTCTTATGCTGACAGGCGTGGGAATGAGGAATAACCATCAAAGATGTTACAGATTTTGAGGGGAAAAAATGTAGAGTTGTCAAAAGGATTCCCTTACATGGCACCGGTAGCTGTAAAATAGGCAAGAATGTTTTGCACAGCAGAGGACAGAACACCTGAACTATGCAGCAGCGACAAAGCATTTGTTAGATCAGGTCTTGCTTCCCTTAGGTCTTCACATCATGCCAATATTGAGCACATCTGACTTGCCCCGAAACTCTACCACGATTGCTGTAGGCTTCTCAAAGTCAGCATCAGGTGTGCGCTTTATAAACAGAGCCAAGTCATGGCAGTCTGCAAACCCCATTTCTTTCCATTCTTTTATCTTCAGAAGTCTAGAGGTTTGGTATTGGTTTTAGTCCCTTGTAGTGGTTGAAGACACTTCCTGTTTTTCCTGACATCAGCTCCTACCATCTGTGGTGTTTGTATAACAAAGTTCTGAGCTGGGTTTTGGAGGGGTTTCTCTTTCTTGTCTTTAACTTTGAAATAGTTTTGGCCCTTGTGCATCCCTGCTCTGGGGATTCTCATCTGCTGTGCTCCAAGTCTCATGTCACTGCAAGGATCCAGCAGTGTGTCAGCCACTTGTGCTTCCACTAGACTGAGAATAGCAATTTAGAAGTTTTCTTGGAGAGAGAACTTGCATTTCTGTGAAAATGAGAATTTCTGGAGGAAGAATTTTTTCCCAGTAGATCAAGAAGAAGGCAGAGTCCAGGACCGTCACAAACAGTACACGCATCCAGGTGCTAAGAGGAGAGGAAGAACTACACTGACAAGGTATGTTTAAGTATAATCTGCGTGTGTGGATTTCCCCATTTTGACTTACATTAAGTGTGGTCATACAGGTATTTGCAAGCTAAGCTTTTCAGAGAGGGAACAAGACCTTTCAAGTTCTCTAAGTCTGGATTGTGTTTGTTAAATGATGACAGAAATTTTCTTTAAACAAACAAACAAAAATAAAGGAAATGGGAAGTAAAGTTATCTTGTACTTCTCTGCAAGAGAGACATCACAGTCCTTAACCAGGAGATGGAAATGCAAAAAATAATTTTTCTCTGCATCTGAATATACTGTTCTTTTATAATTACAGCAGTGTTGTTTCTCAGGAAACCCCAGCAGTGGGAACCAGAAATATGACTTAAAAGCAATGAAAGGAACGGTTCTGTCTATGACTTATACACAGTGAGAGTATCCAGGATAGTATTGTGTAGTTGAGCAACACCAGTATTCATCTAGAGTAAGCATCCTGCACTGAACTCCCTACTGCTCATCCTCACAACTACACCCTGCTAGACGTGGAAGCTAGCCCAAACATGGCTGCACTTGCTGCCTGTCCCAGAGGCGGCCCCAGAGAGTCCGCTGAACTTCGTTCAGAAGCTGCTGATTCAAGTTACAGCACTGTCTTTACTAGTCAAGCCCTTTTGCTCCAGAACGTTCTACAAATTTGGATAGTGGGAGGAGAAAATGGAGGGGCAAATTTGTTCAGGAACTGAGAGCGAAGCAGAGTTATGTGCTGGATTGATATAAGCACCTTTTCTCCACTTCTTTGAATGAAAAAGAAACTATGAAAATAATATTTGGGGTGGTCTCTTTTATCATTTGAGCCTACAAGTCCAAACTTTCTTTTAATCCTGTTTTTCTGTGGTTTTACCTTTTTTTGCGTCTATGTGCTTTCCATAAACATAAACTTAAAAGCACACAGAAGATAGATGAGTGTATGGGGTGGTACCTATTGTGTCTGAACATTACTTAGTCTTAGAGGAGTTGGAAAGCCATAGAAGTAGAGAGAAGAGTCAACAAGGAAGCATCAGGCATGTTGAAAGCAAGCATTACTGAAGCATGCCGTTTGGAAACTTCACTGAGAGGACCTGTACGAAGATTACCACAAATCTCTGTGCAGCAGCTACAAGGTGCCCAAGTCAGATTGGGAAAGCCTATCACAAGACTTCCAGTCTGGACTGGCAGGTTGGGTAGGCAGCAATCTGTGAAATAAAAGTTTTTTTAAGGAAATTATGACAGTTTGGCCAAATTGCAATAATGATGCTGTAACAAGGACGTGTGTATCAAAAAAAAAAAAGAATAAGTCTAGAAAGGAACCAAGGCATCACAGAGTGCAGCATAAGACAGCCCATGGCTGAGCACTCAACCACACCAGAGATGCGGTACATCCACACACATGCCATCCCCTCTTTAAACCTGGCAGAAAGGAGGGCTTACTTATGAGATAAAGACAACAGATCAATAAGCCATTGGAGCTGTTTTTTCGGCTCTGGAATAGCTAGCTACTAGGTGGCTGTGGAATTTGCCAATCGCTCCTTTGATGTATTGCACCAGAAGAGGGAGCCACTACCTGGGAAATTGTAAACAGACCTCCATCAGCCTCTGTAAGAATAGCTCCGTGTCTTGTATTCAAAAATGCTACCTGGAAAAAACTGGTAGCAATGGTAACAGTGTTTCAAGGGATCAGGCCTTCATCAAACTGAAGAGCTTGGCAGATAAAACAAATTGTAATTTACAGTATTTCAGTGTATTTACGAGATTCTTTTTTAGGGCAACCCGTAATTTGCTATCCCAATGACATGTTGAGGGGATAATGGAAAAAAACTTCATGAATTCTTAGGGAACGGGTAGGTCCCTTTCACTGGGTGAGCTCCAAAGGGAGCAGGATCTAAATTTTGTGTCAGTGTAAACAAGTCGGTACTGATAGAACCAAAGGCTGTCTTATTCAGTAGCATCCCTGGAACTTAGTATCCACAAAAGACTTCTGCAAATTTGTGTATCTGCACCTCATAGGGCAGAAGGACTTTAGATCTGTTGGGCAGCTGGTGGCTGGGAGCAGAATGCAGGTTAATCCCGAATAGCTGATAGTGCAACCTTGACAAATGCTGCTTGGATTTCTGTGTGACATTTCTTACTGCAAATTCAGATGAAGTGCTGAAGACTTGAAGGGATTTTTTTTTTTTCCTGTGAAATGGGGCAAAGTATTGACTTGTGACTACAACAGCTTTTGAGTATTTAGATGTGTTTTAGGTATAAGATACGATAATTTGTATACAAAGCTAAGCAAAGCATGTCATGGTAGGCAACCTGCAGCTATTTTCCCCAGAAATGTAGCCTGAGTAAACAATTAAAAAAAAAAATACAAAATTTCATTTCCTGAACAGAAATTTGCTTTATCAAGCATGTTTAACTAATTCTACCTTTGACTGAGGAAAAGTAGAGTCCTGCATTCCTCCCTTCTCCTGTCTTTTCTGAGAGTGGATTAAATCAGCCTGTACATGCTCTGAGCGTCGCTCACTAGTACGTTGCTTTTCCTGATCTCATCTGCTGGCCGTGAGCCCTGGAGGAAGTGGCTGACTGGCCAGACCTCTCAAAGGGCATGCCGACAGCACAGCCCAGCCTCTGCCAGACCGACCCTCCATGCGCTATTTGGTTTAAAGAAGAGTGGAAGAGCTGGGTGAGAAGGGGGGTGGCAAGGAGACACGCGAAAGGCTATTGCAGAGAGGATGGAAATAATTGTTCATACAGTGGTAGTGGGCAGGACAAGTAATGACCTGATGTTTCAGCTAAGCCAGAGACTAGTCTTCAGCCTCTAGGCACCACGATGGGTCATTTAGGGGCTGTGACCTTCCACTAGTAGAAGCCCTCAGGAAACCTACAGGAGTAACGTAAGTATACATGCCCCTGCAACAAAGGTGTAGGCTATGCGATTTATTTCTTAATGCCTATTCAAGACCATTTTTTTTTCAACCTGCCATTAAAAACCAAGAGCAGTCTGCAGTGGCTTGTCAAATTGTTTTTTGCAGGTCGCAGTCCACTCCAGCTGTCAGTTTACCTGCAGCAAGTGAGGAGGGGGGAAAAGAAAGGCGATCACTTTATGGTGCTTCATATAAAGTTGGTTCATGAAACAGCTGTTGTGTTTGAACTGTGCCGTTAACATGCATGGCAGTTTGAGCATGCATTGATGATTTTGTACACTAAGAGCTCAGATACATTCCTACTGAAATTTAATGGGATTAAAGTAAAATATTGAGGAAGAAAAAGTATAGCTACTATAAATGCTTTGTATGAATTGCATGATTCTTCAGTTTTCTTATTCCTGTGAATTTGAAATAGTAATATACAGAGGGAGCATGATACAAGTTAGAAGATTAAAAAATGAAGTAAACAGTAAATGGTGTTTGAAAGACCATGAATGAGCTTGGCCTTCTATAAGCAATTTAGGACATAGGTACTGAGAGGTTTCACAGAAGTCTTCTACTGTCTTCAATGGCACGTAAAATGAGTGAAAAGAAGATAATACAAGTGATTATCTCTGGCAGAAGTCTCTAACAAACGTCACAGCACACAAATATAGTAGGAATGAATGGAGAAGGTGGCAGATGCAGGGGCTGATCTTGAATGTAATTGTTTTTTTTTTTTTTTTGCCAGAGTTTTGGTTGATGAGTGTGCCCCAGCACTAATGCAGACAGGCAGCAGCTGTAACAGCAGGGACAGGAATCTCTGCCTGTTGTTATCCACCAGCCCTCCCTGCCAAGGCAAGGTGTCAAGGGAGATGTGCTATCTTTTATTGCATTAATGAAAGTCTAGGCAGTCAGCATGGCAAGGGTGAAGATTTGCGTGAAGTCTAGAAAAAGTAACAGAATTGAAAGTCTCAGAGCGAAGAGGGAGAGGGCAGGAAGGCATCACAGTGGCAACAAGACAAGTCTACAGTTCTGCAGGATGGAAAACCGTTCATGCCTGCACCCAAGCTTGGCTATGTGGCCATGCTGGTACGGTTACCTGGTAAAACCTTTGGAATAATCTTCTGCTATGGTGCAGTATCAACAAAGTGATGCTTGCAACAGTTAACGTGGACTACATGCTACATCTGAAGTTTACATAGAATGTTTTATGGTTAGGTTAATTACATCGCTTAGTCCTAGAAAATGAAAACATGGTGGCAAAACTTTATAGCATTAGACCTAGGTAAGCTATCTGTGATGTGGGCATGAAGCTCAGGCTTTGCTGGTGGTGCTGACATGCTGGTGGTTCGCTGTAACCTCCCTCCTACAATAGGAAGAGGAAAACCTGTAAAATGGGAAGCAGCAGTTAAGAACTGTTGAGAAAATCAACATTTCACAGGTTTTGAAAAAACAGATCTGACAAATTTACTTAACATATTTATTTCTCTCCCTTCCCTCCATCTCCTCTGCTGAGTATTAACTGGTGGAACAGGAACAAACCCTATATATACCAATGATTTCTGTGAGAAAGAGGTGTTGTTTTATAACTTTGAGATGGACTGTGGCCCAATGAATATTTATTTACAATGTACCTTTCCTTTACATCTGACATGTAATTACATTGAAAAAAAAATAATAATAAATGATGGTTCTACCCATCTACCATCTTCTATGTGTTGTACAAACATTTAGGCCTTATTCTGAGTAGCATACCACTGCCTTGGAAGTACACATCTAGATCTATTCACTAATTTGCAAATCAGATGCATGCATTAGACATACTTCCAACCTGTGCGAATACCCATAAAAGTGATAAAAATGCAGCCACTCATCTTCTCAAGCCAATGCCAAAGTAGACACCAGTTGATGGCAACAAATACTCTTAAATACAACTTTGTTCTGCAGAGCAAAATGTGTGGAGGCACACTCACCAGACCAGGAGTGATCACATGCTGCTGAGCACAGTGAAAGCATTTGGGAACAGACCCTGGCTACAAACATAACCCTCATCTTTCCCAGGGAAACTCAGAGATGAAGAATTTGCTTATTTGAAAGCACACTTCCTACTTGTTCTGCCACAATGCAAAAATTAATAGTGTATGCTATTATCACCTCTGGTGATAATAATAATACAAGAAAAACTTGTATTTTGATGACACTCTTTGCAGTGTAGGTTTGTACTGCCAATGAACCTTTGTTTCACGTTGCTATTAGAAATGTCATAACTTTTTCTTTTTTTCTCAGGATCACGTAGCTCTAAAAGGTTCTTGTTGCGTGAGTATACAGTTTATTTTATCATAATGGACCAGCTGGGCACAGAATCTGCCTACACCGACTTAACTGCAGTGTAGTTCTTGTACCAGATTTCTGGTACAAGAGTGAAAGGAAAAAGATACACAATGCAAACAGACCTGCACACCATGAGTATTTCTGTAAGTTTTATGTCCAGATAAGTAATACCACAAAATGATTTAAAAAAAGAAAAACAGCTGGCAACCCTAGTCTGGGAAATGACTGGCTGTGGATTTTGGGGTACTTTTCCCCCAGAAAACAGGTAGAACTCTTCAAAACATTCATGAGAATACTTCTAAAATATCTGAGTTCTTCATATATGATCTAGTTTGCTTTTGAAATATTGTATTGTACCTGTATCAAAAAAAGCAAAAAATGGTTGTCAGATGTTTTCAATTTGAGCTTTTCCATTATCACTGCCACTTGTCTTTTTAAATTAAGTGATTGCAGTAGGACACTTGCTCTCTCCATGTAATGCCATCACCACTAGGTAGCTCTAAAACATAGGAGACCATAATAAGGGATCTAAGCTCTTAATGTTTCTGGGTTTAAATTTCTGCTCTTTTCATAAAGGGTTTTTGTGTTTTCATTAAGAGATGGAAACTATTTTTGGTTTGTATTTAAGCTCAATTATCCTGCATTACTTAAGAGCAAGGTTCTTCTATAATATCTAATTTATGTAACAATTTACAAGGATATTACCTGCTGCAACACAGCTTAGGCACAACCATCTGCCATTAAGCAATGGCATCTAGGCAGCTTGAAGAACTGGAAGAATAACAATGAAACTTAACAATATATGATCTTTTTTGTGGGAACCAAACTGTATTTTTTTTTTTTAACATTCCTATATACTCAAAACGAGACAGTGATCAAATAAATATCCTTTAATAAAGAAAAAAGGAATAATTTTTAAGCACCAAAACTGTGAGTATGATGTTACATCGCATGTACAGGAAGGTGAGTTCAGTACTTTGTGTACACGTTTAAACTTCTGAGTCATAATAAAAAACATGAAATACACAGCAATAAACTTGCATTGCAGAAAAGCTGCACTAAAGAAAAAAGAGCAAAAGGCAGACAGTTAAAACCTGGTTTTTTTTTAGTTTTTAGGTATTGCTGGAAATTTTTGCTTAGTTTTTTTCTTTTAAAAAAAAAGATGCTTGTGTCTTAATACTTTGTAACATTGAGCATTTTTAGGTATAGCAAATTTGCACAGTCGTTTACAATAAAATATGCATTTAATATGTCCTTTTGAATATAATGGTGTTAAAGAACTTCCTTAAAGCCAAGCACACTGTGCTAGTGTTTGATTCTACTGGTGATATTGCACAAAGCTAGTGAATGGCAAACTGGTTTTCTTTTGATTATTTCTTATTCAACAGGCTTAAAAAAAGAAGTCAGAGCCATGAACTTCTACTGATGTCACTCATGCAAGACAATTTGCAGCCATCTGTGTAACATCATCTTATGATGATGTATTCATAAATGTGAGACGAAATCCAAAACATATAGCAACCATGGTAACACACTGGGAGATGTTAAGTGAGTGTCCCTAATCCCCAACACCTACTCCACAATTCAGAAATTAAAAAAAATTCTCCTAAAAGAATCTGAAAATCAAGCCAGTCTAAGGCAAAGTAATTACTGAACAAGTGACAGCATCTGGAATAAAATCTCTGCAGAGTCTGGACTACACTCACCACAACGGTAATCATCCTTATTTTTTCCAAATGGACACACCACTAGTTAACAGCCTTAGCTACCAGCTTTAAATAATACTCCACAGTAATATTAAACTCAGCAGAGTAAAATTCATTGCTTGGTCATTTTCCATGTTAGAGGTACATCACAGTATTCACATTTGAGAATGGAAAGACCTTTTCTGTCAGATTCTGAAGCTCTGGGCCACAGAATATAGCAGACCTGAATCACAATAAAAATACATAAATGTCGGGTTGCAGATACACCACAGTCAGAGCTGGGAGTTTTGGATTAATAGTTAAACTGAACGAGAAGTGCAAATAAATGTATATACAACAGCCCCTCCCAAAAATAAACTGGCATGCCCAGCCACCCTCAACCCTGCTAAAAATCCTAATTTTAAGTACATGTATTAGGCAACAATTAAATATAAATTCATTTCGTAGGAAAAATTTAAATTACAGTGTATCTATAGGTTAAAAAGAGCCAGTGCTGTACTTTTTACAGCACTGATAGCAGTATGTCAACGTGCTTACACCAAAGAGCAATCTGCAGTCAAGTTTAGAATGACCTACTGTCTGTCAGCTCCAGTAGCACTGAAATTATGCAACACACTCTCCCAGTAAGGTGCTTCTGTTTGCTCCTTTTCTTTGCGATAAGCTTCGCTTGTTCTTAAAATTAATTCTGTAGTGCTAAACATAACAATACATTGTCCATGCTTATGGAATCATTACCAGAAATATACACAGGTAACTTAATTACATAAGCATTACAATGAAAGTGAAATCTGATTACACGTGAACAAAACTGCTTTACAAATTACACTCCTGAAATTCAGTGCAACAAACGAATAAGGGGAACATTAACCAATAAAAGTTGGTTTCCTCTTCTCAATAAGTTGCATCTTCCATAATGCACCTGTCATTACTTTAATATTAGACATTACAGAATATAGTGCTTATATTCAAAATGATTCTTTACAAATAATGTAGTGAAGTATGTTGAGTCATATCCCTGATGCAGCCACAAAAGAACACAACATATAATCATACTAATTTATTTTACAGGTGTCTAGTGTAGGATGCAGACTGTCAGATTTAAAAAAACAAAACAAAACAAGAACTTTAAAGTGATGCTTAAGGAAAATAAAAAAGCCTTCATCTAATCTAGACAGGTAATTTAACTAAGACATGAAGACAGTACGAAAGGGAACAAACTACAAATATTGGTCATTTTTAAAGGATCCAAAACCTCTGTGAATGAGAGGATGAAATTCATGTTGATGCAAATTCCATTTCTGAAGAAAGACTTCCTGTTTGCCTTACATTTTGGTTATTTAAATAGAAATTCATTATTTCTTATTCCCACTCATACAAGATTTTTCAGTCCTCAAATAAGCATTTGTACAATAAACATTATGCATTCCAACTCTTTGTCTCACTAGATCAGTTATACAATACTAAAACAGTTCTAACTTGAACCAAGAAAGCAAATTTCTAAAGATGGATAAAGCCTGAAAACTGACAAACTGCTTAAGATAAATGATGAGCAACAGAAGAACGCAGCCACCACAACTCCAGCCACAAATGAAAAAATAACAGTAATAAGTAGAAAGGTCCTTTTCATGGAGGTTCTCTTTCCTTGCATGTGTTTAAGTGCTTTGTCTGTAGTGATGGTTGCTATGATTTCTCAAGGACCAACACATTCATTACAGCTTTTCTCAGATATGGAGGTACCAAACTTCATGCAGGATTGTCACAATTTCTGTTAAGTTTCTTGTGAATGTAATTCTCCCATTTGCTGCTACAGCCATCACACTGCAAAATTCCACATTGCAGAGAAGGACAGGAAGTTTTATGCATTAGTCTGTACACTACATATGCACAATTTTTATATCACAGTGGAGACTTATGTGAAATTGTGACATCTAGTGACTCATGGAAGATTAAAATCTAGGATTTTGGTTTTTTAGCAGTATGTGGAGGAAAAAACGTTTACTTTCCACATGGAAGATGGCAGTTCTGAACTTATATATAAACTGCTATGCTCAGCATAACAACCATTTTTTGTGTGCATGTAAAATACTTGCTCCTATGAGAAATCCATTTCTATAAACCAAGCTATTACAGGAATCGATGATTTCAAATAAATATAAAACAGATTAAGGACAGTAATTTTTCTCAATCATGCACAAATTTTCAAGGCAAAGTTGACATCACATGGCAAATAAATCTGAAAACTGTAGTACAGTAAAGCATTGAGCTATTTAGATATCACAACACAATGGTAAACTGTAGACACAAACATTGTGCAAAGGGGCCACTGCACTTTTAAGTTACACTATTTTCTCTTGACTTGGAATCTTGCTAGTGTCCCATATGCATGCTGTAAGGAATAAAAATGCAGGCTGGAAAACAGGAGAAAATGGACATAAACGTTGCGCAGTCACCACTATCACTATAACACAAAGCTTCAGATGAGCTATATGATCTGAATTAC
This sequence comes from Chauna torquata, assembly GCA_013399475.1. Taxonomy (NCBI): domain Eukaryota; kingdom Metazoa; phylum Chordata; class Aves; order Anseriformes; family Anhimidae; genus Chauna; species Chauna torquata. Next base: position 23,846 of record VXAL01017159.1, on the reverse strand, counting down.
CCTTCTACGTCATAATTCTGCTTTGTGTTATGGCCAAAAAATTATTTGATTAACTCAGTTTTAAAGTGTGGTGTGACTGGAAGAGTGGACAAACGTAGAACAAAAATACCCCACAGGTTACAGTACAGGCAATGTAAAATGATTATGATAAACTTTGAAATTACTGTTATTGCTGCATGAGTGTGGTATTAGACAGCTTACAACCACACCACCTAACTCTGAGTTCAGAGTTAGGTTTTCTTCAGTTTAAGAAAAATACACCTTGTAGTTTTAGGTCCTTGGAAAGCCAGTATCAAGTGTTTCATAGAGCTGATCTTCTCAGGAGAGAAGCATATAGACCTGGCAACTAGTACATAAAGCAAAATCAGTACAACTCTGAAATAATGCTAC
>VXAL01017159.1:4208-19828 GCA_013399475.1 Chauna torquata | reverse complement strand
AAAGATTCTAAGAGAGAATAATTGCACTGAGAAAGCAAAGTCCATTCCAAGGCATGTCTTTTCTTATAGCTATGACTTAATATCTAAAGGGCTGTGATAGCAGGAGTATTCACTATTCAAAGTAATAGAGAACTTTGAGTTTCAGCAAGAGTTTAACCTCCACTCCTGGATTTTCAACTCCAAAACTAGTAGTATGTTTGGTACAGTAGGAACATGCCGTAGTTAAACAGTAGTAAATCACTAGTGTGGCCAATAGCTATTTCATAGGGAAATAAAAGCAACATTTATTTTCCTTTTTAAAACATTTAAATATAATTATTTGAAAATAGCATACCAATGAACTACTTGAGACACAGTATTGTATAATCATGACAACATTCAGCAGATGATGTGCTACATCACCACCAATTTTTAAACAGGTGTAGCACTTTATCAATAGTCACTCTCCACCTACAGTACAAACTAACCAGTACAGAATTGCCTGATTGAAAGCATCCAAAAAGGTCATCTTTTTCCTACTGCTAGCTGTGTTGCAAGGATTATAAATATTTATCTTCCATACTTTTGAAACAGCCTTTCATTTCTAGACAGATTTTTAAATTCTTTAGAGATTGTCACAGCTCTCTTTTCTCCAGATTTTAAATACTTGCACGTAAGTTTAGTGGAACCTTTTATTCAGACTTAAGCTCATCCACATGCCAGTAGCAGAAAAGAACCATCACAGAAGGACAGTGTTGTATGCTGTTGTTGTAATCAAGAATTAAGGCTGATACATCCTTAATTTTGAAAGCTAATTTCTTACCAATCTGTTTTGTTCTGAAATCACCAACTTCATCTGCTGAAGTCTACTATCTGTATTTTCAGTCACTGTAGCTTCGCATAAAGTAATTTCATGGGATTTGTATGATTAGCAGAAGAATAAATTGTATTTGTGCATTTACTGTTTATAGTCTAGAAGTTCAATTAAGTCAGAGTGTTTGCAGGTTGAAACCAAGCTATCAAAGAGTCAGTCGCATAGGGTAACCAATGAGATTTCAATGTGTCAGCAGTCAAATCTAATCATCCTTGACCTGGAGCTATTCAGTCTTAAGTGGTAAACACTACATTTTTACAAGGCCAAAAGTAATTAGAAAATAATTATAGGATATGTCCAAGAGCAATTGTGCTGCTTTGTAACTTAAAAGCTTTTTTAAGCTTTTTTGTAAGCTGCAAATGGTCCCTTCAAATTTACTGAATAAAATAGAGCTTTTTATAGGAGCAATCCTGTCACTATTCAGCAAAAGTATTGAAACAATAACAGGCTAAGATGTTGCCTTAAAAAACTTTTCCTTAATAGAAACCTTAAATTCTTTTGAAAAGTCAGTGATACTAAATTCATATGTGCATGTTTTGTCATGTTGGACATCAGACAGTTTAGTCACATTCATACTATATCTCCTAGATTACATAACCTGAGGCTTAGCAGCTATTTTATAAAAAAGTGTTGAAGAAATATATATATTTTTTTTAAATGTAGGTTAATTACAGGTTAATTTTCCCAGTCTGTGCAAGGCAAACTCTCCTCTTCATCCTCTGATTCAGGTGATGCTTCCTTAATCCGTCGCAATGCTTCATGGATGCTCCTTGTCAGAGGGTCAGTATCAGGCAGAATTGTAAAAGATTCTCTCAAAACATCTTTCTGCACTTTCTTCAGTTTCACCCCTTTCCTGATCTGTGCCAAGATGTTATTGCTATCATCTTCATCAGGAAAAGGAGGGAGACTTCTTTGCTCAACTTTTCTTAAATGAAAGCTCCCACGCTTCAAGGAAGCCAGCACTTCATCCATCGGGGAACTCACTGCAGTAAATCAAAAGACCTTCAGTATGACTTTTACTAAATTTATTCAGTATCCATTTAAGTTTCCTACATAATAAAAAGTAGTCACATGCAATTAATGTAATAGTCCCATGCCGTAAGTATAAAGAAGACTGTAGTATTTTCAGTTTTATCATTCTGTAGCTCTACTTTTGTGTTAGCCTCCAAATTTATCTTCCCTATTACTAGGTCAAAACTGGATTATAGAGACAATTATAAATAATCTCTGAAACCAAGTAACCTCCTAACAGGCAGGTAGTAGAGTTTTTTGAACAAGATAGCTTTCCTGTTTGCAGCCAGGAAAATCATAATAGCTGCAATGAGCCAAACATAATGAAAGTGTGTATTACTTTCTACTTCCTGACTTTGAAACTCAGGTAATGAACATGTATTTTAAGTACTGGATTCTGCAGTTACAGGAATGCAAGCACAGAGGAGAATCTGTACTCCCAGCACTTGCATTTGGTGGCTGATTTTACCTACTGTATGACTACTACTACATGCCAGTGAGGGAAGTAGTATAGCCAACCACAACATGATACATCTTCCTGCTCCTTTGGATTCAGCTATGTATAAGCACCTAGTCACTGCATGCCTATATAAGTTCCTTTCTCTTATAATTAATGAAGACAGAGAAGTAAGAGTTTACACTTTATCACAAATCCTTCCTTTATCACCGATTTAAAACTTGTTCTCTGCAGAAATAAAAATCAGGCTTTGGCTCTTTTAAGAATACAGGTAGATCATCTCTATTGTATCATATTCTGTAGACATAAAACAGTCCAAAGTAGTCAGCATACAAAGTGCAGCATATATCAATCAACAGATGAACATCCAGCTCCAGTTCTTTTCTTCCTAGTGTAGAATACATTTTTAAAACCTATTTTGCATTTACGAGTGGACCTTGTCCAGATGACTAATGGCCCAGATAGTTGCAATAGACATGAAGAAAAGATGTGAAAATAAAAGGATTGCACATTTGAAGGAGAAAGGAAAGAATGTAAAACACTCATCTGTTGTAGACTGACACTTCTGAAGCTGCTTAGAGATTTGGAACATCTCATGGAATACAAAGCAGCAGGCAGTGTGCAGCTGCAAACATTAATGAGACTCTTAAGAGGGAAGATAGACTTTAATTTTATGAGGTTTTATGAGGTATATCAAATTGCACACACACTAAATGTTTTATGTAAAATTGAAAGGTAAAATAGGTATCACAAAAATAAAAAAAATAGGACTACAGAAAAATAAAATAGAGCACAGCAGCATCAAAATTGATAATGAACCTAACACACCATACTTGTGACCTGCAAGACTCATTAGAGCTTAAGAATTCTGTAACTATTGAGTTGTTTCAAGGTATTTCATTTAAGGAACATTAAGGAGGAAATGCTCTTGTCTCTGTCTGATAGATGAAAACAGTTGTAATTTTGATTTTATATGGATGATGAAAAACGTCAACTGAGGGATGTTTTCTGCATTTGTAACTGACAAAACCAGACAGAATTTTTAATAAAAAGTTGTTACAGTCATGTGGCAGTAGTAGAATCAAGGCCCACCTGAGGTACTTCTTCCTCAGTGGCTTCCAGTGCAATAGTTCAGATGAGTGCCTTTGAAAATACCATCTCCAATTTTCAAATAAAAATTCTGCTCTAATATATAGCATGTGTCATCTAAATATCATTTTGTTCAAACATGGCTGCCATCTCCCCATTTTTTTTTTAGGGGATAAAGAATAAACAGTTAAGAGCAAACAGCACAGAATCACACAGTGAAGTTGTAACAGATCTCCCAACTCAGCCCTGTGCTCTATTCACTCACCTCAGTTTCCAATGAAACTAACATCCTTGACTGAATTATTATAGATTTAATTCTCAATTTTAGTTAAATATGTATATTCTTATTCGGCTCTCAAGATGACTTCAGGATTTGTGGATATTTGTATGGAAATTTGAAGAAACCTTGAAGAAAACACTCTCAAGGTTTCCTGTGTCCTAAGACAAGTATTCATTTTATTAGGTCATAAATTATGTACAATTCTGTCATTAAAAAACCACTGCACCCTCAGGTGAAGCATATAATATTTGCATTGCTAAGCTGTAAACAAGATAGGAAAAGATTCTTTCAGGCAACATTTAGCTCCATTTTCTAGCTAGGCTGACGCGGCGCATCACATAATCAGTTTCACAAGTGTTTTCTGTGTATCTGAATATGTATACAGTATGCTGTCATAAGGGTCCTAACATTTGAGTTGCCAACATTCTTCAGCCCATTAATAATTATAACTAAAGCACAGCATACACATTTCTATATAGTAATTCAAAAGAGGAGTTGGTGTACACCACAGTTAAATGCACAAAAATGAAAACATTACCTCTCCTTCTCTGTAAACCCTCTAGATCACCTGTCTTCTTAAGCTTCTTCTTGGCACTGACTAGCTGACTGCTGTCAAACAGATGTGCTGTGGGGACACTGGAAGAGTGCTGGACGCCCTTCTCCTCACTCTGACGTTTAACAAAGCTGTCACTTTTCTCTAAGGATTTGGTGGCATCTTCCTTGGAGGGCAAAGGTGGAGGCGGAGGTGGAGGTGGTGGAGGCAAAGGGGGTGGAAGCGGTACTACAGTAGCAATCTCTGTTTGAAGATCATTACTGATGAGTGGAGAAGTACTACCGTGAGGCAGTTCAGAGGTAACACCATTGGGAGGTAACGAGATATCTTGAAGTTGTTCTAAGCTTGTCGACTCCTGCACTTGCAAAGGCTGAGCTGCATTTTCCAATTCCACCTCTTCACTTTTCTCTTGGATTTGTATGGTTGCTGGCAAAGATTGAGGCTGATCTACAGAGGACATTGAACTGGCTGCACATTTTCTTCTTGCATGAGCCAGTCGTAGTCTGGTTGATTTAAGTATTACCTGCCCAGGGTACCGCTAGAGTGAAGAAGTTATTTACAATTAGATAAGTATGTGCAGCACACTATTTTAGATACTGAATACTTGTCATTAGGGTCTGCATTTCTGACCAGTTCATTTTGCTCTACACATAAAACCAAAGCAAACATATCCCTAATTTTCTAATTTCTATTCTTAGTTAAGCCGTAATTTACATCTGATTGGCCTAGTCACAGATACATATGAGTTAAAATTAAGATTTTACTCATAATCTGAATGTACATTCAAAACTGTTTTTTCTGAAAACTAAAATTCAGAATTCCCTTCTGAATTATCTTGCTTCTCTTCTCTAAAGCTGGTCAATGGCTCTCTCTGCAACAGACCTCTTTGACCTAATATGCTAGTGTTAGATGTGAATTATACCACTTAAAAAGTCACCTCTTGAAAATATCAAACATTTTGATAATTTCCAAAGTGTTTTTAGTTCTTAAATTTCCTGTCTCAACATCCGTCTTCTCAAATTAGTTTCATCCATAGCTATTTTTATGCAAAAGTAAAAACTGCTTCTGAACGGTAGGTCTAAAATATATTAAACAACTGTGACAGGCCTAAAGCAAGACAGATTATATCAATATAAACATATGTATGTAAAAAGTCAGTTCATTAATAAGTGCTGACTAAAATAAGTAGATTTGCCTCAACTTACAGAGTCTATGCAATTCAAAAGCCTTGCAAAAAATAAGGATATGAAGGTGTACTGTACAGCAAGACAGCTTTCCAGTAAAGAAACTTCTTGTATCTATCTTACAGTCTTCACCAATTAATACGGTTTCCATTTTCTTGCACTTTAATCCCTCTTGTTATTCTCTCTCCTTCATTCCATCTTCTATTGATTTTCTGGTACTAACATAATAACAGGAGGCGACAGCTATTGCCAGGTGTTCTGTCAATCAGTGGTAGTAAGGCTATGTCAGATGACAATGCTCCTTGTAGCAAATTTCACTTGGATCATACTTCTTTTAGGAAAGTTTGCTAAATGTCTTGCCACAATGTGTAGATGTGACAGAGAACAGAAGCTTACTATGGCACTGATAATGCAATGACCAGAGGAGATTTGCTACCACCAATGCCATATTTGTTGTAAATTTTCCAAAGAACAGTTAACTATACAATGAAAAAAAATATCAAATAGTATAATATAGTCCTGGAATGAGTGAAAATTTCTTTTGCAAAAGAAAAACATGTAAAAGAACAACTCTTCTTTTACCTGTTTAAATGTGCGAAGTCTGTCCAATGTTTTCTGTCGTTCCTGACTAACCCAGGAGCTCTTCCTTTCCTCTTCATCTTGTAGTTGATCTCGCTTCTGAGAAAATATATGGAAAACATACACATTACATCCAAGGCTATGTTTAGCATCATAAAAATATTGAATTAAAATAACTCTTCTACTAATTTTAACAAATTACTTAGCAATATATTTCTCAAATAAACACATTTCTGAACTTCAGAGCTTTGCCTTTGTCTTCCCCTTTAAAAACAGTATAAATTTCATATTTTATAACCTCGATGAAATGCAAAGCTCAATAAAGAAAGATTTCAGTCTGGAACTAGAACACTTGATTGGAAGTTTTTACCTTGAAAGATGATAAATAACACATTGAGCAACAATACTGAAAAAATCAAGTACACATTTTAAAATTATAATTTTAAATACAAAACTTTAGTTTACTATTATATTAACTTAAGCTGTCATTATTTAATCCAGCTTGATTTTCTGTAATCTTATTTAAATAAAGGTCTGAAGCTCTTCCTTGCAGCTAGACAGTAGTATTTTTTCTTGTTTGGGGATCTTACCTCAGTGGAAACATATTTGGATCCATCTCCTTTAACTAGTCATCCATTTTCACAAAACTTCAGCAAAGTTACTAATTCTTTGAACAAGACACTACACTTCAGTCAAATTTATTGAAAGTGGACACTAGTTATCAAATCAAAAGTCACTGTATGCTTAAGTACAGAAATTATCAGAAGAACGATAAGTCATAGAACAGATGACTATACAGAAAAGCCTCTCCAGCATTAACACCAGCCTTAATTCTTAGAAGACTTGCAGCATGAAGTTTGACTATTGAAAGCTGATAAACATCATTAAAATTTCAGATCATCACCTTCATGAACTTTTATTATCATTCAACCAACATAAAAGCAGTGTCTGCCTGCCTGTCGTTTTCACAAGTCAGCTATTTTCATGGTGTCCTTTACAAAGAACAAACTCCTGTGATTTTGAAGGAGATACATATAGATGCATTAGGGAAAAGAAGAGGAAGACATGTCTGAAAAATAGTAAGGACAGGAAACAAAAAGGAGAAGAGGACAAGAAGCATGTGGTGAAAGAAAGTAACTGAGCAAAGGGACAAATAAATTAAAAGAGAAGCACAAAGAAAAGCTTATACCAAGAAGAAAGGATAGCTCTCCTACCACCACACCCACATTTTTCATATGCAATCCAGTCAAACTCTTCCTGAAGCAGTCTCAAACCTGAGGGACTTGTGTGTGTGTGTGTTTGTGTGTGTTGTGTTTGTTTTAGCAACCACAGTGAAATTACAACTTTTATTTGGTTTCAGGCTTGGACACCTCTGAGGTTATCTTTTCAAAACTTTTCATGAAAACCAGTGGCTGAAAACATATTTTACAATAATAGCAGATATTTTCAGTCAACTTATTAGCAGAAAAAAAGACATAAAATTAGCATAATGTTCTTTATATAATGCAAGTTGGCAAATCCACGAAATATATAAAGAAGCCCTTTAGTGTTTTACAGACAAGAAAGTCTTCACATTTGTCAAGTCTTATATTTAAGAGTGATAAATGGACTGCAGTCTGCATAGCAAAATCCTTTGCCTTATTGTAAGAACTGAAAAAAAAATATTTTTTTCCAAGTTCCTGAAAGAGTATGTCAGTACACATTGTCTTTCACAAGTAGATTTTTCATAAAATAAATTATGCAGCTGACTTCCTGGACAAATGTATCAATGTTAAAAATGTATAAGGATGAAATAGAATCACTTTCAACTAATCTAATTGAGTCTGAATTAAGAAGACTTGGATTTCAGTGCATCTTTGTCAGTGATCTTTATTAAATATTGATACTATATCAGCTCCAAAGACCTAGCCCAGAGTTTGAATATTCTTTAAGATAAAGTCTATTATGTAGAACACAACAGTCAGACTAGGTAGCCTACTCTTTGTGATGACACTGCACAGAGAATTGTGGAGCATACAGCTAGAACTACGTACTTTACACAACACAATCCAATTGATTTCTTTTGTAGAGAAAAGAAAAATGGCAAGCTTATCGCCAAGCAAGAATAAATGTGTATGGTTTCTTTACTCATTTTAGCATACCTGATGCTGTACTCAGAGATGTTCAGAATCATCTATGTGCACATGATAACAAATTCTGCATGCAGCCTAACCCTAGTAGTAATGACTTAGACTGTGAATCTAGTATAAATGAACCTTTTTATTTGATTGGATTCAATGTCATCCTAACACAGGCATACATTCTCCCTTACCAGCATAATATGATATAGAAATCCATGATCTGAAGGTCAAGCATATGCACCATCATTTTAGCACAGCTATAACTCTGAATACACAACTAAATATATAATGAGGAATGCAAGCTATTAACTAAAGGCTAAACTGAAAAGCAGAAAACTTGAACTTACTAGCTGAACAGTATGGTGCATTTTGTATTCCTCCTCACTCTGGTGACGCTGCTGGATCTTTTCATTATGCTTTGCGATACAAATCTCCTGTAGAGACATAAGATATTACGTATAAAGTATTAATTTCAAATACCAATTTTCAGTTTATAATGTAAAATTTAGCACTAAGAATTAGAAAAATAAAAATTACAAAGTCCACTTCAGACAACCTAATTTAACCAAGCTGATTTAACTTACAAATAAAACCATAAAATGGAAATAAAACTAAGAGAAACAAACTCAAACCTATTACTTTCATCTGTCAAAAGAATATACAAGTAACAGCTGCCTGAAAAGTCTCTTTTACAATACAAATACACAGGTGGCAAGAAACACAGATTTGTCAAATACTTCCTACCACCCTTGTGCAACTTCATGTATTTGTATACATGGTAATAACGAACTCTGTACATTACATATTTCTGTTTATGCAAGTAGGTAGCTTCTCATTTATAAGCGTGAGTTCATCTTTTGCATGTACAATCTGCAAGCACAAACTTTAATAAAGTTGTTACAATCTTATGCATGCACAAACAGGTTCACTTATTATACCAAGTTTGTGTCTGTAGTATCTGGTTTAAAAACAAGCATTTATTACGTTGCCTGAGAATAAGAACAGGTTAAAAAGAAAACAGGTCATGTTAAAGTAGATGACAAGAAGACACATGACACTCAAACTTCAGGTATATTACATAAAAAGACCTGATTTAAGTATCTGTTGCAAAGAATAAGCATGTGGCATGCCCTTAGAGTAGGGAAGTGATGGACAAGTTCATAAGACAATACTGAAGTACAGGATATCAGAAATTGGGCCATGAAATTAGACCCAGTACTGGCACCAGATGGAACTAGAACAAGGTTGGATGTGTAGTCAGAAAAAGGATTCAGGGCTGTGTAAGAGGGGGCAGTACTAGGAAACAGTTTGAAGCGCGACTGCAGCTGGAAGAGCACTGAACCAATGCGCATCCCAGGGATCTGTCAGCTTGACTGACTGGCTGGAGCCAGATAGGAGCTTTATAGTCTCAAGCATTACTTGGGGCAGCTGATGGAGTATCAGCCATTGAGCAAGATTCAGTAGTGGCAGAAAGGCACAAAATCACGGAGGGGAAGGATAAAAAAGCCTACAGTTTTGGACAATGAGAACTGCAGTAAAAACCTCCTAAAAACTGACTACAGACGTGATCACATAAAAAAGGTAGCCAGGGTGCCTGCACAGGCAAGAAATACCATGTCATCTTGAACATTTCTAAACAGTAAGACCATCAATTTTGCCACCATGTACAGGTAATGCTCTGGCAAGAGCACCAGTTTGTGAGGAAATATTGTCACAGCTTCATCAGAAATATATACATACATAACTACATGCTGATGGGTTTTATGTTTGCTTGTGTAGTTTTTTTTCCCTGATTTCAATTAATATCACTGCAAAAGTTAATCCATTAAATATATGACTGCAGAAGTAAAATCTACCTAATTTTTGCATCTCAAAGACACAGTAATAGCTTCAGGATATTATTAGAGAATCTTTTTGTAACACTAGTACTGATTTACCTGTATAGTTTATTCTCTGTGCATGAAGTTTGATTAAAAAAGTATTATAAAATAATGAAGAAGGTCATATGTTCTGTTTGTTGGTTTTTTTTTTTTGATACGTTGGCAAGACTAAAGAAAAATAATATGAATGATACTTTAGTATGTAAATTACAAGAACATGCTCATAAATAATTGTGGCCACACTTTTCTGAAATTTTCTGTTTAGCATCAATATTTAAATCTTTCTGAATAACAGCAATAATGAAATATATTTTAAGCATGTAAGGAAATATGATAAACTGGACAAAAATATATTTGGTGCTAACTTTGCACTAATAAATGACCTACTTTAAAGTAATTAGGTGTCTATGACTTGAAATAATAATAGCAATAATAACAAAAAACTAGGTGGGGCCGAAAACACGCTGCAGCACAGGACTAGAATTCTGAATCATCTTAATCACAGAAACATTCTTAGAAAAGAAAGGTTGCGATTTCATAGGGATAAATGCAGGGTTCTACCTGCAGACAAGATTAAGTGGCTGCAAACAAAGGATGAAGAAAAAATACCAAGGTGGAAGCATTGAAGAAAATTATCTGGGTGATTACAGCGGATGACAAGATGAACATAAATCAATAACCTCATACTCCAGCAAAAAAAGAAGACATCGTAATTGGGTATATGAACACAAGTACAGCCTGCCACACGTGAAATAATCCTTCGTTCTCAGGACTGGTAGAACTTTAGTGGGAGCATGATGTCCAGTTAGAGTGTCAGACTTCACAAAAGATGTTGACCAACTATACTAACTTCAGAAAGCATTTAGAAGCACTGCTTATTGCTCTTTTGATCATTTGACTGATTTCTGTAATATGAATTTGTGCTTCTATTGAAAAGACAAAAAAGGAGAGCTAACCAACCATTTCAACCTTTATCACTGGATAAGCTACCAGATTTAAGACTAGTAACATGTAATATAAAGAAAAGAGGTTTGTATTAGTATTATTTTTAGTTGGTTCCAGTGAACCCTGCTTTCAAATTGAAAAACAATCCCAATAAAAAATTATCATCTCATTGAGTAAACTCAGTATGTGCAGAAAGCATATTTTAAGCTTTCTGCGTAGCTATGCCCTTAAAATATAATAGCAATAATAATATTACAAAAGCATACCAAGTAACCCTATGTTAACTGTTATTGCAAGTACATACGCCTGTTTTGGCATAGGCTGTGCTTTAACTTGTGTGCTTGTAAAGTAGTAAAGGTCTCCTATTAAATGGATACAACAGCATGTAAAGAAGCTTCCTAGGTCAAAGCACGCGTTATGAACATACCTCAAAACAGTTTCACCCACCAGTTTCTTCTCTCAGCTGCCCATGATAAGGAATATTTTTACTGGATGTCAAATAATTCAATTTCTTCATAACTCCACTTTTTTCTAAGTTATTTTCTAGACTATCTTTACTACCATGACTGCTACAAATCTAGCTCTGTAATAAAACAGATGTTTTTCATACTATAAACTAATTAATACTACTGTGCAGCCAGCAGGGGGTAGACTGGAATAACAACGGACAGAGATCCTGCATGAAAAATCCATAACAAGCTTTAAAGAAATAAGAAAAATACTGAGAGCGCTATTAAAATCTTCTTTTTTTCATAACTGTCATCAACATAAACGAACACCAGGAAATGACTGCTTAACAAATGCAAATAGGATTTGTATAAAAAATATGATAATAAAGAGTTTATACTCATGTATGTAAAATAATAGTACAGTGAAAGAACATCAACCTCAGTAAAACCATAAATTTAAAAAATGCTGGTCCAGTAACTCAGAAATACAACCGAATGAGGTCTCTAACAAATCTTTACAAAAAGTTTTTAAATAAAGATTATTTAAAATTATCTGACTACTTAACAAATAAAAGCATCAACCGCAAAAACAAAGAATTTCTGAAAAACAAAGTGACTATAGTCACAGAAGTTTGTATTACATGAAGTCTTATTCTACACACAGTAATTGATTCCCTTTTGCTGTATTATCTGCTCAACAGACAAGATTTTCAAATACTTGAATGATGAAATGACCTCCTCTGAAAAGTAAAAACTGATGACAAGAGAATCATTTCCTACTGTTTCCTTAATCAGGATAGATGTATGTTGCTAGAAGGGAGGCATTCTCCTAAGAGTTTTCTTCAATTGCCAAGAAGCTAATAATCAGCAAGGATACACCACCACAGACCCTACCAAAACCCCACCAATCCAATCCAGATAGAACACCTGCTTACACCTACATTTTATGGTACTTTGCTGAAAAAGAGCATGGTCAGGAACACAATCTGAAAAGTAGACACTCATCTGAGTTCAGCAATAAATGTTTTGTAACTGAGACAGACTTTCAAGAAAGACATTTACACAGCCTGTACTTCCTAAAAACAGCCTCGAAACCTCATTCTTTTCTCCATTTAGCATTCAGTTATCACTGCACTCATTCTCACCATCTAGATTCCACTTTTGCATCCTATCTATATCTTTGTTCTGCATGCTCAAGGTAAATTGCAAACTCTTCAGAGCAAGAACCCTTTTTTCCTGACAGGTTTGTAAAGTTCAACTAGTCGCATCAAGCTCTGTAAGTAGCGTTCATTCACAATTTTTGCAATATAACTAGAATGGTAACTCAATATACAATGCTTGGTTATGTTTCAACCAAAGACACAAGAGAGGCTTGATCTTTCAGGTAATTACTAATAAGCTTAGAAGGGCTCCGAGTTAAGAGTTATATTCAGCAGCAATAAGAGCTGCTCCTACATAAATATTGTTGGTTAACACACTATGTTCTTTTCAAGTGCTGCAAAATGGCACTGAACAACTGAGTTTGCCAACTCTTTTTGCTCAGATCAAAATCTTTGATTTGTCCCTGCAAATTTAAATACGTTACTGTAATCTGTGATTTCTTTAGTAAGTGAAAGCTATGCAGAACTCAACTGCAGATGATGCTAAGGTGGGCAATGAAATCAGTAGAGATGGAAGTAGTTCTGAGAGTGCTGTGGTGGCCATGTGGCCATGGGATGCCCAGCAGTGAAGCTCCACACAGACACACTATCTCAGGTCCTGAAACCAACATAGCCATATTATTCCAGCATAAAATTGAGCAGATATGACTAAACTACTCTGAGATGCAGACTCTGATGAACAATACTAGCATATACATCTCTACATCATGTTTCAGTGCACAAGTATGCATGCTACAACCAGTTAAAGCCTAGAACAACCAATTTCTTCAGCTTAAACAAGGTATTTTATCACAGCATAACCTTGAAACAAATAAACCAGCTGAAGTTGCCTGGTTAATTATAATGGTAATGCATGCATAAAAATCTTTATTCCTGCCTCAGGATCACTTCTCAATTTGTTAACTTCCTTAAATTAAGTAAGGGAAAACAATCTGGCTTTTAAGCAGGTTTGCATACTCCATAAGGTGCCTGCAGTGTCACTTCATATTCAGAAAAAAATAACGTAACTATTATAATATAGCCTACATCAATTAACATATCATGACAAACAGGATAAATTCCTTAAAGGAATAAAAAGCACTGTTTCTTGGTACTTTTTACAAAACCACATAAAACAAACTGAATGACTGAGCAAACTACTTCCCGTAACAGGCTAACAAGAGAAATTTCTTTTATAATAATTTATTTACAGTCTTCTCCATATTGTATTAATCATATAAAACCACAAAATATAGAGATCCTAATTTAGAATAGGGTCTCAACTGAGATTTTTACATAGCCTTATAGTACATAGTGTGGGGTGGAAACTCCCTTTTTAACAAGTATTACACTGCGCTCTCGAAAGTTTGATCTATTCTTCTCATTAAGCTATATCATTAATAATGCATATTAATGTAACTGCAAACTGCTAGGGAACAATAAACAAGTCATTGTGGAAAAAGGAATGAACATATTTACCTACATTTGATATACAATTTCAAAATCTTTGCTGTAATAAAACCATTTTCTGCACATCTCAACAATGAAATGCACAAAAAAGGAAATTGGGCCTACATTTAAAATATAATAGCACATCTATTTTTATAAATTAAGAATATATACTGGATTGCATACACACTTGAAAACAGAGAATCAATGGCATAATACATAAGTTTAAAAGGACAATGTGGGAGAATGAAAATACAACTCATGAGTGAGAAAACACCCTTGAAGATTCTCTTCTGCAAATTTTAAGTCAAGACATAAAACTGTTCTCTCTAAAAACATGCTAAAATCGCCACATGCAAGTATTCCGATTAGTTAATTGAAACAATTTTATTTGTTAACTTCCATGTCATTAAAGGTTCCTTTAAAGCTAAAAATATACAGAATCTTAAATACATCAATTCAACAATACATGCTATTTTGTCTAATAACACTGTAAAACAAATTTTAGTATACAGTAAATATAATGCACAAAAATTCTGAGAGACTTGGAAGTTGTATGTAATGTAATCTTTTGAAATGTATTCTTTTGAAGTTTTATTAAATTTGCTTATTCTGCTAGAAATTTGCAATTTAATAGTACCTTTTTATTTCTGAGGTAGGCTTTCTTGGCTGAAATACGTCCACGCCTTGCTTCCAGCTGGCGAATTTTTTGTTGCAACTTCTGCAGCTCCTCTTTTTGCAAGTGTACAGATGTTGCCATATCCTCTTTTTCAAGCATGGCTTCCATACTTTCATAAGTGTCATAATATACCACTTCATCTCTCTTCTCTGTTTTAAAAATGTCAGCAATGAAAAAGTCAAATCAATAGTTTGTATTTGATTAACATTTTGTTTTGTTCAACAACAACCTCCACCCCAAGTTGCAAGACTTAATGCAGATGAATGCTATAGTCATTTCAGAGGAAGAGCAGAAACAAAAGGTCAGAGTAAAAGCACTAAAGAGCAAAGCACTGTAAGGCTTTAAAGTTTGTATGAAAAACAGAAATCAATACTAATAAAGCATACGGCCTATTATTCAGGTAAGCTCAGAGCATTAAAGAACAAATGCTACTGTAAATGCTTGCTTCTGTCTGTAACCTAACTTGATCACAATGCCCACGCATGTCTTTGAGTCTCTTAACTAATACAAGGGACCCACGCAGTACAGAAATATCCTCTGGTCTTCACTACAAAGCTCAGAATATACAGACTCTTTCTGAAGTCTTCAGCATGAGATTCTTCTGCCACAACCTACTACTAATTTCACAAGAGGGAAATTAGACAACACAATGCTAAAAATCCTCTCGGCAGGTTTCTGACCTCCCTGTCACAGTCTGTGTTTAGGGACAGTAGTGGGAGGGTAACTTCAAGGCAATCCTTCAAAGCATTACAGGTCTGTCATTACTAATAGTTTTATCAACAGTCGTGATTTTTAGCCTGAGTGGAGCACTCCGTGTAACACTGAGCTCATCGCTGAATGTTGACTTCTCATCTCTTGCCAAGAAGGAAAGAGTGATGATTATAAATCCTTGCAGAATGTTTTGATGAAGAAGCAGCAAAGGTCTCGTTCCCTACTTCACTGCCAGAGCAAGT
>VXAL01017156.1:105194-121939 GCA_013399475.1 Chauna torquata | reverse complement strand
TCTGTATGTTTTTCTTAATTTTCATTCTGCTTAGGAAAATCTCCAGTGAATTCAAATATTGGCAATGACTTAGACTCAGTTCAAATTAATTTAGACTAAATATACTAGATAAAGGTAGTAGAAGGCTTCCCTGCTAAAGTAATTGCTACAGTAATAAGTATGCATCCGGGCAGGTTTCAGTGGACAACAGCTATCAAATAATACAGTCCAGTCTCATCTCAAACTGCATTTAGCTTGCCTCATGTAAAATCATTAGCATTCTGTGTATATATTGAGACACTCAACATTGAAAGTATGATCTACTTGCTTCAGAGTAGAAACCAAGCCACAAATGAACAAACCACTGTTGGCCTGAGCATTACAGAGACTGCTTCACTGAGTTTGTGTGGGTACAAATCAAACAAAATACTGTACAGCATATGGAATATAAGCTGGGGGAGGGAAAGCTGGAGAGACAGCAACCTAATTTGTAACGTGTAATCTGTGTTTGATGCATACAAGTAACTCCCATTAACATGAAATCAAGTTACATCACACCAAAAAGAGACTACACTCCAAAAGTGGCTAGCTGCTGCCCACTACATCCCACTCCTCTGCAGTGTCTGCTGTATGCTCTGCAGTAGCACAACCTTCTGCTAGCTGCTTCTGCTGAATTTAACTATTTAAGCTTGTGCCAAAGACTGGCTTCAGGGTGCACCTGGCATCATTACTAGGTGAGAAATACACACAACTATTCAGACACATTTAAAGCTTAGGTCTTGAGCTTCCTGGCCCTATTTTCCAGCTTACAGAAACTTTGAATCCAGCAGGCAGGTCAACAAATTATGTTCCCAGCCCAGCAATACATGGCCATTTCTCCCATGCTTCAGTTCTTTATCTGCCTTCTCCTAGCAGCCAACACAGGGAGATGTCTGGACACTGCTTTGCTCTCTGGCTGCAGGTATGCAGCACTGAGGCTACAGTCATGTAATGCGGGGATCTGGATAGTGGAAGATGTGAACATGTGAATATACATGCTCAAACCTACTTTTCTGGTTCAATAATATTAGTTAAACAATACTTGCAAAGTTAAAATACAAACCTCCCAGACACTGAGCACCCTTAGAGAAATTCTTACTGAGGAGATAGAGAAGCTCAGCACTTCACCAGAGTGGGATGTAAAAATACAGAGAAAGAAAGAAAAAGAAACATGAACTGTCCATTATTTGTATACATCATCTTTCTGTTCCTTATACAGCGTGTGCTTGGCATGGACATGGGCCCTCTTTGGCAGGGAAAAGGCTATAGACTGAAAATGTGAGAGCAATAAAACATTGCAGCACTTCAGAGGAAACTGCAAGCAATTTCCACTCTATTGATCTTATCTGGACACCAATGACACTGAGTTTATTTGGAAAATGAACTTCTGGAGCATGTCTCATGAAGACGTTCTAGTTAAGCTTGTTTGACTGAGTGACTAAATTATAATTACATGTATTATTGCACTCTAAAATGCAGCAAGGAAATACACATTTGATGCTAAATAAGCATACAAGTTGCCATGCTTTGTGAATGAAGCACATAGATACAAAACTTTCTGGGATAAGAACTTTCTGCATCATTTTTCAGTGGCTTACAAGATTAAAATTTCATTACAAATTATTAACAAAACTACAGCATTACAAAATTAAACTTTACCTAAGTTAGAATTCCCCTAATTGTAAAAGATACAGAATTTGAGCACATAACTCATGCAGCAGCTTCAAATGTTATACAACACTTATTTAAAAAATTCCCCCAGAGAATCAAATAGCAAAATGACCATTTAAAAAAAAATCATTAAATAGAAATAGATTTTTAATACTGTCTGTAATATGAAACTACTGACAATAGTAGAATTCTGATATTAAATTGCTTCTTGTCATAGTGTACATTGCCGCTTAAGTAATTTTTGCTGTAAACAAAGGTGCCATGGAACTTTCATGCAAGTTATTTTGAACGAAGACAATTCTTATCTTGTTCCTTCACTTGCTTATAAACAAGGCAACATTGGGAGACATACTGGGTGCATCAGCAATATTTGACAAAAGTGCCTGGGCTCCCTTGAGTGGAGAAATGTCATCATGGCACAGGAGAAAATCATTATCTGATCCATAAATGATTTTTGGGTGGTGGGATTTTGTCACTCTGTTTGCCACTCTTTGCAAAACGTCAGGTGTAACACAGTCCTGGAGAAAGCCATCCCGACCTTCAAAGGATGAACCAGGAACATGAATCAGCCTTTCTTCTATATGCACAACTTCGTTACATACCTTCCAAGTGTCAGGACTGTTCTGCTGCATCAGGGATTACAACACAGGTCCCTCAGTCCTATAAAACCTGCTTTCCAAAACACTATGTGGAGTGGGTATCAGCAAGCACTGACTCATTAACTTTCTTTGTAATGCTTTGTTCCTACTCTGCTGTAAATAGATTTGTTATCTGACATTATAGTTTTCAATCATACATTTTTAATAGTTTTTTTTTTTATGAGACCTTCCCTCTTCCAAAATCTGCTCAAAATATTTCTTTGATTCTTCAGATTCTTAAACATTAAAAATATTTTTTCTATCTTTTGTGACCTTCTTGGTTACTTTTCTAGCTACTACAGGGAGAGCCATATAAGGTACAGCAGCACCTTCCTATTCCAGTTCTGCAGAGGATTATGCTAACTATCCGAAATAGCGTTCACATGCTCTTAAAAACCTGAGCACAGTCCTTTTCTTTCTTCTCTTGGACAAATGCATGTGCATACCAGTTCTGCTCTTCTGCTACTATTGCAATGCTCTTCAAACAACGCACCTGTCATCAGGTATACAGGTAGATGATGATTCCTGATATAGGTATACCTACAGATCTTGTCTACGAAGCATCTTGAATACAAATTTTCCACGTCCCAATCTGCCCAAGTATGGCAGAGTTTAGGTAAGAATATATTAAAGATGATGCATGAACTAAGGTTCAAATCTTTCAATAAGTACTCTTCAAGATAAGTGAGCTATTTACATGGATTACTTTACAGAAGAGAAGGTTTAATGCTGTGTCATCATAAATCTGTATTTCCATGGCAGAGACACTGTAATTTAATAATAACGTTGTTTAGCTTCTATCAGGTACATCCTTTTCTCTTTTCAAGTCTATATCGACAGATGTCTTTTCTACCTGAAGGAATTTGCCATGTAATTCAGAGAAGTACTGTATAGGAAAAAAACAGAAGACTAAGCAGTAAACTGTGAAGGACGTGCATTTTACTAAGAAAAGGATCAAAATAAATGGCCAGGAGGTACTTGATGTCACAAGTAACAGGCACTTACTTCAAGCGAGTGGTGTGATTTTTGTATTAATATTATCTGAACATTAAATTGGTTGGCAAAACAAAATCTTACTGATTAGGAACTGTCTTAAAGAAAAATAAGGCTCATTTAGCCATTTTTATTATTCATTGATGAAGAAGGACTAGCATATGTTTGAAGGTAACTGTACAATAATATTCAAATACCTAATATAGCCACATAATAACCAGACTAATTGGACAACTAGCACTTCCAACAATTAGCATGGTGTGGAAAGATTCCTCAGTGTTTCCACAGTGGAAATGACACATTCTGGAAGAACATTTTCACACTGTGAAAATCTGAAGAGGCAGAATTTCACTCAGCACTTTTGCTACTTCCTGAACTGCTTATCATTGTCTAACTGCTGGAATATAGGTAGACAAATGGAATGAACAAGAATCTTTATCTGCTTGACCACAAAAATAAACCTACCTAAAGCCACCAGCTAAACTGTCCAACTTTCTGTAGAGTTAATACTAAATTAACACAAAGAGTATTAATCCATCCAGTTCTGCTCAATAAAAACAATGTCTTAGAGATAAGGGAAGTAACATGGTCAACTACTTTAACTAGACCTAGAAAGTCTCTCCAAGGCCTGAAATAAGTGGAAAATGTTAGTCAGCTGATGAAAGCTGCAGACAACCTCATTCTTAAACGGTTTATCCAAGCTGAACCTCAACAAATGCCAGATTCTGCTCATAAGGACATGGCCTCCACACTGTCAAGAGTGAGACTCATTTGCAGCTGATTCCCATGAAGAAGGGATAATAAGGGTACCACATGAAAAAAGCTTCATCTCCTGAGATATGACGTAATACATGTTTTCAGTTGCAACCCAAGGTGAGAGAATAAAGCTGTGGTCATCATTAACTCTTTGCTAAGTGTTATTCAGCAAAAGGAAGGATGGCATTTTTCTCCGTTGATAAAATCTTCCTTCCCCTTGAGTGATTTTAAGTATTCGTCCAGCCTGTGAAAGAGGGGAAATGACAACCCCAACCACATAAATCTGGAGCTGAAATGAGCTTTGCATTAAGTATGTATTCTAACTTCCTCTAGCAGGATAAAATAAATGATTTAAAGCCCTGGGACAAACACAAACCAAAAGGAATGTGATTTTTTTTTAATAAAAAAATAAATTTTATTTCCCATTAAAATGTCACACTCTGAACTGAATCCCCCCTACTTTACTCTGTTCTCTCAGATGAGGTCTCTATCAAGGCATCAGCATGCTTGAATGGCCCGCACAGCATGAGTTCCATTGACAGTTTATTAGTTGAATTAGGTCTCTGTTTGTACACTACTCGATAATCTTCAGTGTGGGAAGCATGTGCCTTTGCTTAGGAAATTTATTATTTTGATTGTGTTGTCTGCTTTCTTTTCATTGCCTTTACCTATCAGCAAAATGAGCTATCATATTTTAAGCCTAAATGATTCAAAATCTAGCTGTATCAGAACTCGCTTATCTTTTAAATGAAAACATTAAATAGATACCTAATGAAAGATCATTGAGTAGACTTCCACATGGAATTTGAAAAGAAATTCTTATCATAATGTCAGATTTCACTGTTTTCTTTTTATTGCTGCTTGGTTCATTTTTTTCCCTCAGTTTCCTACATAGCTTCTTTCATTTCTTTTAGGTAGACATCCAGTGGGACAGATGGGAAAACTGTAGCCAGCAACTCAGCCACCATAGGATCCACAGTAACTGGCTTAGCTCAGACCAGTAGGAAACAAACAAACAAACAAACAAAAAAACACAAAGCCTAGTGTTGCACTTGTTTTCAAACTGTCTACTTGTGTCAGCAGAACTCACTGCCAACTAACTTACAACCTGTAACTTTCTTATCAAGTTTGGCTAACTGCCAGGACACAAAATGGTTACAAGTACATGAGAACTAACAGTAAATTACAGAGAAGACAGTTCAGGATTTACGATTGAAAAGACATCAGCCTAATAATGCCTATTTCAAAATTTAATCAAACCATAACTTTTTTTTTTTTTTTAATAAAATGTGTTGGACTGGAAAGCCCCCTCCACAGCAAAATCCCATGTTTCCAATGCTTAGAGGTGAAAAATACTAGATATTAGGGATTTTATCCAAAACTCACTGAAATCACTGAAAATTTGTCCATTGATTCCAACTGGCTACTGATTGAGCCCTTAAAATAGTTTTTATACATAATGGAAAGCTATATGCAACAGACAACATGCTATCCTCTTTAATGGAGAGGGATGTGGATTTCTGTTAAAATAGACAATAGTGCTATGCTGGTAAGAAACTTAGTGAGCTTTCTGTTAGGATTACCATAGATACCCACTTTGGCTTGCAATTTTTTCTTGTTTTCGAAGACCTGTTGTTCTGATAAATCAGAAAACTCTTTCCCACATCATGGACATAACCAAAGCGCTCATTCCTTGTGAATGTATGACATCCTGCTTGGGATGTACATATTGTTCAGGTGGCTTGAAAAACCCGGGGGGTGATTTATTATTATCAAAGTGAACTGTGTGGCTACCTGTACATGAGGGCTGATCCTCTTAAGACATGGAGTGCATGTGCATGTCTTTCTGCACAAGACATTCCAGACAAAAATAAGGAAGCTGTTCTCTCCAGTGGTCAATGCTAAAACAGAGATTTCACATTCCCTCCGTGTATGGGAAAAGGTCAAAGAATTACAGAGGAAATAAGGTCCACTGATTGATTCATTTTGCAGGACAAGATGCAGACAGCAGCTGCAGTAAATCTGCATTTCAGCCACTGCAGAGATGTGCTCCAGGTAATCCTTCACACAGTCAGAGTCCAAAGTTAGGCCATGAATTTGCATTCTCCGTTCCATGAGGTCTATGCAGCAGCTCACATGCTAATTCTACTACAAGCCTCAAACCAAAGCACATCCAGAACAAAGATTTGCTCCAGACTCTAAACTTGGCGATTTTGTTTCTTGTGCTGTGCTCTTAGACACAGATGTTGAGGTGTTTTTGTTGTCTTCAAAAATTTCTCTTGGTCCTTTAATAGTGCGCACATGTGGCTAATAAGGTACCAGATGATGCTACTTAAAACAGGCTTATGGTAGTATTATGGGGGTTTTAAGAAGCGAAGAAGATAGATAGATTTTTTCTTAAGGAAGAGAAAGAAGTTCATGTCCCTTATACCTGGCCAGTGCTCTCTGATGTCACAGCCACTATTGAGAATGATGCACTTAGAACCTGAAAAGGACTGAAGAAAGCTTCCCCCAGCAGAATTCCCCGTGCAGAAGAAAACCAGAGAGATAATCTTTTTGCTGCTCAGAGAATCTATTTTAAGATACTGGCATTTGATTTAAATAAAACAAAAGCTGTTTGGGATACATTGTTCTATCTGCTGAGTAATGAACACCAACATGATAATTACATCAAAATTGATTGGTTTAAAAATGTCTCCTTTAATTAACTTATTATAATACTTATAGAACAGTTTCAGACAAGGTCTAATGCACCAAGGATTAAATGTTATCACTTACAAAGCCTGGAGGATGGACACGCCCATTTGCAAAGAACATTGCCTCTGTTAGTCAATGTGGAGTAAGTTTGTGAAGGATTCTTCCCTTCAGGCACTGATCTAGGTTCCTATGCCACATGTACTCAGCACTACAAGTTGACATTAAATTCTCTTATTAAAATACCTGCATGTTAAAAAAACCTACTTCCTCTAGACCAAATTTTTTTTTTTTTTTTTTTACAAGTGCTTTACACTCATAATGTTGGAAAATCTTGAAAGAACACAAATAGTTACAGTTCTTTGTCCCAAGCCAAGTTTAAAAGGAAAATAGAAGTACATTTCAATAGGAGTAATGCAGAGACCAGCTCACGCATCAGACAGCAGTACTTCTTTCTTTCCCACCTTGTACTAACAAGGCAATAATTTGCAAAAATCCATAGTAGCAAACTGAAAAGCCCCTTCCAATTTCTTATTATCTCAGTTATGCTAACTGGTGTATTTGGGGCGTAAGGGAGGGGTTCTCCCATTCTTCATGTATATCCAGTGCATCAGCACACAGGGGAGTCACAGGCAGCCACAGACAAAATACACAGCATTTCCCTGGGAAGGTGAAGGAACAAGTAATCCTGGAAACCATTTTCAAGCATACGGAGGACAAGAAAGTGATTGGGAAATCACACTTAATTTACCCAATAGCCTTTTATGATGAGATGACTTGCTTACTGGACGAGAGGGGAGCAGTGGATGTTGTTCATCTCTTCTTTAGTAAGGCTTTTTACACAGTCTCTGTCAAGATCCAGGCAGACAATCAGAGGAAGCAAAGGGCAGATAAACGGACAGTGAGATGGACTGAAACAGGGCTGAAATGCCAGGCTTTAAGAGTTGTGATCAGTGGCACAAAACCCAGCTGGAGGCCTGCCACTAGCAGTGTGCCCCAGGGGTTCATCCTGGGGCCAATACTGTTTAACATCTTCACGAGTGACCTGGATGATGGGGCAGACAGCACATTCTGCAAGTTTGCTGATGATACAAAACTGCAAGGAGTGGCCGATACATGAGGTGGTTGTGCTTCCACTCACAGGGACTGTGACAGGCTGGAGAAATGGGTAAACAGGAATCTCATGAAGTTCAAAGAGAAGTGCAAAGTCCTGCCCTTGGGGAGGAATAACCCCATGCGCCAGTATGCCAGTGACCAGCAGGCTGGAAAGCAGCTTTGCAGAAAAAGACCTGCAGGTCCTGGTGGACATCCCATTGCACATGAGCCAGCAACATGCCCTTACGCCAAAGATGGCCAACAGCACCCTGGGCTGTTCAAGGAAGAACACTGGCGGCAGGTAGAAGGAGGTGATCCAGCACTGGTGAGACCACATCTGGAGTATTCTGACCAGTTCTGGCCTCCCCAGTACAGGAAAGACAAGGACTTATTGAGTGAATCCAGCGAAGGGCCACAAAGACAACTAAGGGTTTGAAGCATCTGACAAACAGGTGGAGGCTGAGAGAGCAGGAGTTGTTTAGCCTGGGGAAGAGAAGACTCAGGGTTTTATCCATGTGTAGAAACACCTGATTGAGGAGGGGGATGTAAAGAAGACAGAGACAGACTGTTCTCAGAACTATCTAGTGAAAGGACAAGAGGCAATAGGCATTAACTGAAATATGAGAAATTTCATTTAGAACTAAGAAAAACAATTTTATTGTAAGGGTCACTGAAAACTGGAGCATATTGTCCAGAGAGATTGTGGAGTCTCTGTCCTTGGATAAATTCAAAACCTGTCTAGACAAGGTCCTGAGCAACCTGATCTAGATGAACCCTACTTTGCGCAGGGGTCTGGACTACGTGATCTCATGAGGGCCCTTCCAACTTCAACTGTTATATGATACTATAACATCTATCAGGAATGGTTTATTTATATCCAGTCCAGCATGCTGTGGGCAGAAGAATGGATGAGATGACCTTTTGATGTCCTTTCCATCCCTATGGGCTACAACAATATTTGTATACAAAGCAGCATCCATGAAGAATTTTATGAATTTTTTTCCATCCTTTCATAGAATCATTAGAATGGCTTGGTTTGGAAGGGACCTTAAAGATAATCTAGTTCCAACCCCCTTTTTGCCTAGAAAAGAACCTATGATATGTTCTAGCCATTAAACAGTTAAGGGAAGCAATTCTAGCTACTAAGGCTACTACCCTGGATATACTGTTAAGCTTGTTCTAAAATTAATCAGTTTCTGATCCCTTCAGATGTCCTTCAGTAGTGTCTTCACAGCAAAATGAAGCTAGGCCCATTGCAACCTTCGAATGAACCACTGATAGGAAACCAGCCTAACAGATTATGTAAATTCCAGAACAGAGAAAAATCTTTAAGATGAAGGTAGGACTGGGAATTTGAAAAAAAATTATTTTTTTTTGTCAGCAAGCATGTCAAGACTATTATACTTATCAAACAGTAGTAACTGAAAAGATCAGAAATTAGAAAACAGCACATTTTGAGATTACGTGAAATCTAAAAGAAAAATCAGATGTTTAAAAATATTCTGGCAGTAGAAGCTAGTTGATCTAAATGTCAGAATGGCTGGTCTAATCGCAAAACTGGAATAGAAAGATCATTCTGATGTTTCAGTTTTCCGGGTAGATACGACTTCTGTAAACAAAACAAAGTCCCACTTGCAAAGTTTTTTATTTAAGATTTTCAGATAAGCCTCTTTTTATTTTTATACAAAGCAAAGAAGCACATTGCTTTTCAAAAAATACATATTTTTTTAAACATTCTGTATTACTTTCAAAAGTATCCAAGTGATTTAGGAGTACTACCTATACTAGAAAGTATCACAGGCATTTAGTGAAGTGTTAATGGTGGCATTTTTAAAGCCTTATACTTCAAAATCCAGAAGCCTGAAAAATAGGATGTGCTGACTTTTGCAACAAGCCATGAAGGCAAGAGGTGAAGGAGAAAATATAGACAGATAGATATACACATATACACTTTTTTTTTTTTCTACAAGGCTATCAATATGTTCTCTTGTAAGATAAATATTCTTATTTGTAAATTTTCTGTTTCAGGGACCTATATATTAAAGACAATCGGTCTGGTAGCATGAAAAGTCAATACACAAGAACACAAATTGGTTTAACTCTTATTACCAAATCCTTATTTTCTTTGATCTTAATATTATCTGGATATATTTTACATTTAATTTTCTCCTTTATTACCTTTTTTTAAATAAGGAGGGGAAAGATGAGAGGTTTCTGAAATCTCAGCTCATAACCTTCCCTTCTCTTTTATTCTGCCTGATGGGAAAACGTGGCTGGGGATTTTACCACTTATCCAGACTGTGGGAAGGAAAGCTCTTCTCTAAGGAGTGGGAGTTTAGACACACGCATTAGCTAAAGAGATAGAAAGATAGCAAATTGAAGCATGTTGATTTCTTAATTTTCAGATTACTTTGCCAAATAATGTAGGCCAGAAGAATAAGTTATAATTTTTGCATTAGAATTTATATACTCCAGCTGCAACTTGATCGCATTGAGCAAGGCTCTTCATAAACAAATACTTAATTCTAGATCTGAGTCATCAGGCCACCCATCCCAATGGCTGACATACTAAAGTTTCATTAACACGGTATAAATATGCCCTTCTACTCAAATATCTTGGCTGAAAAATATCAGGCAAGTGTTTTAACTATAGATACCAGAGAAAAAAAAAGTATTAATCAAAATCACAGGAGTATTTGATAATTTTTCAGATTCTTAAAATAATGTTTGGTAATCCCTGATCAGTTTGGAAAGCTTAACTGCACAACCCACTGCGAGGGCATGAGTTTTCTTTTTAAAGAAAGTCAGTCTACATTTCATCAACTGAACGCAAGCTTTATTTCCTTTTTTGTTTAAAAGCAGGAAAGCATAATGCCACAAAGACCAAAAGCCCTCTGTTGTTATATAAAAAACTGCTGTGCTATTGAGTAAAAGCTTGGCCTGAGTTGGAGTCCATTAATAGCTATCTGTACTAGAAAGACATTCATGTATTTTGTTTGTTTCTGTTCTCCAGTTCCTACCCTACCAAAGAGAGCCAAAGGCTAAATAGTGCTGCTTCTAGTAAAGATTAAATAGCAAGCAATTCAACTTCTGGCACTACACTTTCAAATACGAAAGGGGTTATGTCATGCAAAAAGAAAAGGGTTTTCTTTGGAATTGCGCACTCTTGTTCTTTCATGGCATGATGAAAGGGAAGGGTTGCATGTAGCTCTGCAACGTTATCAAACTTTGCTACAGTCGCACTATTTGAAAGATGCCCACTACATCACCAGAGCTATGCAGACACTTAAGATGATAATGAAAAAATAAGCATTAATTGTTCATATAATCCAGCATATATTACATCCATGCATATAAACAAATGCCTCATTATTCTGCCTCATTATTTTCTGGTACTGGAAAAAAAAAGTCACCTTCACTCACTGGTTGTGTACTACATAGAGTTGCTCAATGAATAGTAAGAAGAATATGAGGCATAGCAGCATAGCAAGTCAGCAAACAGAACACAACAGGCAGGTTTTTCATTGCAGTCATATTGTGGTGGATTCAAATAAGTCTAATGAAGTTAACTGTGCTGCTCCAGACTGACCCTCCATGGAAGAGGGCGGGAGAACTGTGGCAGTAATTAAGGGAACTGAAAAGATACATAAAGATATTTTTGCAGATATGGTGATACTTAACTTAAATACTTCATTAATAGTTTCTAATCAAGGTATTTAATCAGCATTATGATAAAACTAAGCAAACTACATGCAACAAACAATCTAAACTGACTTTGCAGGCCGAACAGTTATACCTCTTTGACAGCTATGTAACTGCTTGCAATTCTAATAGCTACACTCTAGCAATTCACATTTGCTTATTAATCACTACTAATTAACTTCATTGATCCTTAACACTGGGATTTCCACATTAAAGCAGCCCACCAGCATCATGGTTGTTATGATATAGTGTTCAAAATAAACAGAATAAAAGAAGCTTTGTGTCAGGAAACAAAACTAACATTTAGGCCAGGATGCTAAGTGCTACTAAAACAATGCATTGCTCTTAGCTTCCCCCCCCCCAATAAATAAGGCTACTCTTAAAAAGGAAACAGCAACTAGTTGTTACAGGGACATCAGTATGAGAAAAACACGCAAAGTTTAACGAATGGGCTGCGAAGTTGTTTTTCAAATACACCACCATTTCATAAGCTCGATCACTTCAAATATGCAGCCTGAAACCCCCACATTTCCAGCCCTTATTATTGCTAACTATTAATATTGCAAACCGTACTGGGTAGAGCTCTGTGTATCACCATGCGAGACACAATAGTAACAAGCAACAACAGTGAAACGGTCATTGCCCTGACTGCCACAGTACTAGCTGTACAGCAATAAAGGCAAGGGTTTGACTCCTGCTAATACCACAAAAGTACTCACTCACGCACAGTTGGCTACCAGCTGAAGTAGTGTCCTGCCGCAGTTAGTTGGAAGGACCATGGTGAANGATTTTGTGCTGTTTCTCTAACACATATCTGAAATTTAAATCATAAAATGCTTGTGAGAGGATAATATAAGAATTACAATACTAATCAGGTATGAAAATTGATTCTTGGAAGATAATATAGCCAGTCAAAAAAGTGCAAACAATCAAAAGGAATTAGAGTTACACTGTACTGTTAAACTAGCTTGTGTAGTTAGATCAATATAGCACTGACAATATATTCCTATGCCAGGAATGTATGATAAAAGCACAAGATTTCATTGCAGCCCAATATTCTCAATAAAATATAAAATACCATAGTGCAAATAACTAAAGGAAACAACTAAATCTAAATATATCATGCTTACTTTTTAAAACAATATTTTAATAAACTAGTGATCTGAATTGATTCAAGGGGATGCAAGTGGTTCCACTCATTATTTGATGCTGTATGAACTTGAGCAAATCAGATTCCCCACACAAGCCTCAGGTTTTCCTCCATTTATAAATTTGGAACCTGCTCTTAGAGATTTTTATTTTTTTATTATGAAGAGATTGAGAAGGGAGCATGGTATTTGAGGGTGCAAATTAAAACATTTTGCAGCATAATAAATCATCAATAAACATGAAAATAAATTAGGTGAGGAAAAAAGTTCTGTATCTAGCAAACTTTTTGATCATTTTGCACAGGCTAATTGCAGCTAATTTGAAGGTGACATGATAAAGCATGTAAAATGAGAACGTAGTTTCTCCCGAACTTCAGCTTAAAACACTAGCTGAAAAAGTAGCAAACTCAGGGTGCACAGGAGTCACTGAGGCTCTTCCAAATCTTCCACGAAGGCTCTGCATAGCTTTCTAAATAGGGAACATTTCAAGAGGATGTACTGCATACAGAGCAACTCAATGATGATGTGGCAGCCAGGAAAGTCCAGTAAGAATTACATGAAAGCAAACATATAAAGATTTTCAAGATCAAAAGTTGTTCATTTGTGAAATAAATGCCCAGTACTGTCTCTCAACTTCCTGCCTCATGCCTTTGGATGACACAATCAACAAGGCTTCCTTTGTATTTTAAGTTCTGCTTGATTGTACAGTAATGCACTAGATAGTACTGAATCATCTGTTCTTGTCTGCAAATGGTGCTGAGGATTTATAGCTATACAGCAGGAAGTTAGAACTGATGTGTATAGGCAAAGTTAAAAGGAAAGACAAGGTCATCCACTGACAGCAGTCCTGAAAAAGGGAAGAAGTAATATTTTAAAGAGAATTAATTATGGGAAAGGTATTAATAAATATGTCACAGACTTTCCATTATATTCCGATCACTAAAACTGTTATCAGACATCGAATAGAAAGGTTTTGGTCTGTTATCACAGTTCTTGGACACTAAAGAAATTAACACTGAAATTACACACCAACTACTGAGCTGTCTCAGCCATAACCTGCCTCCTTTCTCAGCAGAGGCTCCAGCATTCACTGCTGGAGAGTTCTGGCAAGTTTATACCTCGCGGCTGGGCGTGTGGAGCAATGTAGTGGAGCTCTCCAGTTTCCTTTGAGTGTCCAAAGCACAAAGCAAGGAATGTGTTAAAATACAAGGAGTAGACAGAGAGAGATTTTGCAGAAGGCTGTTTATCATATTGTGTTCAAGCAAACCAAGAGTACATCAGATCTAAGTACCTGGTTTTTGAATATCGTGTGTGAAACAAAGAATAAACAAGTTCTGGCTAGCAGTGTGGTGATGCAGTTGCCATCATTCAGTGAAAAATTCAGATTGTGATTTTAAAGCTACATCTTTTACAAATCTTCTCTGTGGCCTTGGGATTTCTATATGCATTTCAGATGGCTCAGCTTGCAAAGATCTATCTAAAATTAGATACTGTATGTATCAGAGTTCAGTTCAGGAGTCCACTTAAATTACAACACTTTTCCCATTGAAATCAATTGGACTTATGGGTCTAATCAGAAAAAAAACACATATCTAAGTGCTTTGCTACAGACCCACAAATTGCAAAGCATTATCAAAAATCCACCCCAGGTGAGTCCCCGTGTTCAGCGTTCACACTCCTGTTTTAGTGACTCAGATTGGCTCCTCCTCAGAACCTGTATGGACTTATCTTGGAATGACTCTGTATTCTCCATTTGGGAATACTACACTCCTAAGACCGAGAGCATCTGCTGAAGAACATAAAACAAAAACCACCAACTCACTTTCCTCTCTCGTTCTTCTCAGTTACTCTTCTTCCCTTGAGCTGCTGCCTCAGTGCAAGTTTTCCCCCAATGTAAATGAGGATCCACTAAACCCATTTCCTCTATCCTTGTTTCAAGACAAAAAAAAAAAAACCTCATGGGACATCCTATCGGAACCCTTAACCCAATCTCAGAGATTCATATCAGGAGGAAATGCAGCCTGCTATACCATATCCATGTTGCTTTGGCTATTGTGTTGTTCTTATCAAAGGCATTTCTAGGTGGCTTTGAGTGTAAAAAGAAATAGAACAATGATATATCTTTGACAGACTGGAACCCAGCAGAGGGTGGGATGACAATGCCTGCTAGCAAGAGAGGTGGACAAAACAGGAGCTTTTGCCAACTCTACAGAATGTGGTACATTTGCCCAAGGAAAAAAAGATGCTTAGAAACAACATAGTGCAGTCTTTGTTGTGCAATGAACTGAATAAAGATCTGATATTGAATGACATTCCATCAAGAGCAGGAGAAGTGAAGGACTGACTCAACCAGGCAGTGCCTACTTGGCCTTCTTAGTAAGTACCAAACACCTTAGAGTGATTACTGTCAGAGGAGGTATCTTTCTCTAATTCAGAATAATCTAAGTCCCTCAGCTGAATATAAGGTTTTCAGATTTTTCTGACCTATGTCCGTACAACACGAGGTGTTACATTCTTCATATACTTTACCTGTAAATGTTGGAAACCGTTTGAAGGCCCTCTCTGCAAAAACAGTTACTGTGTGTGGTGTTCACACACAGTGATAGAGATAGAGGCACTGATAGAGAATGCTATAGATATTAACCTCATGCAATTAGCAACTTCAAAGTAGCAGCTTTTGGTAACAATATAGAGAAAAATCAACATTTTCAAGATCACAGCACAGCCCTGTGATATACATTTCAGAAATATTCTCACTTTGATCTATTTAACAAGGTCATCATGGGCAAATTTACATTTGTAATAACATTCTGCTGCATAAGAAAATCACGCGCTAAAGGTCATCAGTTCCTAACAACGAAAGGAACACAGATGTTAAAAATGTGTCCAAAACCTAGCATACTCCTGCTGCACCCCAGCAGCAACCACTTAAATTACTGTTTTTGCACCTGATTTCACAAGGTTCATGATCCAAGTCTGTATTTGATGTGTATCTTCTGTTATTACTTTATTGTGTATGTAAAACATGAACTAAAATACCTACTATTTCCATTTGCAAAAAATGCTAGAAACAGAAGTTTAGAAAACAAACAAATAAAAAGATACACAGAAAAACCTTGCTCAAACTTTGTCTCCTTCAATCTGTTTAGATATAGGTGAACAGTTTTTACTCGCCTCTCAGAGGAAGTAACTTCACCTACATCCTCATCATCCATAATCTGCAACAAGAATTAGCAATTTGATATCTAACTCTAACTTCTCCCCACCGAGCAGTCAATAATAGCTGATCATATCTACTGTGAGTTAGGTTTGTAACTTGTGATAGATGCTTAATATTACGTACTAATTTCAACACTTACAAAATATCCTTACATAACGAACACTCATTGTCAATCCCATGTTTTACTAACAGAACAGAACATTAACTACAGCTAGTTGTAATACGCTTGCACCAGACTGAACCTGACCACAGTTAAATAATAACAGACAAATTCCAAGATACATTAAGACTGATATCTGTTTTAATTACATATCTTGTCAGTGAAAGATTCATTACACAAGTGAACGCGCAGATTTCTAAACAAGTTTTACACCAGCAATATTATTATTGTTTACATTTAATTAACAGTTGGCTCTTTAGGATAAACACATTGAAACATATTATTTTAACTTCCTCTCATGAAATTAAGAAGAATTAAAATAAAACAAAATTAAATTAAAGGCAAACATGCAGACTGATATGTTATGCAATCAGCTTACAAAATGTAATGGAAGTTATAATGCTTGCAATTGTATATAACAGGTGACAAAATGAAGCAGCATCACTACAGAAAATGTAAGGAGAAACTTCAGTAAAAATTAGCATAAGCTGATCCTATATAGTTTGCAAGCAATTTGCTTTTACTGCCTGAGCATTTCATTGAGGCAACTAACATACCTAGTCTAAAAACGGTTACAGATACAGTACAGATACCGATGAAAGCCAGCCAGTGCCCCGCTCCCCCCCCTCCTTTTTTTTTTTTTTTTTTTT
>VXAL01017156.1:70427-91269 GCA_013399475.1 Chauna torquata | reverse complement strand
GCCATGTTCCATGACGAAGTAGAAAAGTAGCACTGAGACACCAGTCCTTCCCCATTCTGGGTGCTGCTTCAAGCACAATCCAGCAGGACAGAATAATCAGGTCCTAACAACATTAATGTATCCCTTCAAGTAAACACAGGGTGCTATATTACTACAATTTACACCACAACAGCACTTCTTCAAGCTCAGAATGCATATTGGCCTTCTCCTTCAGTATATTCTGCACATTAGTAAGCTGTGTATGAGAATCAGAGCCTATTTCATNAAGGAGTTAGCTGGAAAGAAAGCGTCTGATTAGCAGCTGGGGTTTTGGTAGGAAACCCACACATGCAAGCACTGCTTACTCTGTGAGTTGATCAGATGGTCTAAACTGGGATCAGACCTGATCGTAAGATCTTTCTCATTGCGGCTTAAGAATTTAAGAGAAGTGACACACCTTTTTAAGACTGCGTCCTTCACACTGCTAACCAGAACAATTCATGAGAGCAGATGCACTAACCCTCACTAAGAGTTGAGCTTATAATCTACAATGTAGCCTCTTAACTGACATTTTTGTGCATACTAACCTATACAGTTTCTTCTCCAGAATGTGCAGGAATTAAAAAGTTGATATTCTTATTTTTCTCACACAATGTAATAAACAAGTGGTATTCAAGCACCCCAGAATATGCAAGAGAGACCTTTTTAAATGTAAAAAGTAACCTTTTGGTAGAAAGAGTCAATGTTCCTAAATGAATTCACTGAAGTAAATCCAGTGCTAGCAAATCTATAATGCTGTCTCTTGGCAATAGCAAAAAAAATAAAACAGAAGTGATAACAAGACTTCAGTTATGTCTTCCAGTGAATTCAGTGTCCATGAAAGAATATTGGTCAGGTTTGTTCACTCTTCAGTGACAACTGCTAAGTATTTAACTCACANCCTTGCTATAACCCAGAGTCCACACAGTTCTAGCTGCAAAAAATCCTACAGAATCAGTTTTCTGGGCTTCTGGGAGCTTAGAATGGAGCGAAAGGATTGGATTGTAGGTCTTCTGTTTTTTGAATGCCTGCATACAGAACAACTTAAACTTAGTTCTCTACTACACAGAGAGTAAAATCGTCCTCTGCCAAATATTCTGTCAAGCTGCCTTTCAAGTGGANGGGAAATAAAAGAGCAGGGAAAAAAAAACAGCTGCTAAAAAAAATGAGGAGCGTGCCTGGATTATCTAGAAACCATCAGCTTTAAACACTGGACGTTAATCAGTGCAGCAGCATCCTGCTAACTGTTTCTCCCTGCCTCTCTATTTCTCCTTCTGCCAGGCAAAAGGATTTTGCACACCATGCACAGATCGGATTCTTCACTTTCCCATCCTCATTAAACTCATGTATTTCTGGGTGAGCCTTTTATCTGTTGTTGAATTTTATTTAGTTGTCTCATTCTCCCCTCTTGTTTGTTTTCCTAATTGTGGTTCTTTTTCTTGCTCTTTTCTATATATAAAAGTGACTTTCCGTATCATTTCTACCCACACACCTCTGCCTGCCAAGCTATTTTCCATTGCCTTTCTTGTTTAACATTGTTTGCCCCTTATTCAGAGTTCCCACATATTTTTCATTTCACAGATCAGAGCAAAAGGAACCGCTGTTTCCAGACTGCACTCAGTTCATCCACAAATGGTCACATGGACCATATTTGAGAAACAAATTTCACTTACATGTTTATTGTCTAAGGGGATAAAATACAAGCGTGAAAGAAAAATGAAGAAAAATAAAGCTGTTCAAAATGCCTGTGGATTGGAATGGACATAACACGTGCCTCAACTGTTAAAAGCACCCACTGCATTCATTCAGTTTGTTAACAGATACTTCACTATCTTCTGACCACAAACAGCAGATGGTATTTTGTCATTTGACAGACCTCAGTTTACATCAGTCACAATTCCTGCCCTAGAGAGTTTGTAATCCAGTGCTAGGTAACAAGTGGCTGGATCCCTTCCTGCAACAGACAGTACCATGAAAATGAGTCTCCTTCCATCTGCAGTTTACAAATCTTTCTGTATATTTGACTACCATTATTACAAATGAATGTTTTTGTAAATATAATTTTCCACTGTTGTAATTTCTGTGCTTTATTCCCAGTAGCCCTCACTGCAGAAACGGCATCTAATCAATCCTCAATTACTATGCAAATATATCCTATAGGCTACTGGTGTCTTTCCTTTCAAACACTTAATACATAATTAATGACAGCTATAATGGCACCAAAGACTCTAAATGAAAAGAACTTCTCTCTATAATTTATACTTACCACCACTAAAGACGATTGATTTGTTGGAGTACTTCTTCAAGATTTTTGCAGTCTTCTGGAAAAGTGATTATTATTCATTCTAGTCAGTGACTGCAGTTACTGTACTTTGCTCCTCATAACAAAATTCTGCATAACTAAGTATAATGATATCTCCTGTCTTAACATTACCTGGAAATACCTAGGGTTACAACCAAAAATCCTCATTCTGGGAAAGCTTACAGAAACTTTAAGCCATTAGCAAAAACCTCACTCTATACTGTATACGAGATACATGTGTACATGCAAAGCTCTGTCCTGCTCTACTGTAACTTCGTCAAAACCCATGATACCTAGACTAAAGCTCAGAGTTACAAATGATAATTTTCAAAATTGTTCATTCATTCATTCACAACAAACTTTTTAGTCTTCTTACCTTCCTATACAAATAAAATGAAGACAAGGCATTATTATGAAAGTACAGGATTCATCTCACCAAATTTGACTAAGTTGAAAGTTAGGTATCTGGCCTACTCTGGTCTGCTAGTCCACTTTGAAGGAAGAAGGGGCACTTTGAAGGAGGAAGGGGGACAGACATCCTATCCAGAAGGCAATTCATCCTAAAGATGATACCTACCATCTGCAAAAACAAGACTCCAAATGTACTAAACTCTTTGCAAAGAAACACCGGTATAAAACTCATCTTTCTCCAGAGTTTTAGCGCATGACTAGTCACATGACCTTTTGCAGAAGGCAATGCATAAAAACAGTGAAAAGTAAATTCTCTGATACTTGAATTGTATCTATAAAATAACTGATTTGCCCTGTTTGGTTGACAAAATGCCTACCTGAAATATGCAGAAAAAAGAAAATTAGAAGAGGAAAAGGGATGAAGAACATTGCTACACTGGACATTTTTACTAAGTTTGAGAAATGGTAGGTGTTGTAACTTCAATGGTTTTGATTTGCCTTATCCATTTCAACACACACAAGTTAATATAATTTCAAATTAATCAGCCAGCACTCCTTTAAAGTGATATTTACAGCTTTTACATTTAAATGAAGGCAAAAAAAGTATAATTTATGCTATAATAATGCCATATACAGTATCATTGTTTTAATTCTTTAATAGAATTAAGCTAGCTGTGGCAAGTAGATAAAAACCCTTTGAATAGTGAAACATTGCCATAGTTTGTCTTGTCAAGGCTTCTGCTTCTAGGAATATTTATGATTTTACTGTTCCTTGAGAACCATAAATGACACAGCATGTCAATGAGACAGTTTCAATCTCAGTCTGGATATTTCCATCCAGAACTAGAGTATAATTCAGTTTCCATCCCCAGATAACTCCCGCCTTTTTCCTTACACTGCTAACAAATTCTTTACCTTGTGCTAACCCCCATGACTTTGCCAAGGCTGCATGGAATGAAAATGAATGCAGCATTTCATTGTGAATTAAGAAAGCACGAATCAGACCCCAATGTACAACGTGCAATGGCAGTTTTCTGGAGTGGCTACCTGTCAAGTAGGTACTAGACTATGATGCACGACTCATTTGACAAACTGAGTGTCAGTGAAGTCACCTACCAGTGTCCTATGCTGCTACCAAAAGC
Organism: Chauna torquata; assembly: GCA_013399475.1. Taxonomy (NCBI): domain Eukaryota; kingdom Metazoa; phylum Chordata; class Aves; order Anseriformes; family Anhimidae; genus Chauna; species Chauna torquata. Next base: position 87,396 of record VXAL01017156.1, on the reverse strand, counting down.
ATGTTGGCTGCTAAATGACTTTACATTCTTTTTTTCTTTTTTTACCGAGCTTATTTTAGAAAGGTTGTATATCAATCTGGAAAGTGCTGTGAACATGATGTTATCATAATGGTACCATATGCCAGTCGACTACTTACAAATCATCCGTGCTTCCCTCGCTTGGTAGATTTTTAAAGCATGATAAAGAACTTGATTCTCCTCATGCTTACACTGACTTTATATCAGTATACTTCCATGCTTTACACTGGTTAAAAAAAAAAAAAAAAGTGAGAAAAAATTGTACCAAAGCCTCTGCTTTCTAAAGGCTCTTAAAATGTCTCTATCAAATGACTGTCTTTGCTATTTGAGTATTTGTCTCAAAACCAGACATGAGGTTTAAAGATTCAAACCCTATGGAAAAGTAGAATATGCTCCACAATCATCTTACCTAGCAGTACAATCTACAGAAGTGGGTTGCATCCTCTAAACTTTGGAGCTTTTGATTTGCTTTCCTGTTCTGGCAACTTAAGGAGGCAACTGTGAATTCCAATACTCCATCTTAAAGTTTCTCTGTAGCTTATTTCTTACTTTGTTCCAGAGAAAGCAGATTTTCATGTGTTTATAACACTCCATAAACCTTGCGAAAAATCATCTACCACAAGACGTGATAAAAACAGGTAATTAGCAAATGTCTAGATTTTAGCAAGGAATCCAAGAAAGGTGTTTAAGGAAAAGTTTAGCTCCATATCTGAACTTAAGAGAACCTGGACCCACTTCCATTCATATCTACCAGTTAAACTCAAAAAGAAAAAAAACAACAACAAAAAAGGGGGTTGTTCACAAATTTCACATTTGACTAACCTTTAAGCCATCATATTCTGGCAGTTCTCAGGTGCCTTTTTAACTCTTTAAAATATTTTTCAGAGTGACTGTTAGTGCTCATAAAAAGTGTTGGGTTGAAAACTCTAGAAAATGAAGTATGTGAAGTCATAGCACAGAACTATTTTCACTCAGCTACTGTGTCTTACTCCTCTTCCAGGCAGAGCACCTCTCTAGCAGTGAATGTGATTTCAGCCTCGTGCCCATTCATTCCTTAGCCTCTACAGTCAGGCTGTTACAAGGGGAAATTCTCATTGTCAGGTCTTACTGCAAAGGAAGAAGTTCGGCCTACCAGTTCTGGTCTTGTTTGCAATCTGGTTCAAGTTGGATGCGCTCTTCTTTCCTGCTGCATTTCTGCAAGTAGGCTAAGTGGTGACCCTCATCTTGTACCTCTCCCTCTCTCAGAAAGAAGCTTTCATACAAATTTCAATACTTTCTCTTTAGAGCAGCAGCCAGACAGGAGAAACTGCCTGGAGGGCTTAGCACTACCGCTCATATACAAGTGTTTGTAAACACACATCTTAGAGAATTCTGGATTAGTTTTCAGACACCCTGACTAAATACTAAATGATTCTCTGGGCTGTAGCCCATTGTTCTACAGCTACTGATTCTGATCTTCACAAAGGCAGGGAATATTGGCTCTTCATGAATCTGGTACATAATCATTAATTCCTAAAATAAGGATCCCATTTTGTAAACTCTTGAACAAAATTCCTTCTCTCTATACGCATACACCAATTGTACATCACTCACAGGAATCACATAGAAGTATCATATGGCAGGATTCATCTGGCAGTCTTTAAAACCGATTCTGTTTGGGATTTGTCTCCTTTGAGAGTAGCTCTTTTAATTTTCTACAGGCTTTTTCATCTCTCTCTCCTTAACACACAGAACTTCCTCACTGAGGTTTCAATCAGTTTTGTGCAACAAAAAGTACCAATTGCTCCTGCAGTACAGTCAGCCTGCACAGTACAGAACAATGAAGCTGAATTTTTTTTCATCTTTCCCATTAACATCTGAACAACCCTTTCCAGGGGTAGCTCATTTATTCACAATGGTAATTGTAACTATTTCCTTGGTCCCAGGTTTTACATATTAGTCGTTTTTAGTAGTATGTGAGACAGCCAGGGAAGGATTCAGTTGCCTAAACATGGATGCCAAGTGCTATTTGAGATGCCCTAGGAATACCAAGATGTACAGGGCATCAGATATGACATAAGTCTCACAGGACAACTGAATGCTGATGAACCAGCAACTAGAGACCAGATAGGTTACCCTACAGATACAGATGACCAAGGCCTGAATCCTACTTGGAACTACAATGTGGTCCAAAGTCCATCACCATCATTGGAGAAATTCCCAGTGACTTTGGCTTTGAACTGGAACTAGACTCTGATACTTGTAGTGCTACAGCGTCCTTTGCACGGATACGCAAGGGAGAGAGGAGCTGTGTAAGTAAACCCATGCCTCTCAGCACTCCTCTGCAAGATGCAACCAGAATTGACATATTTGCATGACATGACAATTATAAAGAGGTATGTAAATTGGTAATTCAAACCCAAGGTGGTACAGGTGGATGGTTTGTGGCAATCCACCATGCTTTCTCTATGCACCTGAAAGTACATGAAGGCCAACAGCAAGCATACAGGTTGCAACTCGAAGTGTGAAAACTAGTGCAGCCACCATAATTCCACATTCCCTCACGGCTCCAGCCCCCATGTTTCAAAAAAAAAAAAAAAAAAAAANAAAAAAAAAAAAAAAGAGCCTATACCTTTTATATAAAGTACCTGTGAACTGTATAAAGTCTCCATTTAAATTCCTGCCCCAGAGATTTGCACAGCAGTGCCGCCAAAAGTAGTAATTACATAGAAGCTTTTTAGCATGCAGTGGTATGCAGCACTTCTCTTTTTAAGCTGAACAGCCATAGTAGTATCATAAATATTATATTTAAATAGTAGCACAAATCACATGGTTTTGAAAACAATAATGAAGCACATGCTTTGTAGAAGCACAGAATTAGAAATGACTTGACAGACAAGGATAAAAGGTTTGTAAGAACTGTGATCACGCTATACAGTTTATATAGGTTGTACTTGAAGGTACATTCCCAGTTCCAATATAATTAGCTGTTTTCAGAGATTTATAGTTTTGCTGTATGCATTTGCTTAAATATTAAGTCTGTGTAACGTTTAAAGCATGATGGATTATTCCAAGTAAAAATGGCTGAACGCCCCATTCATAGTAAATACACTCAGAGACATGCAGCTTACTAGAAGAGAGCACTGACTTCTATTTGATACTTTGACTATTAACATATATTTAATTGTAAAAACAAGACTTCAAATTAGTCCTTTTTCAATAACTTAACAACAGAGGCAGCGTAGGTCATTGTAATATTTTACCTCAGACATCTTTCCTCTTTTTTAACTAAAATTATGAAATTTTATAAAGTAGATGACTGGGTAATTAGAAAGACAACACTGAAATCACCACATGACCGTCTTCACTGTTTCATATGTTGAAACACTTTCACCATAAAACTTCTACAATTCTGTAATAGACTTACTCGGCTATTAACAAGAAGCAGAAAGAAAACCAAGTTCAACAGTTTGAACATTGAAGAAGTCTCCAGAGGTTGTTAGTAACAAATAAGAACTCATGCACTTGCATTGAAACTAATTTTGCAAACACATATCATTACCCTTGAGCATATATACTTATTAGTATTTACTATCCTAACACAAAACCAATTCACATGCCTCACACTAACAGATGCCACAGCAGGTCCAATGAACAGAAACTTACTCGTAAGTTTTTGCAAGACCAGATCCTCAGTCTGTAAATGGCCACATAAAATCAAATCCTATGATGAAATTTGATTAGTTGGTTTATTCACCTTTATTTAGCACTACCATCAGCATGGCAAGAATCCATCTGACCTTACTTTGAGACAGAAAACTTGTGGGATTTAATAACAAAGTGGACATGTTAAGAAGGTCCAAACAGAGAAGGACAGAAAAGCTTTGGATGCACTCTAAGGGAACTCTGACAGTACAGGAAGGATTTGGACTTAGACTTGGATATCCCAGAATAAACCTCCACAGAATCAATTAGCCCCATAACATGAAGTTTTCTATTCACATGACTGAGATTTCTGTTACTAAAATACAGGACTGAGCACGACAGCAGGGTTCTCTCCTGTTTGACTGGATATGGAAGGTAGACAGGCTGCTACATTCCAGTTAATTCATAATTAATATATTACATATTTATGCTCTAAACCAGGAGGTCATAAAGATATGAACTGTAGGCTTCCTTTTAGTTAACTCTGGACTTCCTTCCTGCTAGGGGGTTAACCCCAGCCTTCGTAGCGTTTAGTGGTCACAGGTTTTATTTAAATCTCCAACTCCTGTGACACTTTGAGAAATTGGCTGCCCTACTTTCACAAAATATTGATCCTCTGCCCTCCTCTCAGGGCCACGCAGATGCCCAGTGCTTGCAGATGAATATTAATAAACACAAGCATCTGAACTCTGTGCTGTCACCTGAGGATCTCAGCTGAGCATTGAAGGATACCGATGTCCTGACACTCCCAAACTTCTCCCTCTTTGCTAGCAACCATCTGGCAAAGTGGCCAGAGCCCTTCCTAGGCAAAAGACGGGAATATTTGGCAGCAGTGAGCAGCACCAGTGAGGGTATGATTACATCAACTCCCAACCTCAAGAAACTGAGGTATCACTCACATGTAGCATCCTACAACTTCTCCCTTGTGCTTCTCCCTACTCCAACACGAGCCCTGTAAAGTACACACAAGGGAAGCAATGAGACCTCGAGCAGCGAGGTGTCAGCCCAATCCTCTCACCCGTGCAGAGCAGCAGCACGAGGATGGGGATACACGGGGACAAATGTGTCTCCTGCAACCAGAAGAAAGTTCGTGCCAACACAACACCCCAGTAAACCATGCGGTATGTGTGCGTGTGGGGGGGAGCTTCTAAGAGAAGCGCTGATAGGGGAGAGTCCTAACAAAGCTGTAAGGTTTCCCCTACGCACATCTCTCTTAGATCAGCACTTCCAAAATCACCAACCAGAACACAGAGAAGGCTCGGGTAAAGGGACAGAAACAGGCGGCTGGCGAGAGATCGGCCCCCCAACCCACTCCCAACTCGTCCTGGGTGCCTGGGCAGCTCCAGGTGAAGCAGGGGAGGGGCTTGCTCCCTTGCAGTCAGAGGGTGCAAGGCAAGCTCCTTGCCCCGCAACAGCAGCGCCGGGAACAAACGGGGCGCGGGTGGGGGCTGCTGCTGCAGGCAGCGGGCTCCGGCACGGCTTTCCCCGCAGCGCCCGGCACCTGTCCCGACCCGCACCTACCTCGGCGGGACCCGGGGCCGGAGCAACGCCGTCGGGGCCGGATCCGCGGGGCTGCTGCTGCGGCGGCGGCTGCGCGGCGTTGTGAGAGNTCGCACGGGAGCACTGCGCTGGTGCCGCTGCCCAGGACGGGGAGCGCGATGCTGCTGCGGGGGACTCCAGGCGCCTCTTTGGCTCTGTTAGGAAAGTTACCGCGGCCACACGACCCACCTTAAACCCGCCTCCCCGCAGGACCCGGGGGAGGGGGAAGGAGGAGGAAGGAGGGAGGAGACGGGGGTGGGGGTTCAGAGCCGTTCAGTCCCCAGCGCAGCACCAAGTCACGGCAGCATCTCTCGGGCTGTCGCTCCGAGATGCAGGGCTGGGCGCACCAGCGCAGCCCCGGCTCCCGCAGGCGCCGATCTGGGGCCACGCTCCGCTCCCCCCGGATTCTTGCATTTACACGCGGTACCACAGGGCTAGCTTCTGAGCGCAGAAACTTTCCCGTTTCCCGTGGCACTGCCACTGATTTTTGGCTTGTTCGTTCAGTCGTGGTTGGTTTAGCATCTGGTTGTTTATTTAACCGTTCACTGTTTGGGGGAGGTGATCTAGTGCCGAAGCCTTGGGTTTTGTGTTTTTTTTTTTTTTTCCGTCCGATTCAATCAAAGCACCATAAATAGACTCAAAGGACAAAGAATCAGACTGACACTGGCATCCCAAGGTTGCAGCCTGAGCAGTGCATGTGGAAATGAGCAAGCAAACTCTATAGCTGAGGCAGAAACACTTGGCGGCTCAGCAGAGGGTAGATGAGAAAAAAAAAAACAAGGGTCCCTGCCTCCTGCAGCTGAAAGAACAGGATCTCCAGAGCAGAAACGTATCAAACTCCACGGATGCGCTTAGCGGGAGATCGTGCAAACTTCTGGACCCATTTCAAGGTGCCTCGGTTTGCAACTACATGCATGCACGCGGTTGCAGGGGCATGTAGCTGTCGGCAAACACACACGGTTCTCTGACTACCTAAGGCAGCCCCTGGATGGAGAGAAGCTGGCTAGTGCTGATGCCAGGCAAGACTGAGCAGATGCTAACAGACAGAGAAAAGCACAATGGAAGATTTACCTCTTCTCTAGCATCCTCTACCGTCCAGAGCATCTGCCCTTCTATTGTCAAACTGACTGCACCGCTGTTGCTTTTTAGGGTGATGCAGTGCCACTGGATGCCCAAAGAGATATCAGACAGGGAACAAATCACACCCCGTGGTTGTAATTTCCTTCCTGAAAGATGTACCAGAAGTTATAGACGTATGATAAAAATCTTTAGATCAAAATGCTTATAACAGGTGATTTTAACAGCTGCACTAACTTAGCTCCTAGCCAGCAATCTTAATATGCTTGTACAATCTTTTCAAGATGAAATACTCTATTTGCATTATGTATTATTACTGATTATTTTGTAATTAGAACAATAACATTGGCTGAGATCAGGCTTTTTTATCATCTCGGCATGTAAGAAACATAAGACCAAGTCCCAGTTTGATAATATAGCAAAATAGCTAGTGGAACATTTTGTCGTTGTAGCCACACAATGAATACCCACATCGTACTATATTTTATGTACACATGAGTCTGCCAAAATCCTTTGTCCTGCACTCTGCATTTCTTGGTAACATGCCAGTACATGACCGCAGGTGATGGCAGAGTTTCAAAATGGATAGTCTGGGCCAGAGCTGGTGCACTGTTTCCACAAAGTACTCGCTACAACCTCCCAGCATCCTGAAAAACTTCTCCACTCCCTCCACTGCTTTTGTGCCTTCAGGTCCCTAATCTTCTCCTTGCTGCTTTGTCCCGGTTTGCAGTGCTCCCAAGATCTTGCACTGGCCACCTAAACTAGGAGAGACAGTGGAGGACAAGTGGGCTGGCAGTGACTGCTGGCTTACCCACTTATTTTTTTGCAAACCCAGCTCCTTGCATTCTTGCTAGCTCCAGAAGGCTATTTTTCTTCATTAGCTATGGTTAAGGCAACCTGACCAGGACCTGCAGCACTACTGGTGCCTGAGGTGAATTCATCGCTATCTTTCCCTACCTGTTTTTAATTATTTTTTACAAACATCCAAATAATGAATATCAATAATAAATTAGCAATCGTTTATTTATTAAATTATTTTCAATATTTAATAAAATGAAATAGATTAAATTTGAACTAGATTTATTGAATAAAGGTAATTGGTTTTGCTGTTTGTATAAGAATATTAAAAACACCAGTTGCTCTATACTGATGGCATTGTTTATGACTCAGCACTGTCACTAGTTTCCAGTCAGGAAACTATTTAGCCTCCCTGATCTTTCTTTTTAAAATGTAAGATGCTGTCTGAAGTGCATGGAGACAGAACCAGTCTACTTAAAATAAATCAGGCCAGCTTGTTCCTATAATTTTTTTTATACATTTTTGTCTTTCAGAGTTACCCTGAACATGCCCTGAACACGAGTTGCCCTATGACTGCCCTGAACATCAGAAAACAAGATACTACACTGCTGCATGAATGTTTACAGATGTTTGAGAGAGACAAAGCATTCATTCCTGCTCTTCCTTCTCATGTAAAATCCCATACAGTTCAGTAGTTTCATTTGGAAACAAAAGTATAGTCCTTGTATTCTCTGAATTATGGTTGTCTATTTGAAGGGTAGTAGACCTTAGTAAATGTCAATGCATCTGGCAATGGATGTGTTTTACATCTGAGGTTAACTACTACAATACTCATTTATTTTTAGTCTCTATTCACACTAAACAGACGGTTAGTAAAAAAAAAATACACAGCATTAGATTGCATCACACTGATTCTAGTTCAGTTGTTCTGTTTTAAAAATGCACAGTTTACAAATAAGAAGACATTTAAGCCTTTTTCTTCTTATTGTTGACTCAATGAGTCTCGCTTACAGTTATAACTGTAAAGTCAAGCTGAATCTTCAAGCTTAGCAAAATTCTTTCGTAAATCAGAATGAGTTTTGAAACTCTGAAGGATAAAATAACCTTCAGTTATTGGTGCACAACCTCATTTTGGTGAAATTATATCTTTGGTTATTCCTATGCAACTTGAGCACCAACATGAAACTGAGAAAAGAATTTGAAAAAAAAAAAAAGCAAGAGTGAATTACAAGAGTGACTCTGCAACAGAAAACTGCTTAATAATTCTGCTGATAAAGCGTGAGACAGAAAAGAATTCATTTTTCTCTCCCAGAGCTCAGCTGGGGTGACAGGACTTTAAAGAAGTGCAGCACTTTCACAAAGGTAAGCAGGTACGTCCCTCAGTACAGACAGACAATGGAAGTTTGAAAACAATGAAGTCACTGTGAGCTTTGCCATTGACTTTTGGGGGAAGCAGAAATTTACCCTGCGAGATCTGCTGAGTAAGAAATTGCCACTTGTACATGCTTTCTCTTCAAAGCCAAATCACCTTCAAGACCACTTTTCACTGCTTTTATGTGCTTCCTTCTGCATGTCCGATTCAAAACTAGTTGCTATTCATTTTTTCATTTTCCTTATTTTCCTTTTTTCTTAAGGGGGGAATTCGGCCTCAGAAAATTACACCACACAGAATCAGGTGACTGTTTGTAAATGCGTCAGTTTTCAACACACTAAAATTATTGCACATTTAATATTAAAGCTCAAGAAATTAAATATGAATAATTCGTGTCTGAAAGTACAATTTACTACTGAAAATAATGCTTGAAAAAGAAAAACAAAGCTTTTCAGATGTAACATGAATTTAAACTTGTTTTTTTATAAAGCCATTCAGGGTTTTAGTTTATGAATCATTCTGTTCCCTGCAATAATATGCTGTCTGTGCAATCAGTGATGATAAATGGTACATAATTGTAAACTTGATATTGGTTTTCAATATTGAATTCATCATTCTGTCCTCTTAACACATATTAAATACTTTAAAGAATTTATATATTTGTTTGATTTATCTGTGATTTTTTTCCAATATGTAAAATTTATTAGCTTTCTAGTTTTTGAGAATCTAAGGGTAGACAACATCATTAATAACACTGAATAATAGAGCTGGCCTTCTACTCGCTTCTACCAATACAAAGTGTCCAAATCAAATACAAACATATTAGTTGTAGGCAGTATAGAAAATACAGTATTAACTAGAACCAATTCTGCATATATTTTGTTTGACTTCCTTGATCTATCCAAATAATAATTGCAAGAATTTATTCTCTTTTGGAAATGTAACTCCTGCATTCTTAGGAATTTCACTTCATTCAGTGACAGAATGGTTGACTAAGCTACAGTATTCGGAGAAGTACAATACCTTAGCCCAAAGGGTGAAAAGCCTAGATATAACTCACAGCTTTGGTCTGTTCCAGAGACAAGATTAATTTACCTTTGTTAATAATGTGGACCCATTCTTCCAAATATGAAGGTACGTTCGAATTGTCTCAGTACTCTTAAAAAACAGGTAATGGAAAAAAATCAGAAAACATTAATCCCAGCTAACACTAGCAGAAGTATACAAGTTATTTCCAGCAGCTACTCATCTAGTTCAAAAAGATACTAAGCATATAGGGCCTGATTCAATCATGTCAATTGTTTTTTCCATGAATAAAGACAACTTCGGAGTCTGTTTCCCATATAAAACATAAAGGACACTGAAAATGAGTTAAGAACTGGCTAATGATTAGGGATTTTGAGTACATCTTATCCTATATGAGGTCAAACTCTGCTCTTAATCACGTGTATGACCATCATTCTTAATTACTGCTATTTTTCTTAATCAAGGCATCTTCACTGGACCAGGATGTGAAATTATTCTTTGTTTAGTATGACGGAAATTTAAAAATAAAAAAAGGATTTGGTAAAGCAAAGAAAATAATCATGCAATTATGCAGATGGAAGAAACAGCATTCATTCAACTGAACTATAGCTGATTACTCCAGGGAGAAACTTGATCTACTAACAAAAACAGCAAAAGAAAGTCACAGATATTACTCCTTTTATTGTAAATGAAACTGGATAAAAGACCTGTCTTTCACAAAATTTACAAGTGGAATTCCCTGCTGCAGGATTGCTGTGACAAACATTTTTGTTGTGTGAAAAGATGAACTATTCTGATGAATCAGAATTGCTTAAGCAGTTAAAATAGCTACGGTAAGTTATGGTGCCCAAGCTTCATAGCACGGCGTGCCATCAGAAAAAACAGTTTCAGTATGTAATTCTATATGAAATGTATCAGGATCCCCAAGTATAGGCTGGCAACAAGAATGACATTCTGTTTTCACTTGAAGCACATGATATTGGTAAGTATCGGAGAAAGTTATCCAAATAGATTGACAATCACTCTAGAACACCTAAATTCTTATTAATACTAATGAGAGTTATGCATCTGTACTGAAAAGCAGAGATCTCTCACAATGAAAAAAGTTATGAGAAGCGGATTATGAAAAGAAGCATATGTAATGCATAATTAATAGCAATGCCATATAGATCAGCAGCAACTATTGTCTTTCTAGTGAAAACTCCTACGCAGATAGCCTCAAAGACTAGATTTTTTTCTGTCAGGAGAACACATACTGCAACTCAAGCAAGAAACCCATTGCTTCCCACCACATCTTCACATTCTGTTTTTGAGAGTTAAAGGACAATTTATCACTCAGGGTCCTACATGTCTGAAGGACGTTACTGTTAGTAGTGGATGAGGCAGAATCAAGGGTATGGGAGGAATCCCAACTTTACACCACCAAGCAGTCATCAAATATTTAGCGAACATTATTAGCAGTATTTATAACTGGTTTAAAAGCTGCACAGCCTATTAGCAATCTCTTGAGTTTGTCCAATCATTCAGAGAGCCATGACTTAAAGACTATGCACATGCATTTCTTTAAACTGAAGCTGGACCAAATTGGAAACCTGCTTGCGCTGATGTAAAGCAGTAATAGTGCAAGAGGTCTTCAGTGAAGAGAGAGTGATATTAAGCACCAGAATTTCTCCTTCACTGAAACCCAAAGGCTGGAACAGCCATGAGCAAACACAGAGCTAAAAAGGGGAACAGAATCAGCAGCTAAAGAATGCTTATTCAATTAATCTAACCTACAGTAACAAAGTGAGTTCCCCAAAATTCTGCTCCTTCACACGGGAACCCAAGAGACTGTTCTCCCTTAGGAAATTCCCCTCTGAAGACAGCTGACTGGAATTCCAAGTGCTAGCAAGAGTAAAACAGATAATAAAGGTAAAATAAGGACCAAAGCAGATAGAAATTCACGTGACTGGCATTCTGAAATAAGCCCATACGTTATATTCATTTATACCTTATTTACATGTACTTCTAAATATGCTGGGGCAAATTTATCATAGAACTTAGTCAGTTTTCTTCAAATGGCTGTCTCCAGATAGCCATAATATTAAGGACAGAACTTAAATCTGTATGAAGTGCACTGTTACGGCAATTGGTATTTTTTAGACATGCTAAGGAAGTCACATTGCTCTGCTATGTTTCTTTTGAAAGAAATTTTAAGTTCACTGGTCTTGTATTCAGTGAGGAATAGGTTTTATTACAGAAAGAAGGGACAAGCTGAAAGAAGTTGTGAATTTATCTTCATGGTAGATTTCTACATAGATTTTTACCCTGAAGTTTTAGGAAATGGTTGAATGTGAACACTGAATATAAACATTCTCTTAACTATACCCCCTTTTCTATAAGCATATTTATTTTTAATCATTATCAATTATTTGCAGAAAGGTAAGACTCAGAGTTTTTAATCAAGACCAGAACTTCACATGATTCCTGTATATTCAATAATGTACAATCTCAAATAATGGAAGCAAAAGCACAGGCAAAATTGAAGAAAAGTAACTGCCTACAGCTGAAATGACAAATCAGGAAATAAAACCCGAGAGTCCTGATTCCTAGTCCAAAACTCTGCCAACTGGAATTGTACATCTCAGTGCTGTGGTCTATCTTCATCTTCAAAGGGTGCAGTATGGGCCTTTTGGAAAGGAGGTATCTGAATTTTTATCTGCTCTGGCATTTTTTGTTAGTGCTTTTGTTTATTATTGCAGAAAGGAGCAACCTACACATCTAGTCCATTCTGCATAGGACCTTATCCTGTCACAGTGAAAAAACATATTTAGACTGATCGTAATGACTATCAGGCTGGACCACAGGCTATTTTATGTCTCATTTTCCTACTTGCAAAAATGGAAATAGCATTCTATGTGCTGGTTAACATTAATCTCTGTACAGAACCTAGATCTGTACTGCATATGCTACAGATATGAAAATTGCAATGGACATTTTCAAATTTTGGAATTTCAGGGAATTATGTTCACTGACATCTTAACTGTAAGAAGAAAATAAGCAAATCCTAACAGAAATTCTCACAAGTTTTCTTTCAGTTTTCAAAGAAAATCTAAAAAAACTTGGCTGCAAATATTTCTTTTCATTTTCACCTAGCTCAACATGCATTGATAGAATTTAAAAGTTAGGATCCGTCAGAAGTTTATTCACAAAACGACAGCATGCCACAATGCATTTATTTCTCTGTTTTGCCACTTCACAAGGGAAAAATATATTTCTAAGATATTTTTGGTAACGTATGACTAAGTAGCAAAATTAAAACTAGGAAATTAATAACTACATGGCATTTCAATCCCATCAACTCTAATCAACATAAATCCATTCTAATTAAAACCTGCAAATCCTAAGGATACCAAACAGATAGCCCTCTTTTATAGGGAGATGGCAACAACAGTCACATTACATACAAATGGAGAACACAGAAATCTCTGAAAAAGACAAAGATGAAGCAGTACTAAAAGAATTCCTATATTTTTCAAAAACACTGTCCCCCCCAGTAGTCTTCAATCAGCCAAAACAAACCTTTAAAACTTAAAAAGCACTTGAAAAGGTAAATGAAGGATCTGAAGGAAGTGTATAACTTGACAGGCTGAAAGAGGTTACTAAGTTTATCACAATCATCAAGTCAGAAATAGTACAGCGATGCAAAGCATGTTCTGATCGGCATGATGAATAACACACATCAGCTTAAAAGAGAATAATAGAAATTATGTAGTTGCACCAGCAGACTTTGTTTCAAAGTCAAAACGTCTTAAATCTTGACTTTGTCTTTAGGACTTGATCAGAAGTCCATGAACATTAACAAGAATCTTTGGACTGACACCCTGGGCCTTGCATATACCCTTTATAAGGAAGTGGAAAGTTACTGTCCACTGGCAATTCAGCTACACACACCTTAAATCAATCCAGGAAGCTCCTCATCTCTCCTATATCCTGTTTAATCTTGCAGTTACAATTGGCATCAGCCTATAAGTGTATAACTATGGATGTCAAACCCATCTGGTTCTGGAAAACTTTTCATGCTATACTGAGAACAATAGTGCCCCTCATCTACTAATGCACTGTCAGGTAAAGAAAGGGATCAGAGCTGAGGTTGGATGTATATTATTGGTACATATCTACAGCATTTAATACTGGTATGTTGGAGTTTAAGGGAAGAACTCATCTTCATCCAGCTCTAAATTAGCTCTTTAAGAAGGGGCCTCTTTTGTCTATTGGCGGTTTTTATCCACAACCAGCAGAGATTAAACAAATGCATTTGCTTGGCAGGCAACGGTTGTTACCCTGCCAATTAGCTCAACAGGAAGCAAACAACCTGCTGACCTTCCTGGGCAAGCAGTCTCTCTGAGGCAAGCAAATGAGATTATAGTAAGGGCTGTAGTTCAGACAGTTGTTGCTATCATATATCATCACAAACTTATTCTACCATTGCCCTGGAATTATGGCAAGAGTTCACAGAAGTATAAGGCCAGAGGGAAACAAAGACATCACTATGCTGTAATCTATGAAATCATAGCAACCACTGCCTTTGTTACGCTTTCAACAGCTGCTGATACCAAGGGAGTCTGGTGGTCTGTAGAGAAGTCCTGAGAGCTGACAATGGTCTGCTAGTCTAGAAAGGTTGGGAATCACTGATTTAATTACTGCAGCAAGGAGCAAGTTATACCTACACTACTCCTAGCAAACTTTTAACTTGTTCTTACAAATTTCTAGTGAATGAGATTTCACAATCTCTTTATGCAGAATTCAGTACAATATTATTGCTCAAGAATATTTAATATTAGTTGTAATTTCCTTTTCAAAATCCCAAATTGCGTCTTTTTTTTTTCTTTTCAATGAAACAAATTCAGAAGCAGAAATAAAAATGAAACACCACGTACTGAAATGCTTGGACAGCATCATATTTAGAAAAGCAAGAAAATACAATCGATCATTCTTCTTCATCCTAGCCTATTATGATGTTCACTGATATTAGTTTAGAAAAATAACTACTCCTTCTATGTTTTCGATGTGAAACAATAGTTATGGTTAGCCTTTGCTTTTACATGGCGTGCTCTGGAAGTAGTGCCTGGAGCAGCAAGAGGACTTCGGTGAAAAATGAGGAAGGCAGTTTTAGTAAGGTTCCTCAGCTATGTCATACATACTCCTCAGGTGAAACTTTCATGTTAGTCTCCTCTGCATGTCATAACATTGGATCAAATAAACAGGAGAAGCTGAAAAGTAGACTGAGATAAAAATGTGATGGGACACAGAAAGATGCTTTAATAGCTAAAAAGCTACAGTTTCTTTTAGAAAGAAATTTTCCAATTTTTGTATTCCTATTGTCTGAAGTCAGGCCTGAACAGAAGAAGCCAACTTGATAAAATATAGGCAAAAAAAAAATCATAAAAGAAAATAATGGAAATGCTGTTATGGACTTTTGTGAGTATAAATAGTTTCGGAAGTGAAACTGTCAAGCCCAGCATCTGAAATGCTGTAGAAATAAAGTCATTTTAATGGTCAGCCTGCTGCAACCACATAAACATTCTCTAGTTCCTTTCACAGCCTTGCATCTTGTAATTTTGTTTTTAATTTGACATATGGGGAGACATTAGTTGGAAATTCAAGGGGACAGAATCTAACAGAGAAGCAGAAATAGATCAAGGGAAGATAAGGAACANAAAAAAAAAAAGAGAGAGAGAGGTGGTGAGATAAGCTGGAAAATAACTTGCTGAACTCAATTTTAAGCAAAAAATATTACATCAAAATAATACAGCATTGTCCCTCCATCTTCTTATATGCTTCTGAAGGTATAGGCTGTCATACCTGAAAGCGTATTCATGTCACTTGACTCTCAAGACAGAACTGGAACAGTTCTGCCACTGAACTAGGTTTGCTCTTTTGCCTTCCATTTACATCAGCAGAGAAACTTTCTCTTACCCGCAGCAGCACTTGCTAGTCCAACAGGTGGGGACCCTCCTCACAGCAGTGCTTTGCACTCCCTCAGTAGCACACACTAGCATACTGGAATGCAGAATCAGGACTAGAGAAATAGGGAAAAAAATACCTAAAATAAGCATCAAGAGATATGAAAAAATACAAAAAATCAGGCAGTCCCTCACTAGATTAAATGAGCATCTTGGTATTTGACAGGTATTCTTATGTCCTTCATGTCCCCAGAAACTTCCATGTCATATCAACTGACACATAACATAGCTCCATTCCTAGAGCTAAACACAGGTTTTTTTTCTGAATAGGAAGTGTTGAAATGCTGTCTTATTACTGATTTATTTACAATATCTTAGGAAACCTAAGGCAGCCTCTTTTACAGTAGGAGAGCACAAGCTCTGATGATTTTGTTTGGACCATGCACATCAGCAGCCACTTTTCTCACTGACCTGTACAGGGAGGACGTGCAATGTATTCAGCAATCTCTTTACACTGTCAGTTCCACAGATCAGGATTGCACTCTGGAAAGAAGGAAGATTGTCACTGAGTGGGTGGTGTTGCACCCGAAAGCGTATTCATGTCACCCATATCTAAGCAGAGAAGTCTCTGTCTTCTTCTCTAGAAAGAAGCAAGGTGAGCTTACCTCCTTAACTTTAGATACCTACTTTCAGTGTTAAAGTGATGTATCTTATAATATCCATGGTGGATTTTCCCCTTGGAGGTTGTGGAGAAAGAGGTGACAGACTGCCTGTTTGTGCAACCCATTACTGGTTTTCCCAGGCAAACCCTGTGTATCCTGGTCCAGACAATATTTAACAGGACAGTAAACTACCACTCCAAGGCTTTATTGTAAGGGATCTTTCATGTTCTTTTGTTTTGGATTTTTTTCCCCTCAAATTATGCCTCTAGTTCATAGTAATAGGTGGAGATCAGTAGAGGCACTTGTTTACTTCCAGTATGTCCACCAAGCACCAACAAATTTCCCAGGCCCAGGCTTAGTGATTTATAACCCATAGAACCGGTGCCAGATCCTGAAAAGCCCAAAAGCAGAAAGAGCTGTCACAGAGACAGTAGTCACACTTAGTTTTTAATTTCTTCCTCTGACAATATTTTTTGTATCTTGTTTTTTCTTAACTTTTTCTTAGCTCATTAGACTATTTCCTCATTGCAATGGCAGTTCAGTCTCTCTCAGAAATTTATAAAACATTATGCTACCTGCATAAGATCTTCATAAACCAGAAAGAAGTTCACTATTTACAGCCAAGGGTGATGAACCAAGAGAATGGATCTTTGGCTCAAATCCTAGCAGAGCTGCTTAGTTGGCACATGATCCCTCCAAAACCATTTGACCTTCTTTGCCTCAGTTCAAGCAGTTAAAAATTGGGCGAAGAGGCAAGACCTTTCTGAAAAGCACTAGCCTTTAACCTCAGGTTGCGTGAGTAAACGGATCTCAAAAACCTCAAGCTGAATGATGCATCAAATTATTTT